>VZTJ01004685.1:56352-105302 GCA_013397795.1 Orthonyx spaldingii
GGCGCTCGGAGCGGTGGTGCAGGACCCTGGACAGGGTTGCGGCGAGGGTGGCGGCAAGCGGCCGGACTGGGGAGGCAGGGCGGCTGGGTCAGGGTCGCAGCGGCGCAGGACAGCAGCGACGGCAGGAGAGCCAGAAGGCAGGCTGGGGCCAGGGCAAAGAAGGGAGCAAGCCAGCTAAGGAGGACCAGCGGGAACTGGCGAGCTGCAGTGGGGAAGCCCCAGCAATCAGCGAGTCTCGGGGAAAAGCCTCTAAAGGCAAGGTTGGAAAAGCCGTCCCAAAAATGGCAACGCTGGACAAACCACCACTAGAATCCCCGAGAACTTGTGGCGCAGTGGGGTTTTATAGCCCCCTGGCCCCTCCCCAAGCTGTGCCTGCTGACAGGACACCTTTGGTGAAGTTCAAACTTTCTTCTGTTGCCCATTGGTGGAGACCTTTCCACAGTGTCTCCTTATAACTGCCTGGTGCAAGGTGTTGCCAAGTGAAGTCTCCCCACAGATCAGGCTTTCCCCTACTCCTGGCTGACCCCCTGCAAGTGGCAGTGTTCACTCCCTCCCCCCTCATGTCTTTGACAACCCTGGCAGACAGTGTTGAGGCAAACTAAAAGGGCTGAATTGGCTCCTTACACTATATACTACCGCCAGTCTTACTGGTGTTGCTGTATCCATGCTGCCTTGTGCCATGCATGGATTTCAAACCATCTAGTGATAAAAAACTCAGAATTCAGACATGCAGAAGATCTTCTCCCTTATCAGTTACCAGTGGTATTTGGAGAAGTGCACCAATATTTGAATTGCTGCCTTCTTCCAGGGCCACAGAGTTTTTTCTTTTCCTCTGTCTGGATACATGTGTGTGAAGAACTTTACTTAATGTCTTGAACATAATGAGGAAGAAGTTCTTCACTGTTGCAGACATCTGGAGCCCACCTGGTCCAGCCGCCTGGTAAGTAAAACAAATTTCAAAATAAGGTCAGATTGCTCAGCTGAGTTGTGAGAACATTTAAGGAGGTATCACAACCTGCTTGGTCAGTCTGTCCTTGTGTTGATGACCCCAACAGGATATTTTACCTTTGTACATTAGGAATTGTGCTTATTGTTACTTGTGACTACTGCCTCTTGTCCTTTCACTATACCTCTGAGCAAACTCTGACACTGTCTTTTCTACAAGTTTCTTTTTGTTGTGGAACACATCAGTTACCTCACACCCTTAACCTTCTTTAGTCTGCATAAACAAGTTCACTTATCTCATCCTCATATGTCATATGCTCCTGTACTGAGCTTTTCATGTTCTTCCTAATACTGAAGTTACCTTCCATGAAGCAGATTAATGTGAGTATTGTATATCAGGATCCCTTGTTACTACTGATTTAGCTAACAAAACCCAATTGTCACAAAGAAATAATATTTATGTAACTAGTGATTAGAATTCAGATTCTAAAATGAAAAAAAAAACAACAACAACCCTGGCCCTTAATTTTCCTCATACTTTTCAACTTGTATCCTCTACATTATACATAGATGTAATTGCCATGTCTGACCACCCAGCTTCATCAAGTCTCTGACCATATCATTCTGTCTTGTTCTGCCTTTGATGCCTGTGTCACCTAAATTCCTCCCAGAATCAGGCTGAATGGCTGAACCAGACAAAAGGCTTGAGTAGTTTTTGTGGACCAGCATCCACTAATGCTGCTTATTTTGAGCACAGAAGTATGGGTATTGGCAGAGCATTCTGTATCAGTTTATTGGTAAAACAGCCATTAGGTCACAGTATTCCTTACAGTTTTCATAATGAGCCAGTGGCTAATCTGCGTAAGACAATAACCTGGTTCACCTTTGAATTACACATGCAGTCTCTCAGAGAAGTGTGTTAACTAGAGCAGTTCCTGAGTGTTGCATACAGAATTCTACAAGATCTTATATGCAACTTTATTCAATTGACTTTGAATTTGGACTAAGGATATCAGACCGCAAGTACTATCCTGAGTTTTAAATTTGCTTCAATTTGTAGACTAGATGGAAAGAAAAGTGTTCTTTCTTTTGTGGATTCCATCATTTTCCCAGGTCACAGACACTTTTATAAGGTAGCCATCAATAAAACATTTTACTGTTAAATTGTAATTTTGAGCAGTGAGAGAAACAAAACCAGAAATGCCAAGAGTAGTAGCTTCTGTCTCAAATTCAGTTTGCATCATTGCAGAACTTTATTTGACAGTCAGGTTCTTGTCAGCTACTTCCTATTTGGTTTCCTCTCTTACAGTACTTCTAAATCAGTTTTAAATACAGTTAATAGTTTTTGAATGGGATGTGGGTGTACGTAAATTTTGTGATATAGAAAATGTGATATTTCTGTCTGAGTATATATATGTATACGATGCATATATATATGTATATATATATATATTATATATATATATAACATTGTAGCAAGCAGACCTGTGTTAGTTGCTGGGAATAAAACATACCAAAGTATTGAACACAAGTTTCTTGCTTTCCTTATCTTTCCCTTGCTTGCCATGTCCCAGAAAGCTGGAGAAGTCACTTATAACAGTGTGTAGCAACACAAGACACCATGGTTTGGATGTTTGTCTAATTTACCCTAAAACAGCATTTAATAAAATGCTATCATCCCCAAGCCAAAGTCAGTAGCTCCCTCATGTTTGTGCATACACAGATTTGTTGATCACTTTGGTCATAATCTCAGTCCCAACAGGAACTGCTGAATTTGTTATTCTACCATAAAGAAGAATCCCAGGCTTTTGGAGTTCAGAGATTTCTCCCACTAGATTAAATTCTCAAGGATGACTTAATTGCCTATGCAAAATTTATGACAGCAGAAATTAATTTCCATGTGTGTGCCTATTCCTTCTTGTGTTTGCAAAACATGGGGGAAAAAAAGAGGATTTTTTTCACATTAGCTGGCCACGTGGCATTGGTCTGCTTTTTTTTATTCTTAAAGATACTGCAGAAAGAGTTGAACTGTGCCTAAGTTGCTGTTTTTTCAGCTTTTCAGTTGAATTGGTCTAGCTCAGTAGACCTAATGCAGTTGAAAATGATCCATTTCCCTGTTCTAAGCAAGAGCTTAAGCATAAACTGAAAATATCACAATAAAGAACTGAAAGTTGTTCTTCTAAAAAACATTACAGCTAAATCTTACTTTCTCCATTAGGCTATTTAAAACCAGAGGGAAAAAAAATCCTTTAATAGATGATAACTACTTTCCAGCAGTGGATCTGCAAAACATATATTGTTTATTTGCTAAGCATGAAGAATGTTGCATAAGGCATAAAAGCAGTCTGTGCCTCAAAGAACATTTTAATCTAACAACACAGATGCTAAGTAGGCAAAACATGACAGAGTCCCCAGCAGTAGATAATTGGTATTTTTCATGAAATTTCTAATTAACATAATTGTTCACTGTTTCTGGGCTGAGCTGAAAAGGTCTTGACTAAATACTCACTGAGACAAGAGTCCATTTACTACATTGTATGAAAATATACTTAATATGAGAAGTGTTTAGTGGAGTTTTGTCTGGCATCATCAGATCAATCGGTGACCGAACTACTTCTTTGAAATTACTTGCCACACTGAAAATACTAGATAATTCTTTGTACATGAAGAAAGAATGTTATTTCCTGTTGGAAACAGCAATTTGTATTGAATATGTTATAAATTTCAGCAATCCCTTCTTGCTATGATTTTCTCTTTCATAACTGAACTGTATAGGACTAATAATACTATTTGAAGTCAAGGAGACTACCTGTTGGTTTCCTATAGACACAGATGTTTGGGATAGTAATCCAGAATAGAATCTGTCTAGCTGCCTTGAAAATCTAGGCTCTGTTAGGCAGAGATGTGAAACCCTTGCAGCTGCAGGCAAGGGAAAGGTATGTTTTAAATAGCAAGGCTCTCTGTGTGACATCAAGTGTTCTAAAAACAAACAACAAAAAACCCCAAACCCATAGTGTTTGCTCTTTTGGGTGCCCAAAATAAAATATATGTTGGCATGAATCTGTCTCTGGCAAACAGATAACGCAACAGCTGATTTCACAAGTCTTGTGAAAATTGATTATCTGTTAAGCTTTCAGACACCAGCAAAGATAGTTGTGAAAAATCATTAGCATAGACTTTTTCTCATTTATAGTCTTATGCAAGAGAGAAGAAAATGGATATCTACTGATTTCCATAAACAGTTCTTGTCCATATAACTCAGAAATCACTGTGTGCTAAAAAGCTGAATTTTCCTGTAACTGGAACTTGCTGATAGTTATTTTTAAAATTACATTACAATTTCATGATGAAAAGTTATTCATTGCATTTTGTTACTGATGTATTGAAAATTATCCTTGGCTATGGGTGTAGAATTGTCTTTTGACTTTCTCACTTGAAAAGTTTTAGAACTCTAAGGATTAGGAACAGGAGAAGTACCTTCACAAGGATGCTGAAAACCAGCAGGAAGTGGTGGCTGGCGGGGATGGGGCAGACTCTCTTCCATGCACTAGGGAGGTCCTGTCAGTGCAGTTTCCACATGCTTGAGCTGAGAGCACAAGATGGTGGAGCTGGGACCTGGATTACTGCTTCAGATTTAAAATAATAAATTAAAAATGAAAAAAGAAAAAAGAATTAACAATGGTAGCAGGAAGTTGGACTGAGCTGTATCCACCCCACTAAGATGGAGAAAATATTTTTTCACATATATGTGAGCGTTATTCTGGTTTCTCACCTTGCTCTCCTAGTCACGATTCATGCCACAGTGAAACTGCTGCAATAGTGGGAAAGTTTAAGTTTCATCTAGCATGAAAGAGACAGCGCTGTGGCAGTGCAAATTCACGAGTGATTGGCATTGAGTGGGATGATAAACACATGCGTAAGGCTTGTTCTGAATGCACGAGACTTGATGGATCTGGTATTGGCCAGTGGATTTTATTATGTAATGCTGGAGTTTACCTGCAGGACAAGTAAATTCTTTAGTTTAAGCAGTGGAAATGCAGCCTCCTTAGGCCATGCCAGAATACTTGCCTTCTCAGTGTGGGAAAGGGGAAAGTGCTTAATATGGTAATGATGAGTACTTTTGTTCTAATTTTATTATTTTGTTCTTTTTGTGGCTTTTTATGATTAAGGTGATGGCAATAATCAGTTTTTCCTTGCAGCAAAATACTGCTTTCCATAGCTCTATATTTGGTATTTTTTTCATCAGGAGAAGAGGAGATCTAAAGAAAACAGTACATGGGGTTTTTTTTCCTTCCTGGAAATATAAGATACTAGCCTTCAGAAATAACAAAACATCTTCTAAAACTTACTTTTTGAATAGGAAATACCTTGTGCTTAAACATGTGTAGTTTACTTGAAGAGAGTTAAAAGTACTTTGCTTTATGTAAAGCCATTCTTTATTACATTCTTGATAGGATTAAAATTAACTGTAAGCAACAGTAAATTAATTAGACTTTATTTTAGCACAATGTTACGTCAGTGCTTGTGAGTCAAAAGCTTTATACACACTCTGATACTGCTTCTTTTACAGTTCTGTTTTCATGCCTCCTACTAGAATAAAAAAAAAAAGCCCCAAATCAATACGGCCCATTTAGAGGCTAGCAGTGAAATATAATGCACAAAATACATGTGTATTCATGTGCAGAAACGGGAAATGTATTTATATCTCCTCCCATAGCCTATGCATTCATTTCTGAATTCAACTTAACAGTTTAGTTCATGTCGCATCTCTTTTTTTTGGTTTAGAATTTAGCACACTGAGGAGCTTTCTAGTGATCTGTTTATGACTTCCTTGTTTCCAATTGGTAGGTGTATAATATTTATTTAAAATAAAATTTCATGGTACCAACCACAACCATTACATTCTCAAATCAAAAAATATGGTAAATCCCTTCTTGTGCTCAGTCAGAAGGGGATGGGAGGTTAAGACCGTTAGCAAATAGAAGATAGCACATATGAAGGTAATTTTTAAATTACAGTTATCAAACGCAAAGTCTGGTGTCACTTAGAGGCACACAAGGGGTGTTTAGCACTCAGAGTCTCTTTATTTCAATTAAATAATAGGTTTATGTGGAGAAGATGTGATGTCTTCAAGCTGACACACAAGTTTCACATAAAGGTGTGATCCATCACAGAAGTCACATATAAAGTTTGAGGTTGATGTTTCAGTACACTATCCTTAGATATCGTACTATCTAAGTACTTATATACTTAGTAATATAAGTAATCTTATATTACGTAAGTAATCTGCTTGACACCACAACACATGCATAAACAAACATGTTTTATAGCCAGTTTGAAATAATTCTAATGTTTTCTGTAAATATATCTGTATCAAGGTATCTCATGCATCCCAGAAATGGGAGGCATGCCTTGGAATGCTTGATTTGACTGGTGGCAGTGGCTTGTCATGTTGTTCACCTTTTGGAATCCTGTAGAAGCTAGGAAACACAAAAGAAGGCAGTGACCACACTATCTGTGGTAGTACCCTGCAGCTTGTACTGCTTCGTTTTTATAGATGATAAGAAATTTATCCTATTTTTCTGTGGTTTGCTTTTTTGTTTATTTGTTTGGGGTTTTTGGTTTGGCTTTTTGTTTGTGTGTGTGTGTCTTTGTTTGTTTTGGTTTTGGCGGTGGTTTTTCATTGTTATATTTGTTTCCAGTGTTGAATTAGCAAACAAATGTCTTTGCCCAGGAGTTTGAAAATTCAAACTGACAAAATGTACATATTTTTTCCATGGAAACTTTCAATTATAGGAAGTTTCTTGCTGTTCCATGAGAAAGAAAAACAGTATTTTGGTTGACTTTGGAAAAAATAAACTGGTCAAACTATTAGTGATAAACAGACCATTCAACCAATTTGGACTTTTGTGTATATATATTTTTATAGATAAGAGAGTGATTTGCATGTATCAAGTGCAATGACAGTACCAGGGCAGATAATATCAGCCAGTAGACTGCTCACTAATGTTGCATAGGAAATTATCATTTTAGATTCATAATAGGATTTCTGTACTTTGAGAGAAGAGAAAGTGAATAAACAGGAAATGGAGAAGTTTAAATTATACAGCCTTTCATTCACAGAAGACCAGTGTGATTAGGATATATTAATACTTTCACTTCAGAGCCAGTTTTGAGACATTACTGTCAGAAAAAGAAGGGCTGGTAGTATTTTAGAAAGAAATTTAAATAGAAATTTCTGTGGAAATGAGAATACAAGGTAACAGACTTTTGTGTTTGGTATTTCTGTATGTTAGGTATGTAACAAAAGGAGTACTTAGTTCCACCTGTTTTCCTTAACCTCTGGCTTCCTGCCCATTTTTCATGGTTCTAGTTTCAATGAGTTTGGTCATTTAACCCTACACAAGGTTTCTCATTAATTGGTGTGTTTAACCCAGTCATCACTACCACTGAATAATACTTGCAGGGTGTTTGCTAGGAAAGGCCACGGTTAATTGCTTATAGCAAACACATTGTTCAATGTGTTTGCTGTAAGCAGAAAGTATGAGAAGACACTAAATGCTGAAGGACCGTGCTGACTCTTTGGGAAGCAAGGTGCTACCATCATTAGAGTTTTGTCTGTATATGTGGTACATCTCTTAATGCTCCTAAATGAACTGTGACCTTTTAAGACAAAGAAAACTATTATGGAGTTGTGGCTTCGTATCCCTTCATTTTGCTTATTAATAATAAGTCTCTTCTTACATGCAGAAAGTAGTAAGTGGGAAGATCTGTGATTCTAACAGATTAATACTGTTGAAGTCAGTTTTCCAGTAAATGGCTGCATTGCTCTCAAAAGCCTTTTCCATTTTGCAATACTGAGAGAAAGCAAAATAAAAAAGTTGTCTTTATGTACATTTTCCAAAGACAGATCAGGCCCCGTGATGAGTGGTATCCATGTCAGTTGCTTGGCATGTAGATTTGCCAACCACACGGATGCATGCAGAATAAGGTCCCTTGCCCAAGGGAAGAGTTAGAAATGGGGTTTAATGAGAAGACAAGACAGACTGCACTCATCAGACAGTCCACATCAGGTAAGTGTCCTGACCATGTCGGTTTGCACTTGAGCGGTCCCTTTAACCCCCTTGTTTTTCAGCTGTACTGCATGCTCTTTTGGCTCTCCTCCATGCTTATTTCTCCCCCATCCAACAGGGTTTCTTTTGGTTCTTCTGCTGAACATCCCATAATAAATCTTTTACAAGCCCAAAACATTCTTCTACACATAGAGTCCCATGGCTCTGTTGGCCCCAGCACCACAGCCCCTGTGAGGATGCAGTCACAATGGATCTCAGGGCTATTGGTGGGGCAGGCTGCTCTCCTGCACTCACTTGAGGAGCCCAATCAGGAGGGGTCACTAGGGGTCTCCACCTGATTTTCCTTTATCTTCTTTGTGTTTGTGGAGAACAGCTACAGAAATAAAATCTGGATTCTTTAGAAAAAATCCATTTAATTGAAAACCCAGCTAAATAATGAACTACTAGCATGCAAGGTGCTCTAAAAATGTATGAGAACTAGGACTTGAGGCAGCGAGGCATGTGGTTTTTGATTTTTGATTCTGCTGACTCCTGCTTAAGAACCACCTGCAGCTGATTTGCCATCCAAGACCCTCCTGAAACAGAAGGCCCCAACCTAATGGGAAGTCACTCTGGGAAATTTTCCCAGAGAAGTTCTCCAATAAGGTCCTGTAAGTAAGTGTTGGTAAATCTCACAAAAATCTGCATTGGCATTGTGACCGTTTGTTTTCAACATAATTTAGTGAAATCACTGAATTGAATATGACAGAGATTTTGATTTTCAATAGTCAAATGAATATTTGATGACCATCAAATCTAAAAAAAACCCCATTAGCATTATTTCATGAAACATTATATTTTAGTTGTAGATATTTACCCTTACTACAAGTGGAATTCTCTGCTGTCCAAAAATGCATGTCACTTATAGGAAACTGTACTAGTAGTCATAGAACTGAGAAGAGTACTGAAAGAGTCCTGAAAAGTACTTCTGCAGTAGTTGTAGTAGGATAGTTTTAGGTTAGACATGAGCAGGGCTGCTGCTTGCCCAGAGAAATTGTGAATGTCCAGTCCCTGGAAGTGTTCAAGGCCAGGTTGGATGGGGCTTTGAGAGGCCTGGTCTTAGAGGAAGGTGTCCCTGCACTTGGCAGGAAGGTTGGAAGTAGAGGGTCTCCAAGGTTCCTTTCAACCCATACCCTTCTGTAATTCTATACTATAATACAATATACTACCATGGTCTTATAAAAACTACATTTATTTCCTAGATCATGTATGTATTGGTGACAATATTTTTACAGTGCTTCTCAGCCACAGGTCTTCTGTTTTATTAGTTCTTAACATCTCCTAGGGATAAAAAAAGAGTGGCTTCATTTTACTAATGATTTGCAGATTGGGAAACTGAGGACAAGTCCAGGAAGATCTAAGTACAATTATTCAGGAATTTGCTGGCAGAGCAGCAGTTTCAACCTTCAGTCATCCCTCTGAAGGTTCAGCCATGCTGCAATTTAGACACAAAGACAGAAACACCCAGAATTTCCTTTTGCTAGAAACACAGTTAATGTAGCAAGGTTTAAGTCAAGAGTGACATCCAGTGGTCAGACCCATTTTATTCCTGACTTTTCAATCCTCTGGGCAAGCAGCAGTAAACCGAGTATAGACTAGACAAATTTAGCCCGGGTTTACTTTTGACAGCATCTTCTGTGGAAAAACACATCTTGAAAAATATGCGTTGCTCAAAAACATGTTTGGTGCCTATGAAACCATTTTGGCATCAGAACTGCTTTAAATTCCTTGGTTGCAATTATTGCTTTATGTCTCTGCTGATTACAGTTTATAGATTGTATTTTTGGATTGATGGTCAAAGTCTCACAGGGCTAATATCCTTTTACTGACTATCTCAGACCTGTTGAAAGCTTTTAGAACGAGATGTGTGTGTGTCTGTGCACCTCTTTATGTGCCTATTCTAGTAGTGGTCTTTGATGTTATGCTCTTTCCATTTTATTATACACTTTAGGAGCAAAAATTCCACTAAGGGATACTGAAACATGTGACCACATATGTCCACAATAAGTTCACTATGCTATAAGCATAGTGCCTAACTCTTTCAGGAGTGTCTCATGGAATGGCCATCCATAAAGACAGAGTAGAAATATAGTTCTGTCAAATAGGCTGTTTATTTTTTTAAATGTCATTAAATGCTACTTTCTTTTAATCAGATCTAGTCATTACCGTGTGTATCTCCTAAGACCTCAGTGGTTTTTCCCTTACCAAAAGGGGCAAATCTCCACAGATCACATACCTGTTTATCAAATAATGTTAAAATAAGGCAAAGCCAGGACAACAGGGGAATACAGGGTGGACAGGACTTACAATAAATGCTGTGTTATACATGGATAATAATCTTGACTTTCTTGGGAGTAAACTGATAAGTGATAAATTAGGAACTCTGGAGTGTTTAGAAGAAGAGAAAAGCTGATACTATCTCTCTCAATGAAACATCACCAACCTGTGTATTTTCAATATGACAGTTACATGTCATGCCTTTTTATTCTTTGTCTCACAGCTGCTAATTAATGTGTAAATTACTGTCTGTTACCAGGCTGACCCTACAAACTCAACTGGTATGCATTCTTGTTAAAAAAACTATTTGTCAAGTTTATAATTCGCTTTGTATCTGATCAATTAAGATGGGATCAGTCAATAACTAGGTCTGTACTAAAAGATAACTGAATCAAGTTATTTAAATATGCTATTTTAGCAACTAAGTGTCTGGTCTGGAATGAAATTACATTTTAGAGAGGTGACATAAATTTACTTTAAGACAAGAGGTAACTCTATTTAAGACATTACTTTCCTAAAAAGCTACTGGTTTAATTAGGTATACAGAATAACATTCTTCTAGGCAACACTAGTAGATAAATATAATAAATTTAATTTTTAGTGTAGCGGTGAAATCAAACTTCATAAAAGAAGTCTAATCTTGGACACCCATGTTACTAATTTATCTAAATTCATATTCAGAGTGTGCAGTTAATTATTTATTTATTTTATTTTTGTTTCTTATAGCTCTGTGGAGGTTGTCACACTTCTCTTTTTTTCCAACGTAATTTGAAGGAATTTATTTTTGGTTGTCTTTAGAACAGCTGGATGGTCAATTTTTTTTTCTTACCCAAGTTTTGGGTAAGCTACCTTCTTGGCAAGGCAAGCAATGGCTATTGCAAACTAATTTTGAATATTACATTTGTGTATCTGTTACTTTATTATCTTTTGGACTGGTAAAATGGTCCACAATAGTTACAGTAAAAATTATTGCCTTGTGTATACGTGCATTAAAATAATAGATTCATATTTCTAGGCATGCTTTACCAGTTATTTCATCTTATATGTATGCCTAGAAAAATCAGTGCCCTTATTTTTGGAGGGAGCTAATGCCCTCAGGAAAGAACAAAAAATAGTTTTAGTCTGCAGGTTTTGTCATACAGAAATTAGAAAACCATCACGTGGTGACCACTGACTACTATTTCTGACTGCAAGCCCAATCTAATCTTCCAGACTAAAATTTTTTCTCATTGCATTTTGTGGCAAAATAGTCATGTTTCATTTAAGGCAGTGATAATGTAAGCCTAATAATAGCAATAACAGAAATGTAGTGTTGCATGCAATATTCTGTGTTCGTAAAGAACCTTATATCCTGAAAAATGTCAGTGTGTTTTCCGAACTGTGTACTAAGGCAATATTCATCACTGGAAGGGGAAAATACCCATCATATGTCATTACTAGCACAAATCAAAAGCCAACTCACTAAAACTGTGCAAAACATGTAGGATCTTATCACATGTAGGTTGACAACACAAAATTACATTTTATGGCATGTTGCATTGCCAAGGAAGTGATGTTTGACTTAAGAGTGCTAAGTAAATAAAATGTATATAAATAAATACATAAATAAAAATATAATAGACATTTTTAATGTTTAGGATGAGTAGACATAGGATTTCATGGTGAAACTAATAATTTCATGATCAATGTAAGCAAAGACATTATATATGCACAATGTGAACTCAACATTCTTTGGGATAAATATTTTGCATTGAAAAATCAGTGGGGTGTATTCAAAGCCTTCCTTTCTAGAACTGACATTGTCTTTCACCATCAGTTAGACAGGCTTAAAAATTCCAGCCTGAAACACAGGTAAATAATTGCACTTCCTTGGTGAGCAAATTGTTATTGTTTCCAGTGCCAAAAATAGCAATCCAGGCAAAGCTTGAATTTAAAGATATCACTTACTTCACTTGATATGTGCAAAGTCAAGTACAGAAGGCAAAGTGTAACTGCATGGACATGCAAAGTTTCCCTTTGTGCATCTAAAACTCCTCAGGTTCAACATTCCTGTTTTTCCTTTAAGCCTCAAAAGGATAAAACATCTGCCTCCCTTTTAGCTTATTCACTCCCTCACTAGGTTCACCTTCACCTGTCTGAAGTCCTCATGTAACACTCATCTCCAGTACGTTTCTATTAAGGTTAGCTTTATAGTTGATTTTACTTCTCTGGTGACTTTCTAATCTTGCTTCAGCTTCCATAACCACACTCCAGTGGCTTCACAGAGATAGCAGTGATACTGTTTCTTTGTCTTCATTATTCGTCTGAAGTGGTTCATCTGGATTGTGTTTGTGGGTGTGTAGAGTGTAGAGATGCTGGTTTCTTAAGGCTCAAATCACTTAAGTGATGAGCTTATATAAAGTGGAGGAGGGGTAAAGAGAAATTGTGTGTTGGGTAAGTTTAAGTTGTACAACCAGCAGCCTGCTGCATAATATATAGGAACTGTCAGGATGGGATCCTTCAATGAACTGTGTGGTAACTGGGACTCTGCTCTATACATTCATACTTGCATGATTTGCATGCTGCAGTAGGGATTTAAGATGGAGAGAGAAAATAATCACTCATTTATTAGGACCATAATGAAATACTGTTAATCATCTAGCTGTATTAGGTTTGCGTGGCAAGATTTTTGCAGCAGGGAACTGGTGGAGTGACTGCTGTGAGAGGATGCTAGAAGCTTTCCTCATGTCCCATAGAGTGAGTGTCAACTGGCTCCAAGACAGACCCACCACAGGCCAAGACAGAGCCCATCAGGGACAGCGGTAGCACTTCTGGGATAATATATTTAAGAAGAAAAAATATGCAGTGCAACAGCAGCCAGAGGAGAGGAATGAGAATATGGGAGGGAAAGAGCTCTGCAGACACCCAGGTCAGTGGAGAAGGAGAGACAAGAGAGTCCCCTGCAGCCCATGGTGCAGACCATGGTGAGGCAGCCCTTGGAGGTCCATGGTAAAGAACATATCCAACTGCAGCCATGGAGGACCTCACACTGGAGCAGCAGGGTGCCTCAAGAAGGCTGTGATCCTGTGGGAGGCCCACACTGGAGCAGGCTTCTGTCAGGACCTGTGGTCCTGCAGAGAGAGGAGCCCATGCTGGAGCAGGTTCCCTGGCAGGACTTGTGACCCCATGGAAGCAGGCTGTGCCTGAAGGACTGAACCCATGGAAGGGGACCCATGCTGGAGCAGTTTAGGAAAAACTGCAGCCCATGGGAAGGACTCCCATTTGAGAAGTTCATGGAGGACTGTCTCCTGTGCGAGGAACCCCTTGCTGGAGCAGGAGAAGAGTGTGAGGGCTCCTCCCCGTGAGGAGGAAGGAGCAGCAAACACCATGTGATGAAGTGACCACTGCCCTTTCCACGTCTCTTTGTGACGCTGAGGGCAGGAGGTGGAGAAAACTAGGAGTGAAAACTAGCCTAGAAGAAAGGAAGGGTGGGGGTAACATTTTTTAAGCTTTATTTTTAGTTCTCATTATCCTACTCTAGTCTGAGTAAATATATTCGATCAATTTCCCCAAGCTGAGTCTGTTTTGCCCCAGTGGTAATTGGTGACTGATCTCTCCTGGTCCTTGCCTTGCCCCATGAGCCTTTTGTTACATTTTTTCTCTCCTGCCCAGCTGAGGAGGGGACTGATAGATTGTCTTCAGTGGGCACTTGGCTTCCAGCCAGGGCCAAACAATCATATTAGCAAAAAAGGAAAACAGAGCATCTATTTCTGACACATCCTTTGTATAATGTTGCTGAAGGCATTGGATAGATGCCTCTCCAAAGGAGAACTTGTTTGTATCTGACCTTATGTTAGGTAGCTGAAGAAAAGAAAGCAAATCACTGCATTTGCTAACTAGTTCCTCCATACGAATAACGAAGAATGAAATATTAAGAGTTAAATTAGTTGTTAAATAAACAAGATATTTCGATTCTTAAATAGTTAATCAGGGATAATATTAGCTTTCAAAAATACAGAAGTATGATCTTCAGTTCTCTTAATTACCCTATCCCTCAAATATACTTATGCTAGTCACAAGAAACCTTAAATTTTATTCTAGTAATTTTATGTCAGATTAACAACGAAGGCAGAGAAGAGACATAATCAAAGGCTGTAGTTCTTGTGACCTAGAGAACAGATAAGAGACAGTACAGAGCTTTTGTTCCACTCATTAATTTGATGTAATCAGTTACTACAGATTAAAAAAGAAATTGCTACAATAGCATCTTACATCTAAAGTGAATTATTCAATGTGGGGAGTGTGCAGCCACCTTTAAAAAAAAAACTATCAAATTTCAAGGACAGTCTTACCACAATTGTCAAAAAGCTTCCAGAACTTGTGCTGTAAAATTATTTCCTTTCATCTATAGTATTTCTACTGAAAATCTCTGAGTAACATCAAGAGGGCAAGCAGTGCTTTGTTAAAATGAAAATTAGGAAACATGATTTGTACTGAAAAGAAGATTAGGGTGATGTTATTGCATGTGTTTGAAGTATTGCATTGCATATCTGATAAATAAAACCTTTCTTCCTACTGGTTTAATCATTTTCGTTCCATCTGAGATAATAGCATGCTATTTGCTTTGGTGTTATTACAGAGATCTTGTTGCAACTGCTATTATTTACCAGTTTGATTTTGGCCCTGGAGGAAGTAATGGACATCAGCACAGAAAATGGTCTCTCTGGACATAGATATTTCATCAGTTAATATAGGTGTGGCTCCTTTGAAGTAGATCTGATCCTGCTTTAGTCTTTGCAGAATCAGTTTTACCCTTTTTGTCACCATGAGTAGGCAGTCTCCCAACATCCCTGTAACCTGATGAACTCTGTGATATGACAGTGTTAAAGCAAGAACACACCCTGCAATGATTACACCACTTCTGGCTACTGTTTTACCCTCAGTTTGTTGTGGTCAGGCTCTCCTCATCTCTTAATGCAAGATGCATATTTGTTACCCATCAGTGCACAAATGTGCAACTGCTGAACCTAGATGCAAATGAGTACTGAGATGTTTGTTGGAGCAGGAGCAAAAATGCAATACTAAAAATAAAAGTAGAGATTGCACAATGAAGTTAAATAGATCAGTTTGGTCATGGAGAAGTACACATTGTATATCAAAGGCAGATTTGTCTTTGTCTTTTTAAATAGTTATTAAGATACCTGTATAGCAATTTTGAATGAAGTTGGGATTTTGCATGTTTTATTTAAAAAATATTTTCATTTGAATTTGCAGATAGTGATCATGTTTTAATGGGGGAATTATTTCATATTTCCTTTGTCCTGTTTTCTTCAAATTTCATTCAAGACATTCCTTTGCAAAATTTCTTTTATGGAATAAAAAAATAGGCATAATATATACATTTTAAATTGACATGACCGTGAAAAAGACCCAACTTTTATCCACTTATGAAACAGGATATATATGCAATACTTTATAAAATTGCATTCTTATGACTAGTATAGATTGGCTTGTTATTGTTTTCCACATATACAATATGTACAGCCGTATGCATTATATATGAATATTTCTTTACAAATTCAGGAAAAACTTGGGAAGTATTTATAGGACTTATCACCTCTCCTGCCTCAACATTTGTAATTTAGATGGTTAACTAACTAACATGAATGTTGTTTGTCCCCTCATGAAGGTTACTAATTCTTAACATTTTTAACTGAATAACAGTGTTTAAAAATTATGCTTGCTGATTGCACCATTTAATTCAGCTAGTCAGTTAATTAAGTGCTTTGCTTGATATTTAATGAAATTCAACATCTTAGGAATGAATAAATTAGTGTTGCTCAGCTTATGTAGATATGTTATTTTAGGGACAAGTATTTAAAAAAAAATTGCTCTTAGTTTTTTATCTGTATGGGTTTATATATGGAAGCTATTTCTGTGCTAATATCTGAAAGCATAGGCCAGGTCTTTTTGAGGCTTTTTCAACATGACAGATGAGACTGATATTTGATTATTCTTCTGATCCCCTTAAAATCACTCATAAGATCAGCTCTAGCTGGAGCAAGGTGGTTCTGCTACCTGCCTATGGGTGATCACCAGCCATAACTGGCAGCTACAGCAGTGAGGATCAACTCACAGCATGCCTGGCTTGTGAACTGCAGGAAGAAGGGAGTCAGCCCTGGCTTTAGGACGCTGAAGTACAGTTATACTGGCCACAGTACCACCTGGTACTGCTGAAACGAAATCCACAGCACATGAGCAATGCTGTTGAAGTTGTTTCCCCTCAAATTTAAATGTTTTATTTGGGAAAGTTTTCACATTCTTCAGGCTATTTTATGCATAAATTCCTGTGGTAGGGTTGTTCACCTACTGTGTCAGAATTCACTGACAGCACTGAATTTCTGGTGCACATTTCTTGTGTTGCTAAAAGCTCTGAAGTTATTTCTCACAGAAGCAATGGATTTGTAATTTATGCTTTCAAGTGTGCTGGCTGTCCTTAACCAACTCCCTGATGAGTTGAATGGCGTGAGTGAGACGTTCAGAACCAAGAAGAAATTTTGAACCAAGAACAACGTTGTTAGTTGACTTAGGAAAGTACAGATACAGCTTCCGTTTATGTGACATGGGATGGATTACCTGAAATCTACAGCATATAAACAAGTGGCTTGTTACATTGAAGTGAGAAAAAGTGTAGTTACTGCAGTGATTCTTAGTATGCCTGCCTGATTATTAGTCTATCACTCTCTGCCCCCTTCACTCCACTCCCTTCACTGCCTTCACTGCCTTCACTGCCTTCACTGCCTTCACTGCCTTCACTGCCTTCACTCCCTTCACTCCCTTTCTCCCTTTCTCTCTCTCTCCCCCTCCCTCCTTTTTCTTCTTTCCTTCCTCCCTGCCTTAGTTCTTTCTTTCCTGTGTATTTCTGGATTGCAGAGGCATTTTGAGTATGTGTGTGTGTGTGTGTGTGTGCGTCTGTGTGTCTGTGTGTCTGTGTCAATGGGTCTTTACAAATCCATGCATTTCGACTTTCATTACTTCGTGAAGTCTGAGGGAAACAATCCTTTTTGAAAAAAAAAAAAATAATAGGAATATGTGATGCATTCAGGAGGTCTTTTCATCCTAATAGTACACTTTGTGTAGCACACGCCATACTGGGATATGCAGGTGATCTTGAAAAGATACAGTGCTAGACAGGAAGGCTACACTTGAAGAAACAAATAAAAATGGGAATGAGGCTATTCACTCACCTGACCAGCAATTCAGTGGTCTGTGGTCTGTGATCAGTTCTCTGTGGTTTGCCCTTTATTGTCTTCTGAACTCCTCTTTCTTAGTCAAAAGGGGCTCTATTATAGTGATCTTCCTTCAAAAAAGCCCTTTACTATTTCTTAGCTTATTCTTAGCTACTTTAGAGCTCAGAATTAATTATTGCCATGTGGTAAGGCCTTTAGGAGTAATACAAGTCCAAACCTCCCTTACATTTCAATAAGTATTTTGATATGAATACATCACGCTTAAGGGACTGGTCACTGTGGTCAGTGCCATAGTTTACAGTGTGTTGTAGCAACTTCTCAGGTGAAATAGGCAAAAAACTCTAAGCAATAAGATTATATGAAAAACTGAGTTAGAGCTAAAAAAACAGATCACAAATCAGCAATCCAAATAAGTTGAAGGAGGAAATGAGACCTTTGTGCAGAGAGCTCATGGGCAGAGTCAGAACCAGCATCAAGATCTCTTGATTTCTACAGCACTGTGCTGATTGGTCGAGATATAAAACCTTTGAATATCTGCAGGAAGAATATTCTGTGTGAGAATGATAAACAGCAGCAGATACAAAAGGAAAATATATCAAAAGTAGGACAACTACAAAATTATTTTTCTTTCTATATCCCTCAAGCTATGATAGACAGCAGTTTAAAGGGTCAGTCAGGAGCATCATCCAGAGCAGTGTGGTTTAGATAACTTTGCTTAGAAACATTTATGGTGTCTTTCATTAAAATATAATTCTATTGATCTTTTAACTCATCCATCTTTAATTATTTTCTTTAGCATACTGTATCAAAGTGATTTACAGTTTAAATAATACTCTAGCTAAAGGAGGTTTTTTGTTTTTACACTTGCAGTGAAATTATTAATTCTTAACTGCTTTTATGAGAAATAGGGAATTACCATCCCTGGGCCCTCTCAACAATGTTCACAATAATATTTTTGGGGTTTATTTCCCCTCTCCCCCTTTTATTTAGGGGAATTGTCTTGTCTCTTTCGCTATGTAGTACCATAAAAGTATTTCATACCTGTAGTCATCTTTGTTGTCATTCTGTATTTATTATTATTATACTACGCATTTTTTTAAATTTACTAGTTAGTGCTATATAACTTTTTATGTTTTGTATGCAGATTCTTTCCCAATAACTTGGAAGATTCTATTTGACTTGCTGATGATACTTGTTTTCTAGAATCGCTGTGTCAGAGGCCATACTTGTGCTTTCCATCTTATTACCAATTTATTCAATGTTGCAGGAAGTCTGTATTTCTTAGATGCCTTTAGGAATTGTGTGTTCAAAAGAATTCTGTGTGGTGTAGCATCCCATTTCCATGTCATTTATAGCAGGTTTTACAGTGCCTGTAATCTCTCCTACGTTGTGGAGTCTGCTGAATACCTCCACACTGGTGGATGTGGAGATTGCCTTCCATTACATGACGGCTTCACAGCANCTTCACTCCACTCCCTTCACTGCCTTCACTGCCTTCACTGCCTTCACTGCCTTCACTGCCTTCACTGCCTTCACTCCCTTCACTCCCTTTCTCCCTTTCTCTCTCTCTCCCCCTCCCTCCTTTTTCTTCTTTCCTTCCTCCCTGCCTTAGTTCTTTCTTTCCTGTGTATTTCTGGATTGCAGAGGCATTTTGAGTATGTGTGTGTGTGTGTGTGTGTGTGCGTCTGTGTGTCTGTGTGTCTGTGTCAATGGGTCTTTACAAATCCATGCATTTCGACTTTCATTACTTCGTGAAGTCTGAGGGAAACAATCCTTTTTGAAAAAAAAAAAAATTAATAGGAATATGTGATGCATTCAGGAGGTCTTTTCATCCTAATAGTACACTTTGTGTAGCACACGCCATACTGGGATATGCAGGTGATCTTGAAAAGATACAGTGCTAGACAGGAAGGCTACACTTGAAGAAACAAATAAAAATGGGAATGAGGCTATTCACTCACCTGACCAGCAATTCAGTGGTCTGTGGTCTGTGATCAGTTCTCTGTGGTTTGCCCTTTATTGTCTTCTGAACTCCTCTTTCTTAGTCAAAAGGGGCTCTATTATAGTGATCTTCCTTCAAAAAAGCCCTTTACTATTTCTTAGCTTATTCTTAGCTACTTTAGAGCTCAGAATTAATTATTGCCATGTGGTAAGGCCTTTAGGAGTAATACAAGTCCAAACCTCCCTTACATTTCAATAAGTATTTTGATATGAATACATCACGCTTAAGGGACTGGTCACTGTGGTCAGTGCCATAGTTTACAGTGTGTTGTAGCAACTTCTCAGGTGAAATAGGCAAAAAACTCTAAGCAATAAGATTATATGAAAAACTGAGTTAGAGCTAAAAAAACAGATCACAAATCAGCAATCCAAATAAGTTGAAGGAGGAAATGAGACCTTTGTGCAGAGAGCTCATGGGCAGAGTCAGAACCAGCATCAAGATCTCTTGATTTCTACAGCACTGTGCTGATTGGTCGAGATATAAAACCTTTGAATATCTGCAGGAAGAATATTCTGTGTGAGAATGATAAACAGCAGCAGATACAAAAGGAAAATATATCAAAAGTAGGACAACTACAAAATTATTTTTCTTTCTATATCCCTCAAGCTATGATAGACAGCAGTTTAAAGGGTCAGTCAGGAGCATCATCCAGAGCAGTGTGGTTTAGATAACTTTGCTTAGAAACATTTATGGTGTCTTTCATTAAAATATAATTCTATTGATCTTTTAACTCATCCATCTTTAATTATTTTCTTTAGCATACTGTATCAAAGTGATTTACAGTTTAAATAATACTCTAGCTAAAGGAGGTTTTTTGTTTTTACACTTGCAGTGAAATTATTAATTCTTAACTGCTTTTATGAGAAATAGGGAATTACCATCCCTGGGCCCTCTCAACAATGTTCACAATAATATTTTTGGGGTTTATTTCCCCTCTCCCCCTTTTATTTAGGGGAATTGTCTTGTCTCTTTCGCTATGTAGTACCATAAAAGTATTTCATACCTGTAGTCATCTTTGTTGTCATTCTCTATTTATTATTATTATACTACGCATTTTTTTAAATTTACTAGTTAGTGCTATATAACTTTTTATGTTTTGTATGCAGATTCTTTCCCAATAACTTGGAAGATTCTATTTGACTTGCTGATGATACTTGTTTTCTAGAATCGCTGTGTCAGAGGCCATACTTGTGCTTTCCATCTTATTACCAATTTATTCAATGTTGCAGGAAGTCTGTATTTCTTAGATGCCTTTAGGAATTGTGTGTTCAAAAGAATTCTGTGTGGTGTAGCATCCCATTTCCATGTCATTTATAGCAGGTTTTACAGTGCCTGTAATCTCTCCTACGTTGTGGAGTCTGCTGAATACCTCCACACTGGTGGATGTGGAGATTGCCTTCCATTACATGACGGCTTCACAGCAGACTTGTTACAACTTCCCACAATATTCCTAGACACTATCCACTCACCCACCTGCTCATTGAATCTGTCACAGAACTCTACTATATTTTTAAGACATTTTTATCTGTAGAGCTGTGTTGATAATTCTCCAATAGAGTGTCTTCATCCTTTTGCTTTCTGTATTTCATCATTATACTTTCCACTGGTTGCCTTGGTACACATCACAAACCCACCAGTCTTGACTTTTCATATAATTGCCAGGCATAATTTTGTAATCTTCTGTTGTTAGCACTGAACCAGGATTTTACTCACTGATCATCATGTCAAAGAGGCTGAGGTAACCAGTTCATAAAATACAGGAAATATAATATCAGATATGATATAGGTAAGATGTTTCTTTTACTAGAGTAATACTTGGTGACTTATTTCCTTTGGCTGTCTTAACTGTCAGTTTTGTTTCATGAATTATTGTTACATCAAATGCCAAAGTAGCCAACAACTCACACTCTATACCTCCCTCTCAATATGACACGTGAAGGTTTGATATTAAAAAAAAAATAAGCATAATAAATGCAAATTAGAATTTCTTCAGTTTATTTAGTGTCAACAGTGTTTTGCATCAAAACTTTTGGCTTATGAACAGACAGGAAATAACATAAAGATAAGAGCTCTTCCAGAAGGCTGGGATGCAACCTTTCAATGAAGGAAGCAGCAGCAGCATGCATGTTGCGTGGGATTGTCTTTAAATATTGCCATACAAAGTTCAAAGGCTTTGCAGAGATTTAGTTAATCTTCCTTAAATAACTGCAGTTCTAGGTGTTTGATAATACCTACAGCATGTCAAATGCTTACGGTAAATACACAAGCATTTTTTTCAGCTCTAGATACTGCAGATTTTAATTGCAGTTAGGAAAGTTCTCAAATACATTTCTTCAAAACTCTGATTAATATTTTATTTTCATGGATTTTTTTTCTACATTTGTGTATTTGGCACATACTCCTAGCTAATATATGAAGTGAGTGGTTGCATCTGCTTCAGCTAATTTTAGCAGGAATAAAGCCAGGTTCTGAAATTGCAAGGCATCATCTCTGATTTTAGGTTAAACTTGAAAATTTTATTCTATATGGTTGTGGGGACGAAAATGTTTTGGTCTCGGTTTTTGAGACAAAACTCTCAGGGGGGAAGTGCTCTGGAACGAGCGCCTCACCCCAAGGGAAAGGGGACTCCCTCTTTCCTCCGCCAATAAGACAAATCAATAAAAGCAAGTGAAAGTTGGGGGAAAAAAAATTGAACTATTTATTAACACATCCCAAAACTGGGAAAACCAGGAAAAAAGGGGGAAAAAAAGGCAAGAAAAAGGGGTGCCCACGAGGAAACTGACAACTGGTCGTCTCCCCCCCCTTCCCCCCCTCCAGTCTCCGGGAAGGGGGAGTCCACACAGCAGGCTGCTGGAGAAGGGCAGATGGAAAAAACCTGTTGACTCGCCGGTTCTCCTCCTCACTGCAAGCGATGCTGGTGGATCTCCGTGTGCCTTCACTCACCAGCCTGATCTTCCTCGGGGTTCTGACCGGCCGGGGCCACCCCGCAGGCCCCCCGGGGTCGGAGAGAAGGGAAGGGAAGCAGGGAGGTCAGGGGGGAAGAAAGGAAAAGGAAACAAAACCAAACAAAACAAAACACACCCAAAACCTCTCTCCAAGCTCCCACGAACGCAGGAGAGCAGCGCAGCGTCGCCGGTGCGCTCCCTCCCCAAGCCCGGCAGAGCCGTTGGAGCCAGAGCCGTTGGACCGAGCCATTGAACTGACCCGCACCCGGGGTCCTGCAGCTCCAGCCCCACCCCCCAGGTCCATCTTAGAGATACAGGTGCGTCGGGCATCAAGCAGACGGTAAGGAAAACTGGAAGTTCATAACATCATCCCAGGACAAAAACTCTGAAGAATACTTGTCAAAAGACTATAGTCTTCTCAGTATCAGGGCCCAGGTTTTTCTCAGAGAAAAATTATGAACTTTCAACCTCCTATACTCAATATTTGCAAATTACACTGTGGCCCTCTTAATTTGATTAGTTAACAGGGGATTTTGAATTTTGCCCATGATGTGTGACAATTCCAGATAATCTTTTTCTTTAATTAGTAGGAGGACTTGCAGAGAGCAAAAGGGTTTTTACATGTCATAGGAAAGGACTGTTTGGTGGTTGTCCAGTTTTTGAATGTAACTCCTGTTATGACATCTTGCATAATTGGCATAAGTTTCTATGTAGAAAATAAGAGTTTTACAAAGATCCACCATAACTATAAATATAGAAGCCAATTATTTATCTTGATAATTTTATTTTAACAGATACTTGCTAAACTTTCTGATTTCAGATTTATCTTACAGTATATTGTTTTACATTTTTATAATGATCTTTAAGTGACCTTGTTCTTACATCTCTGCCCATATAAGATACAGTATTCCTTTGTTTCTTTGTACTCTTCCTCTCAAGAATCACCTTCTGTAGCACAGTTTACATGAAAATATTTATACATGAATCCAAAATTCAACGTGTGTAGGATTGCTACATCTCATCCAGCCACAGTGTTTTGGTGGTGTTTCTGTTTCTATGCTGGCTTCTAAATGCTTTAATGATAATACTTAGGGTTCAAAACCAGTTAGGACTTTCTACATTTAAGTCCTAAAAAACAACCTCTTTCTGCCTGGGACACCAGTGCACTTTCACTCAGAATAGAGATTGAGCAATTTCCACTTCTCATTTGGAAGAAAAGAATAGAAGATCAGTGCATCTGAGATCTCTGAACTGACAGTGCTTCCAGGGAACTTCAGGGATAAAAACCATGAAAGCTGTTCAGCAAAAGTTATCCTTTCTCCCTTATAGGTGCAAGAGTTATTTGAGGTGACTCAGTTGAATCTGATGACTAATTGATATAATTTTATACTGTTCTAAGTTCAAGCCCTTACAAGGCTAACTCAGCACCCCCTACAAGATCAGTCAGGCCGAATCATCTGTGGGGAGATGCTTTGTAGATGGGGAATAGGGGT
Source organism: Orthonyx spaldingii (assembly GCA_013397795.1). Classification (NCBI taxonomy): domain Eukaryota; kingdom Metazoa; phylum Chordata; class Aves; order Passeriformes; family Orthonychidae; genus Orthonyx; species Orthonyx spaldingii. Next base: position 80,356 of record VZTJ01004685.1, read on the forward strand.
TTTGTGCTCTGACCTGAAGGATAGGTGGTTTGGGCATGGCCAAGGTGAAGAATCGAAACTGTATTAGATCAGATACAGCTGGGAAATTGAGCCTATGTCTAGAATGGTGACTTTGTTGTTTGTTTGGGAGGGGCTTGTTTGTTTGTGGTTTTTTGGTTGGTTTTTGTTAGTGGTGGTGGTTTTTTGTTTTGGGTTCTCTTGGTGGTGAGTTTTTTTGAGGAGGCTTTGGATGGGGGATACACAGCAGAACAATATTATTGAATTTTCAGAATTTCTTTAAAATTATGGTCTAGAGTCCCCTTTCTGATTTTCTGAGGCAATGCATGTTTTTAACACATATTGACTGACTCTTTGAAATGATGTTTTACAAAAACTGATTTTTAAGTTTTAAACTTTGGTCTTCAGAAAATAGCATGCTAATTTAGTATTTAGTGTTAATGCGTGAATATAAACATTTTAACCTCTCTGAACTGTGAAACACAAGAAAAGCAATAGATGTAGTTTCTTGAGTCTTGTATTCTATTTCCCATTTTTTATTTTTTCCTTCCCTATCCCAACCCCATTACCACTGCATCATCTTCATCCTGATACATTTTTTCTCACTGTATCTCATGTTCACTGCATGTATTAATTCCCCTTTCACGCTCTCTCTTTCCTTTGCAAATAAAGTAATCTGTCTGCTTGACCCTGATCCCACATGCAAATACAGCTCATTCATTTGAGTCTTCCTCTTGAGGAGTATGAGGCAGCCCTTTTAAGCAATGGAGAGTAGTTCCCGTTTGATCTTTTTCCTCTGATCAACCTGTGCACTTGCAGCTCAGCTGAAGAGTCCTCAGATCTTGTAGCCTATTGAGACACATGACTTTCCCTTGAAGTGTTCAAATGACTAGTTATAGACAGGAAATTCACTTAGGCATTTCACAATGACTTGTTAATATCCAGACTGCAAAATTCAATCCTACAGTTCATATAATCCTTCCCAGCAAAAGACATTTGTCTGACTAGACTGTCAATATTTTTCTGGGTGGCAGTCATAATAATAACCGCGTACCTTTTTATGAGATCAATTTTTAATAGGAGAATAACACAGCATATAGTTACACAATGTGTTAGCATGTCCAGATTTAATCTGAGAATATTAGTTTCTAGTCCAGACTGTTGAACAAAATGAATTTAGGGAGTATTTCCATTATTTTAAGTCAGTTGCAAGGTTTGAGTGTTTCACAGTATTTTAATTGTGTCTCAACAGATTATTCAAGGCAGGTCCTCAGTGCAGGTTTATCACATTTTACCATCAGAAACAATGAAACTTATTAACCAATGATTTGTAAGGTGGTAAGCCCAAAGAAAATAGAAAGATATTCTCAGACATTCCTGCTATGGCAAATAGCTAGGCTGCTCCCATGACTGTGCTGCCAAATATCATGTTTTGAATTGTAAATAAGTTAATTGTATTGTGACCTTTGATATACTATGTGGACTCACTCTCCTAGTTTACAATACTTAAAGCTTTACAAACTGGATATGTACCAGCTTCAGAGAATTTCATCTGGCTTTTCTTTGTTTTACTCTCTTCCATGAACCTGTCAGAAAAGAATACTCTAGAATTTTTTTTTTTAATTAATTTTTTTTAATGACTTAAAAAAAAAAAGATATGTGTAAGTAAAACCAGAAGATATCAGGAAATAAAACAATGAAATGTTCTGAACACCAGTAAGTTTAAAAGCCATGGAGGATGTAAAGAAAACCAGGAATTATAGCCAAAACCCTGTTAGGTTTTTCTTGTAGAGTTGTAAGGCAGAAAATACTATTTTTCTTTATTTGTTCTTGCATATCTTGAAAGCACCTACATTACTTCCCTGGTGGGAAAGAGTGGAGAACACCAATTAGGGTTTGGTTTTTTTTAAGAATTTGCACAGAGGTAAAGGTAGAAACAATATTCGTTAGAAGTTATGAATCTAGTGCGCAGCATGAGTGATATACTTTCTGGGTAAACCAAAGAACCTCTTTTTCTTACAGTTTCTGAGGACTAAAAGCTATATAGGTCAGAATTTAGTACTGTAACATTCACCTATACTGGAAGTTCCATTAAATCTAGAGGTATGAACAAGTGTTGTGACAACCTATCCATCAAAAAAAGGTAAATCTTCTTGTGAGTGTTCACATAAAGTGCAATTAGGCAAAATGAAACAGTAATGTATATGTTTTGCGTGTGATAGTATAGTGACTGAAGCTCAACAAAAATATGAGATCTAATTATGTAATCATTCAAGTGAATGCATATTCACTGAACTAAATGGGACTTAATTGCATAAATAACAGTACTTATGTACACACAATTCTAAACTGGAAACCAAGTGTCCTGATACGATGGAAGTTTTAAACTAGCACTTCTGACCACTTTCTAAGTAGAAAGATCTTTTCTCCTGCATCCTTCTAGAAGACTTCCATACTTTATCACAGCAAATGTTTCCCTCAGTAATGAAAATTGACTACTTCCAAAAAAGAACCATCTTAAAATAATTAAAATCTTAAATTTTGTGAAGCATGAGATTTTCTTAGTTTCTCTGTGTCTCTGTTTCAATCCACTAAATATACTAAAGATTCTCTCTTTTTGTTACCTGGAACTGAAATAACTGTGATGTGAAGCAAGGCAGGCATTATTTTTACAGTTAATTCAGATCTTGAGTTCTCTCCTAAGGTGTACTGAAAGTTTAAATTTTCTGGATGATACAAGCCATGTTCAGATATTACATAAAGTCATGTGGACACGGTATTTTTCATCCAAAATACATTGTGGAAGAAAGCCTGGAACATTATTTTTTAGATCTTGCTCTTTATTCTACCTTCCAATCTCACTGCCTTTGCTGACTTACAGTAGGCTTTCTGCTTGCGTGAAACCATTTACACAATATTTGTCCTATGCTAACTGTAATTCACTTATGTGATTTCCCTGTTGTTCAAATGAAGTTGAAAATCAAAGGAATCTGTAATAGATCAGAGCTCTTGGAAATATATTTCTGCTGTTGAATAAAATGATGTGATTTGTTCAAGTTTCTCCTGAAGTCAGCATTGATAAATAACGTATAAACCACTGCTTTAAGTTTTCATGTCCCATAAATTAAAAATCTTCTGAAAAATTGACAGAGTTAATTGAAAGGAACTCATTTTGTTTCTCTTTTGCATTCAAGGAATTTTTTTCTGATTCTGTGTTAATGGGGTCTGCTGTGTGAACATGAAAGACTGACAGAAAACCCAGCAAATATCTTTCCAAATTGTCACTAGGATTTGTCCAAACAGTATGATAAATATCTAGTATCAATCAAAAAATAATAGGTTCTGTCAGATAGAGACAGATACTGAGCTGATGGGATTCATGTTATTTTATATGTCATATACAGACAGGCTCAGGGACTGAGTAGCTATTGTGGATACTTAAAATAGACAGAAATTCAGCCTATCTACTCTTCCTGTTTTAATCTACCTGTCACATTAATTTTTAAGGATAGAGACTAGAGAAGAGTAGAATTTCAATCTTTATGTCTAAATTTTACATAGTTAAGAGTTGGCCTGGAAGAGCAGCTCTTTAGTTTTGCCTTCAGTGTACTCATACCATTTTAGCTGTCTTTGCAGGTTTAGGTTTCCCCCTTCTCTTCGCTTTCAAGATTCATTTTTTTCTTCACTTGTAGTAAATTCCACCATCAGTCTCATTTATTTCCACTGTAAAACTGTCATGTATGACAACTGAACCTTACACCTCCAAGTAAAATTCACACATTGTGTGTAGAGCTTGCTGGCCTTGTAAGACCTGTAGTCCAGGAGACAGATTTTGGTGGTGCTCTATCTGAACAGAGCAGGACTGAGAAATTGAGAAGTCAGGCTTCATTACATATTTATAACTTTTCTGGCTACCAGCAGTCATGAATAAAGGACCTTTGCAGATCACATTTTTAGGTAGTTTGCTTGTCTTGCAAACTGAAGTGTAACTGCCTGCAAGGTGTTCATATTGAGCTAACAGAAGTTGCAAGGAGAATATGTGTTACTTGTATAGTGTCCAGTATAATCTAGTATACTGAATGGCTTGGACTGGAAAGAACCTTCAAAGATCATCTAGTCCAACTCCCTTGCTGTGGATACATAGATGAAAGATATGAAGAATAACTATTTTTCTCTGCCCTTACTATAATATCTGTAATAATATCTGTAAGTTCTGGTTATTCCAAATAAAAAAATTATAAATGTAAGACTGTTATGAAGAGAGATTGCCTTATTTATAATTATGTGTATAATTAAAATTTATGCAAATTCTGTGATACCTTAAGAAGTTAGATCCATAGAATTATTTTCCAGCCACTTTTGTATCACGCTCCCCTCCATATGGGGTCATACCCAGGGCAGTGTTCATCTAAGCGTGGAGCTAAATGTCTCCAGTGAGCACTCTTGTATCTGTTTCCCTATACAATTTTTAGGATGTTCTCTGAAATTCTTGCTTTTTGTTGCTAAGTTTGACCTTATTTTGAACAGTGTGCAAGAAAGCCCTTTGCTTTGAGCTTTCCCCACCATGTTGGCATATCTGCATGTGCTCTGACTCCCTCCAAACTGTGATGATGTCATACTATCACTTACTTGAGCTTTTCAGGTACCAGTCATGTCAAAATACTTTTTCATTATGAAAATTAGAACAGTTTGACTTTGGTGAAGAAAAAAGGATGTGTACTGTAATAATAAAAAATTTTAGACTGTACTTTACTTTTCATGTTTGCTTGCTTGACAGGATTGAGTATATTTTACTTGGATAGACTGGAAACTAAATGACTGCCGCACTGGGTAAACAAAGAGAGAAATTTAATGTTTTTATATTGAGAAAGTAAATAATATCAGACTTTTCAAGCTATAAATGCAAAAATACTCTGAAAGCAATACAGGAATGAGAGGAGAGCAAGGGAAATGTAACCTACCATGCCTATCTTCTCATGAAAATAAATCGTGTAATTCACAAAACAAATCAAAGCAGTTACGTAACTTTAGTAATGATTTTTTTCAATTTGTATAATGCCAAAAATGTTTTGAAGCTTTCAATATAGAAAATACATGCAGGATTTAACGGAACATTCAAGCTCACAGAAGGTCAGTGTGAGTTGGATATGGCCATTCTCATGTTAATAGACACCTTTCTGAAACAGGTGTGATTTGAAGTGAACTAGCTCAACCTTTTGGAATTGTTCAAATAACTTTAATTTTCTTGTTCTCTGACTAAGAAAAAAGTTGGAGATGGTTACTGTGGAACTTTAGCTCTTATTCTGGGAGATCAAGTGGATGTTATTAACCAAGTAAAGAAGTTTTTTATCAAAAAGAGGGGTAACTTAGGGGTGACTTGCTGGCTGATGATTCCAAGATTTAAGGGAAATATTCTTCTCTTTATGTTTGTCGTTGCTTCTTTCTGAGGCTGATATCTGGAAAGTGTTCCTAAAAACTTCATGTAGCTTTAGTTAACTCTTTTTTTTTTTTTTCCCCTTTCATATTTCTCAGGAAAAACAGAGAGGAAGTAAAAAATTTCCGGATTTCTTTTGTGACTCCTAATGATACCTCTCCAGAAACAGACTTGAATCTTTTTGAGGGAACCTCCTGATCATAGAAGCATAGACTCTTAGAATAGTTTGTGTTGGAAAGGTCCTTGAAAGGTCTCCTAGTTCAACCCCGCTGCAATGAGCAGGAACATCTTTAACTATGTCAGGTGCTTAGTGCCCCATCCAACTTGACCTTGAATGCTTCCAGGGATGGACATCCACCACCACTCTTGGCAGCCTGTTCCAGTGTTTCACCAGCTTCCTTGTCAAAAACTTTTTCCCTGTATCTAACCTTATACACAACCTTTTACTCATTCGGAGCTGATTCAACAGTGAGTTTGCTTTCCTTGAGGCCCATAAATTCTGCATTCTTTGTGTCCATTATCAGGCATACACTCTTCTCCCCCAGCTTTGTTAATCTTCCCCTAGGTCTGAGCAAACACCCAGACAGCGGTACCACCTTTATCTTATCTTAAGTTCCTATAATGGTGACTTAACTTGCAGTCCAGGTTCTAGGTATCCTTGGAGGCATATTTGGGGCTGGGCATATTTGGGTGTCTGTCCCATAACTTGGGGGTGGTCTTTGTTTGACCGGTGATACACAAACGAGCAGCTGCTTTTTTACACAGTTTGCCAGAGTGGGAATTTTTGTCTTGCTGCATTAGCCACTAACTGGATCTTGCGTCCACCACGCCTGGAGTTAGTGCCATCATCTAGCTCCATTCTGTGCTTATGGCAAAGTTCTTCTGTGGCCTTGACAGTGTTTGAGACAGGCAACTGTGCACTTTAAGTCCTTACACCTTATGCTGTTGAATCCAGAGCTGGACATGGTAGCGCAGGTGGGTTCTCATGAGAGCAGAACAGAGGGGCAGAATCCCCTCCCTCACCCTGCTGCCCATGCTGCTTTTGGTGTCTTTTTCTTATAGAAACATGATATCACTAGAAATAATAAAACTTGGACTAAAAAAACCACATTGTTTAAAAATGCTGTCTAAAAAAAAGTTGATTCTATCCTCTTCTTCATTCTGATTTTACTCATTCATAGGTCTCTGTAAATTCCTCTAGGATACAGAGTTTTCCATCTTTCAGACCATGCAGAAGAGCAATATAGACTTCTGGATGCACTGAGATTACAAAGAAGAATGGGACATTTTCAGGTCTGTCGCAACAATGCGTGGTGCCCATCTCTCTATAATTGAAAGTCATTAAAAACTGAAGGTTCTGACCCAGCAAGCAGAACACTAGTAACTTTGTGGTATTCTAGTGATTACAGAATTTAATTTCCTTCGTTATTTTATGATGAAATCTGACATGGTCTGTAATCACTTTCCATGGAATATGGGTGCATGTTCTGAAAATCTGGTTTAAAATATATATCCAACAGCAAGAATCCTGCCGAGTTATCATGTATTGCACCTATTTTGGAAGTAATCAAGAACTGTCTTGACAAGAGCTATGATAAATCACCTTCCAGTCTCCACTACAGCAGTATAGATGCTTATGCTTCTGTTGCCTGTATTTCACTTCTGGCAACTGGGGTTAGAGATCACTCTTAAAAGTTGTCATGTTTTTTTTTTCCGTGGAAAAGAAAAACTTATTCAAGGTCTGGCTCCCTTTTTCCACTCTTTGTTGCAGTACATGTTGTCAGTCTGTTTTTAGAGTTATACATTTAACTTTGGCCTTTGAGATATTTGATTGAAAAAAACCCCAGCAGTGTGAAAATAACTTCTCATGATAAACAGTGCATGGATCATTTTGCCACTCAGTCATTGATTTTCAAATCTTGAAAGACTTTTGAGATCCCCTCTGGAACACTTCCCACCGCAGTGCATATCGTGAGGGCAGGAAATGGACTACTGTTAAAAGAGCTGTCAGTTTGATAGAGGAAGAACTGACATTGTATTGTAATGAATATGGAAACTATTTTGGCACAAAATTATAGCGCTTTTAAAATATTGTACACTTTTTGCAATCTTAAGTCTCTAAGGAGTGCTTTTATATGCTTTATTGATGTTAAAGTACTTTGAATTGCTTTGAAATAGGGATATCTGCAACTTGTGGTAACCCCATTTTGTTTCTTTTTTCTTTTCCTGCCTGTGGACATTTGTTCCATTTTTCTAACAGTGTCATTTAAACAAGTGTTTCTGTAAGCCTTAAAATGAGTTTCCCAGATTTGCCTTTCTGTGGTGGCTGACTTTAGTCTTAAAGAAAAATTTAACTCAAACTTTTTCTCTTCTGAGGGCATTTCTCTTGTCTTTTTCTTCTTCTCCATGGACCCACTGTGCCAAACAGTGCATATGCTGCTTCTGCATTTTTCCTGCCATTGCCAACACCTAGGGGGTCACTTACTTCTTCTCTACAGGGTATTTTAGGACCTCACTTCTCTGTGACTTCTTTAAAACTGACCAGTGTGGGTAAATGCAGCCACTTGGGTCTAAAGTCTTGGATATAGGGAACAGAAAACCTGACTGCATAAGTCTGAGAAGCCAAGCTAAACATAAGAAGAACACTTGCCTGACTTGTTTTACTTTTCAGCCTCTGGAAAGCTTGGAACTGAAATGAATGAATATTTTATAATAGGACAATTCAAGAGTTTTCTAGAATATCTAGCAACGTCACATACCAGCTCCAGATCTATTCAGACACTTTCAGCTACTTTTCCTTTAGGAACTTTATCTTTTTTTTTTTTTCATTTGTGCTCTTGGAGGCAAGAAAGAAGCAGAGAAATAGTGAATTTCCTACAGGAATGCCATACATCTTACATCTGAATTGGTGACCAGGTTTAGGCAACATTTGTTTAGGCTCCATATCCACACTGGAGACCATTATAAAATTCATGTTTATTGACTTTACATTTTCTGAACCTGAAATTTACTTAGCTTATGCTAGTAAATCCTGTACCTTATGCTGAGTTTAGAAACTGGTTTCAGAGTCAACAGGATCTGAGGATTTGACAAGAAATAAATAAATATAAGGGAAAGTCACTCTGATGACAGATTCTAGGACAAGGAGTTCTTGTGAAATTGATTTAGATCAAAAGGGTAGTCACACAGTCAACTGAAATTGTTGTCTCTGTCAGGAAAATTAATCCACAAACACCAGAGGATTATGTCCAAAAAGGAGACGGAGGAGTCCTGAAACTTTATTCAAATAAAGGGAGAGGTCATGGGCACTTCTCATGCAGACTTTCAAATTGTTGGGGGATGCAACCCCCTTTTTATTCTAAATTCCTGTTTGCAACACCATCTTCTTTTCCCCATTGGCTGAGGTACTCGGAAGGTACAGACTTCTCAAATCACCTATTCTGTGCCCTGCTCTAATATGTGTCCCTCCTTTTGTTATATAAAAGAAAAAACTTATCCATAATTTTATTAAGTGTTTGTTCTTTTTTTCTCTAGGTTCAGAAGTTTAACATGGCCTTGGCTGTGCAACAGTCCCTGTTGATTCGTAACATCTTCTAGAACTGAGAGTTTTCTTCTGTTAGTTCCCTATTTATAAGTTCCTAGCCCTATCTACAAGCAAATTCTCATGGTGTGTTTGTCAAGACACATTCATCATATTCCTTTCATCTCAAACAAATACATACATGACTTTATATGTCTGTAAGATATATAAAAACAAAATTGAAAATTAAGACAGTTTCTAAGCCCCTGGAACAGGGAAATCAGTAGTACTGGTATTTGGGGTGAATGGTTCAAGTCCAGACAACACCGTAGCAACTGAAATAATAACTCTCAAAATAAAGTACTCAATTGAGGCACTTGTCAGTCTCCTGAGAGGGAGATACTGGAGTTTGCAGAGTGGAAGAATGGCAGACGCTGAATTACATTTGTTCTTGGGCAATGCATGTGAATGATGTTTCCTGCCACCTTGGGCCTGAAAAATTTGTTCGGGTGACAGTAATGCATTCAAGGGTGCTCTTTTCTTCCTTCGTTAACTGTGCCAGCAATTATCCTGTTTGCCATTGTTCTTGTATACATTTGACCCAAAAGTGAGTATGAGAGACCAAGCTCAGTGCTTGCAGTGCATCCACCTATGAGATGAGTGTCAAACTGCAGTGAACACTTGTGTGCCTGAATATAAGGTTAAGAAGAACCTAGAGTACCTGATCCCATAGCATCCTAGAATGAATAAATTTAGATTCAAATTCCCTAAGGCTGAGGAGGGAATTGAAGTTGAATTATTCATTTAGAGAGGTGAAGTGGCTTTACTGCCATGCATTTTTTTCATCTGATTGCATTTGACAAAATCTGGCCAAATTACTTAACACTCTTTTGAATAACAAGGGGAGTGGTGATTCTGGTGTTTGTTTAGTGTGGGGTTTTGTTTGTTTGCTTTAATGGCTAAATTGTTACCCTATTTTAAGACTGGATATCAGTGATGGATGTATGTCAGTTCTCCCATTACCTAGATTAATGGACTAGCCTCCTTGAAAGCATACATATAGTTTTGATTCGCAAATAAAGATCTCTTAATGAGGTTGTTTTTTACTCAAGGGTTGAGCTTCATTCTGGTTTCAAATATTTTGTACCATTATCAAAGCACTGAAGAAAGTTTCTGCTGAACTCCACAGATAGATGCTCAGTATTTGTGAAGATATAGTCAAAGGCTTGTAGAATTTGGCTACTTCATGTTTGCATTTGCAAATATCCTAAGTCCAGAAAGGCAAGTGTAAAGCATGAAGTTGGACCAGTAAAGAAATGACACAACTGAGCAAAGGAAATAGTAAAGGAAAAAGCTACATTGAAAAACCAATGTTATGAAAGGGAATTCTATGGAGAGGTATTAATAATGGACATAAAAAAGAAAACCTGCAGGAAGAATTTCCAATTTTTTTTTTAATTGAAAAGTTGGGCAACATATAAGTGAAAAGAAAAACAATGAAACGACAAAGCAATGGTCATCATAATGACTCTTTCTCCTGTTCACTACTTTTCTTAAGCTGGAATGACTCAAGAAAACGATTGTGTAGTCATGAACAAATGATCACGAAAAGATGCAAGAAAAAGACAAGAGGGAAAAGAAATTGTTTTCAGATGGCTTTTTATTGTTTTGTTTATTTTTAATTTTTAAGACAGCATGGTTCCAGATAATTTTTTTATTTTTAGAAAAGACCTGAAAAAAAATCATCTTGTCCCATGATTCATTATCACTGATTCATCTGCTTACATTTACATCTGTCACTTCCTCCTCTACAATTTGAATAAAACACTCAGTGTAGACTTTGATAAAACAGAGCAAGACAATAAATTTAGACATTTCCTTGCTAGCTCCATGGATGCTCCCAAGAGTCATTGCATGCAGAGCAGCAGCTGGATGCTCATTGTGCTGAATCAAGTTTAATGAGACTAGAGACTGTATGTACTGCTCTAGAAACTGCACTGGGAGCAACCTTCAGACATTTTCAGCACTATAATATCTTGCAGAAGGAAGGAAATTGAATCTGTCAGTTCTGCTTACATACATATGAAAAGAGGCTTTAATTGTTGCTTGATTAGATTAACATTTTACTTGTAGTCCTTAATACACAGCATTTCAGGTTATCTGTACTCTAAGAGAAAAATTCTCACTTCCGCTTTGTACTCTTTTACTGTTCATTTGGTGTACATTATCTAGTGAAGTATTTTCATGGAACAGCTCCTGGTGAAGGGCTACATTGTATTTGGTTTGCATTATATACTTATTAAATGACTATAATTTCCTGGAAACTTCTGAAATGCTTCGTGTTAGTGGCCTGAAGTAATGCTTATGATAAAATTGATGGTGTAAGATACTGCTGGTTAAATTGAAACTGAGTTTGTTCTGCCTGTAGTGTAGCTATTAATGGCAATATTTCAAGCCCCACAGATAATGCTGCCATCACAAAACTTCTTTCTTTCAAATCATCTTCTGTGAACCCATTTAATTTCTAGACAATTTATAACTGCAGCTGGGTACTTGAGACAATAGCAGAAGATAGATTTTTTTCCTTCTAGTGTATTTAGTGCGTTGTTATAAAGACATGCCTGTGACAGGATTAATTTTACTTTTACGGGGCTTTTAATTCTTTTATGAAAAATGTGCTTGGGTAGAAGATGGACTAAATCAGTTCTACTACTGAGGACATTCTCATGCAACTGAACTAAGATAATCCACGATGTGTCTAAAATAAAGAATCAGTAATCAAAATACAGTGAAATGTCAACAGATCTTCACGTTGCCATACAAGACCCTTGTGTCCCATACTGGAAGTTTCGTGGATGTCTGCTACTTGGTTGAAACATCTGAAAAGAGACCCACAGTCCTACTTGGAAAAGTTGATGTTCTGTGCTTATACTTTTAATTTTAGAAACTGAACAATAGCAAAGCATTAAAATAGAAAGAACAGTGTCACTACAAGTAGTTAATTTAGCTCCACGCAAAAAGCATTTAAACAGAAAAAATGGTTTTGAGCAAATGTTATATTAATTTTATAGCTTTGGTTGTGCTTCTGAGTCTCAGTTTCCTTTCCCTGACAACAATTTAAATTAATAATTCCTTGACTGAAATATATTGAGTTTCACAGACACAAGTAAAAGAAGAATCTGATTGAATAATGATTATTCATAGGAAGTAAATTTAAAGCATTTGGGGAGGACAGACAAATGGGAGGAAATGCTTAGTTTTAAAATATAAGCAGGGATTGCACTTGATATTTTAAGTTTCTTCAAGATAAAACTATAAAACTTCACAAATATTAACTACAAATATAAAATAAGTGCATATTATTTACCTACGTATTTGTGATAGAAAAGAATCATTGTGATTAAGAATTTGTGTAGGACGGTCATCAGGAGAAATGTATGGTTTGTAAAGTATCCCTGACTTTTCTGTTAGTGTCTTTTGTAACAGTGCTGTGAGGCAATACTCATGGAGTTTCATTTGCTATTGTCTTGTACCCAGGTCTCTTCTTTTGGGTACAAAAGTGGCAACAAAAACTTAGCTAAATCAGATCACCAGCATGTTGTACTAGCTTTCCACTTGAAAAGTAACTACATGAGAAGTTAGATACCTGTTGAATTCCCTCGTAGTTTTTGAAAGGCTGTATAGCTGGTCTGGCAGGGTAGAAGGTGGAGAAGAAGCAGTTGTTTGTTTTGAACAAGGACCCCTCCCTGAAGTCATGTTCAACATTTTCTACTGAAATGCAGAATCTGGAAAAGAAGAAATTCACCTTTCTCATCTTAAGAGCATTTATTTTATTTTGATGAAGCCTTTTGCAGTGGGCTAGAGGGACAAGAAAGCTCAGTAGGATGACTTCTCCAAGTTTAGCAAGTGGCAGGGACATTGTGTCATTTGTTCCTTAACACTGAAGGAAAAGTCCTTTGTTCCTCTTCTTGTGTGGGAAGCAACTGTATTACTAGCAGTGTATTTTTTACAAACTAACAAGAAAACCTGCAGTTTCTTACAGTGAAAGGAACACAGTGTGATGTGCTCTGTCACATTTCCGTGCCACATTTTCCCAGAACTGCCCTGCCTTGCCAGCAGGACAAGAGGTTCCCTTTATTTAAGGATGCTGTGGGTAGGAATGAGAGCAAGATCTGTTTACATGCTTATATCTTTATAATGCTCTTCTGAAAGTATATCTTGGAAAAATAGAAAACCAGGGAGAATGGAAGCAGATTCCAAAGTTTTCTGTAACTGATCAATTAAAAGGACATCAGGTGTTTAGTATTCATTCTGAAAACTGACTTTCTTTGCTTCCCTTTGGAGACTTTATTTCAATTTTATTATAAGAGATTTATCTACTGGATTGATTGCAGAGCGAAGACTTGCCAGAATTATATTACATACACACATACAAAGGAAATGAGAAAATGTTGGATTCAAGTCTTCTGTTTTTCTTAAATGCTGTAGTGCAAGCCAAAACAGTGATTAATGTTTTTTACTCTGACACTGTAAAAATGTATTTTTAAAATTTTGTTAAAATTGTCAAACATCCAATGACTCTTTGAAAGGGACAGTGAATTTTGGTAATGACTGACATGACATGAGCTCACCACATGAAAGGCTGAATTTTTCCTATCCGTAGTAATCTGCTTGTCATACAACATACAAAACACCCTACTGTCCTGAAGTCTTAGGTATCCAAATTTGAAAAAAAACGCACCCAAAACCCAAATGACACTTATTTGAGATAATACAACCCCTTCAAAAATTTGTGAAGCTGTATAGAAACCCCTTCAAAACTTTGTAAAGAAATAGTGACTCCCTCTGAAAAGTTTTTTCTAAGCTCAGCAATGGCACCACAGTCCCCCTAGTTTTCCTACTCACCTATCTTCTCTAAGTGAAAAGCTTTGCTTATTGCCTCTGACATCCTATGCTGGATTGAGTTACAGCTGGGCTTTGGCTTGCTTTCCTAACCTCATCTTCAAATGCTCGATGATGTCTCTGCATTCCTCCCAGACTATCTCCATACACTTTAAATGCCTCTTTTTTATTTGTGTATATGGAGACAATCAAGAGCAATTCAGACCTGACAAAACCTTCGTTTCTCTGTGCTATGAATACTGGCTCAGTAGTGAGTAAAACACTCCCTTCTTCATGTTGTAAATTTTCTGTTATAGGCAATACATAGATTACACTTCAATATATTTACATATTCTTGCAGAATACAGTAACCCTCAAAAATATATTTTAAGGTGAACATATTTTAAAAGTGGTTAACCAATTACTTTTCATTTCCTTATTTTAGACATTTTGTATACAACTGGAAGTGGTAAAATGGTAGCCCTAAAATGTTCTTTAAATGACAAATTATGCTCTAATGTATATTGCAATTTTTATAAGGACAGTTGTAACTGTCACAGTGGTTGTGCTCAATTTAATAATCAAATAGCTGTAGCAGCAGAAGGTATTTACCTTTAATTTAAAAAAACATGCTTGGAGCATGTGCCTCAGTTCAGGCATCTGGTCATAATTACTTAGGAAATCTTTTACAGAAAACCAGAAGTAATTCTAGACTGCTAACAACCAGGTTCTACTGAAACTTAAATGTATTTACATCACACACTGTCTTGACACAGTTCTGGGGACCCATTTACTGCTTGCAAGTGTTTCTGTTATGTGCAATTGTAGTCATACCAGAGGACTGGATGGTGTTTAGATGAGGTGTGATTTGCTCATTCTGACAGATGATCTCCATTTACTCAAAAATTTGAGGCAGGCTCTCTTATGACTCTCACCATCTGAAGCTCTTTTTGGCTCACTTGTTAAGAAATACTTGTGGTCTGCAACAGGCGTTACTCTTCTAGACTGACTCTTTATTGGGTGACCTTTTGAAAGCAGAAGGGAAGATGTCACCAGGATGGAAGCTGCAGAAAGCCAATGTTATTAGAGATGTGTGTTTTTAGAGGCTTGGGAGAGGGGATGTTTTCCATCAATTTCTAAGAGGATAACTGGGACTTTTCTGATCTTGCATCAGTAAATAAGACCTTAGGTTTAGCTGCTTAGTGGTTCATGTTCCACCACCGAACCTATCGTCTCTTGTTCTGGTTCCCTTCTTTAAGATTATATTTTATTTATCATTTTCTAATTCAGCTTTCAGTAAAGAATCAAAAATGTAAAGGTATGGTGAAATAAGAAACTTTTGTGCAGCACTGAAAGTCTAGTGCTCAGCCTGCTGCTGCCTGTTTTTTGCCACTGCCTTGCCTGAGATAAGTCAGTGTCATTTTCATGGAGGCAGCAGTAATGTGAATATATGTATTGTTGGCTCTGAAAAGAAATGCTGATGTTAAATATTAATTTGTGGCAGTCTTGTATCTGAAGAAAGAAACATATACATCGAAAATGAAAAACATCTTGTCATCTTCAATGTTTCAGGCTGCAGATTTCAGGCTCTGCCAGGGAACTGTATCAAGGACATATGTGGACCGCTCTACCTGCTACTAAAGAACTATGATGCTCTGAAATGAAGTGTGACCATATGTGCTTTTGTCTATAGGTCTGACCAGAAAAAGGACCTATTTATAAACAATAAGCTTATTATGGATTTTGTATAGAGATTAGTGAGCTAATATAGATGGCAGTAAATGGGTAATTCCAAGCTGTCAAATGTCTGCATGGGTATTTTCAATGCTGGAACATGCTGCTTCCTGCTTCTTTAGTTGTCCTGTAGAAAACATAACTCTCGTTGAGGTACTGTTTCACCTGTAGTGGCATCTCCTCCTGCTCTTTTGGGGAAGATGAGAGAGAATCCAGCATTATCCTACTACCCATTTCTAGATCAAAAGGACTGAATTAACTTCCTGAAGTTTCAGCTATGGTAATCTGCCTCATCAGAAAGACTGGAGACATAATTTTCTTTCATAATTTTCACTCAGATCACTGTAGATAGCTCTCTTGGCACTGTGGCAGTTTCGATAATCAGTCTCTGACCATTCTGCACTTCCCATCCTAACTTTGTGATGGACTGAATGCTTGATCTAAACCAAAGACTAGTTCTGAGGTCTGTTTGCTTTATTTCTTTACAAACTGTTGAAAAATCTTTAGCCTTTGTGTACATTCAGCAATGACTCTTTTTTCTGTCCTGCCTCTGTAATAATCTGTAACTATAGCAAATGATAGGAGTGATTTTAGAGAGAGTATTTGGAAAAAAGCTTCTCTTTCTGTAATGATCAGCATGTGTGTCGCCTGCTAGACTCATTGGCTCTTTGCTGTTGGTCTTGTTAGCATATTGCATATTTCAAGTCCCAGGAAGCACTAGTCAAGGAAACAAAATCTTTTATTATTACACCCTAATGGTGGATCACCTTGGTTTTCCAGCATTGGATGAGAGGGTGGAACAGGCTAGCTCTAGCTAGCTCTAGGACTGAAACACTCCATGTTTTGAAGCATCTACAATCCTTCTATATCTTCTTTTTTTGTTGTTCTATTTTAAGTTCCTAGTGGCCCTTACACTACAACTTCCCCAACTCATGTCTCACATGTGCATAAATGTGGAGGTAAATCTACAGAGTGGCAAGTCTTTATGAGATCCTTCTTAATCAACAAAGAAAGGTTGAATAACAGAAAGAGAATAATAGCTAAAAGAAGTTAATGGGTTCTGTTGTGTCTTTTTTTTTTTTTTTTTTTTTGTGATGAGTCAGAAGCAATTAAGTGAGAGATCAGAACATCCAAGAGTGCAAAATCCCTGAGATAAGTATGAGCAATTTTTACTGAACTTTTCCAGGTAAACTTCCATTTTTTACTGAACTTTTCCAGGTAAACTTCCATTTTTCCTTCTCAAACATACAAAGATTTTTTTAATCAATACACACTTAATTTTTCTTTATACAGATGCAATACTCTAAGGGAGAGATGGGTGTGGTGGAAGGGACAAAACTCCAGCCTACACTTACTGAGTATAACGATGTATCTCTAGTTAATAGAGGGTGAGGTTTTTCTCTGCCAGGATTTAATCCCACCAATAATAATAATAATTGAAAACTAATAAATGCACGATTGTAACTTTTAGGAAAGGACAGTTAGGATAGTTGGTGGTGGATTGTTTGCTTTGTTTTTGGCTTATTTGGGGAGGACAGGGTACGTTTTCGTGGTTTATTTTACAAAGCAATGTAGCAGGTTACATTGCCAGACTTGGAAGGCGTTTAGGAAAAGGAAGTTTGATGATTTGTGAGGGTCTAAAGGATGTTTTCAAAATATATTTATGGCAACTGATGGAGAAACAGATGGTTAAAAAGCAGAGCATTTGTATATGCAGAATATTATGTATGTTAGGAGCATGGAGAAAGTACCATCTCTTTATCAACAGTAATATTCTGAAATAGTCTTACAATGAGAGTTGTAGTTGTGAAGACTGTGCTTTTCTAAGGACACATCCCATTATTCAGTCAGCAGATTATGTGATAGAATGTCTATGAAAGGTACACAGGGCCTAGGAACAATGGGATGGCTTCAGTCACTGAGGCCTGTTCCCTGTCATGTCAGCATTAATCCTAGAGAAAATCAGTGCTAACCAGATGTGCAGATTTGAAAGGAATCCCCTACTTCTGCTGTGACTCCTTCAATCACCAGCTGGTCTGCAAAGTCTGCCATCAGTTTTCTAAATCACTATTTCCCAAGGTGGTCAGGAAAGGTTAGTTTTTGGAGTAGCTCTTTAAACAGGGGGGGAGGAGGCAGATTTTATTTGTTCCTATGTAGTGATCAATGAGTTTATATAGAAATAGAAGGAATTCAGAATTCCTAAATAGTTTTGTCTGAATTACTTTAGATCAGTGCTCTGCAATCCCTAGGGAACAATTTGTTTATTTGAATTGAAGGCAACACCAAATGTCTACAGCGCCTTTCATGCTGTAGTCCAGAGTCCTTATTACTCAATTACATGCTTTTGTGTTCATTTTATGTTAATTCTCCTTCTTCCGCCCCACCACACATTTGCCTCCCCTTATTTCTGGTGGGTTTTTTTTCCCCCCAAGAGCTTCTGCTTAGAATTGCTCTTGCAAGTCCATTTGCTCTTGCAAAATCCATTTCCTTTGTAGTTCATTTTCTTCGGTTCATTTCTATGTTTTCATGGTAGGTCACCATTTTAATAAACTAAGGCAAACTGTTTAGTCAAATTTCAGTCTTAAAACCAAGACATCTTCAGCCATGAAGATTGTACTTATCCCATTAGCAGAATAGCTCCTGCTACAGGGTCTGATGACTGGGCAAGTAGAAGCCTGCTAAGTACCAAATTTCTGTGGCTTGAAGGTTTGAGTCTTGGCTTGGTTCCAGCTGTTGGCTGTAATTTCAATATTCTCTGTTGTGAGAGACCTTTTCCCCCTCTCTTACCGAATAAGTATTTCTCATGCAAACTGCATAATTTTGGACTGTAAACAGCAAGTCTAGTAAGTTTTCCATACGTATGTGTAAAAATCTTGTGTTGTAGTCGTGTGTCTTCTTTTTTTTTTTTTTTAAGAACCTGAAGGGAGAAAAAAACCCTGTCTGACAATGCATACTTTGATTGGAAAAAAGGTCTTTGCTCTTGAGATCCTTTTGAGAATCCTTTTCATTGATTCTTTGTAATCCAGGTTTTTCATTTATACCATAATAAGAGATACTTCAAGACTTTCACAAACCTTGAGTATGCATGCAACCTTACACAAACAAAGAGTATGCATGTTATTTTTTAACATCTTTTTCTCAAAGGTGCATCTTTTCTGAGGCTTTTCCTGCACCATTCTTCATATAGTAAATGTCATCAGTAGACAGTCATAAATCTAAATAATCTGTGATATTACTAAGATATTACACAATCCTGTTTAACCCTGCTCCTGTTGTTATTTTGCATTCCTGTCCTCTTCTACTTCTTGTGTGTGAGTGCATGGGCTATTTAAACTGTATTCTCAAAGTGCAGTTTATATCTCTTCGTTATTCATAAGGCTTCTTGTGTTTTGCTGATGCTTTGTAGACTTTACATAGTACCATTATGTAGCCATAATAAAAATTTGCTGGAGTAAATATCAAAAATAACTTCAGAAAGAACAGTTTAAATTTCTTTTTCTGACAGTGAATTCTGCTTTTATTCCACTTTACCCATTTAAGAAAGAGAAAATTGCTCCATTGTCCCTAAAGGAATTGTCTAGGGCTTTGCAAAATAAATGTACGTCTTTAAAAGGCTCATTTACAGAAATTCAAAACCATACACTAAAGGTCATTCTTTGAATAAATTCGAAGAAGTTTTCAGTTATATAGATTCTAAAATTTAATCTAAATTCATAAAAACAGAGTGACTGTGCTTGAATCTAATGAGGTCTACCCAGGATGTTTTAAAGGATGTCCTATGTCACTGTTCTAATTTTGGCTGGGATAGAGTTAATTTTCTTCCTAGCAGCTGGTTCAGTGGTGTGTTTTGGATTTACTATGGGAATAATGTTGACAACACACTGATGTTCTATTTGATGCTAAGAAGTTCTTACCCTAAATCAAGGAGTTTCATTTTTCTGAGCTCTGCCAGGGAGTAGGTGCACACACAAGTGGGAGAAAGCAGGGCTGGTACAGCTGACCTGGGCAGACCAAAGACGTATTCCATGCCACAGATGGTCATGTCCAGCATATAAACTGGGGGATTTGGCTGGGAGCTGCAGATCACAGCTGTGGGCTAGGCGTTGATCAGCAAATGGTGACCAATTGTAGCGTGCATCACTTGTGGGGTTTAGGGGTTTCCTTCTCTCTCTCTTATTTGTTATTGTTAATAGTACAGTGATCATTATATTTATTTATTATATTTTTATTTATTTCTATTATTAAACTATTCTTATCTCAACCCAAATGTTTTATCTTTTTCCTGCTCTCCTTTCCATCTCGCTGCAGACAGGAGAGAGCGAGGGGGGTTAGTGAGTGACTCCATGGTATTTATTTATCAGCTGGGGTTAAATCACATACGTTTGGGCTATTTATGGATTTTTTTTTTTATTGCTGCTAGTTATGATCGACAGATAATCTTGTTCCTCTCTTTTACTCCTTAATATGTAATTTCTTGTATTTCTTTTCATGTCAGTAAAATGTCAGATTTTGAAGACCAGTCCAACAGGTGCCAGCTTACTTGACTTACTCTGAGCTTGCATTTATGAATTGCCTTATATTCACCTTCAGATCGTCTCCATTCCCATAACTCTACTGTCCTTAAGGAAAAGATTTTAAATAGTCAGTGGAAATTCACTGTCAAACTTCCTCACACATCTTTCCAGGGATTTTATACAAATAATTTATATGCAAGCACTCAGTAGACTAATTAGATACCTTTGCAAAATATTCATCTTTAATTGACCTCACGTAATACATCCTTGTTCCTCCTAACATAAACATAACATTTTCATGTGAAATCTTATTTATCCATAAAATTCCATATTAGGCACTTTCACATATTCCCTGAGAAGTGATCCCTTTCTAATACACACTCACTTTTGCTCTTCATTTTCTGGAGCCTCAATTTGGGGTCCAATATTCAAAAGTCTTTACTTTAGTTGTAGGTCTCACAGATTGTCCTTGTTTTACCTCTGAGAGTAGATTGATGTGCCATTAAAAGCAACTAAACAATTTACATGCACTAGTAATGTTTAAGACATGCTATTTTAGGGAAGACTTATTTAAATTTTGGACAATTGGCTACTTTCTGGTCTTATTTAATAAAATGATCCATTACTTCCTAGTAATTCTTTTATCAGAGGCAGAGGGAAAGTTTGAACTTTAGATTATTTTGAAGGCCAGACTTCCATTGTGTTGAAGCTAATATCCAAAATCTTAATTTTGTTTGAATGAATTTTCATAAAAGGCATTACCCAACAGGAATCTGTTTCACCCTCTGTTTGTTCACTGTATTTCTATGGCAGTATTGATAATTAATTGTTGAAAATCTGACAGGGAAGAAATTAAGGGACTTAGGAATTTTTTTTTTCAATTGTGCTATTACTGAGCTAGTAACATTGCAATTAAATGTAGTTTGAAGAGTTCACATAGTAAATTTTGACCAAGACCTCTAGGGATTTATTTGTGATAACTTCTTCTTTATTCAAATGATTCTATTTTTAACCAAACATTCTTGTGTTAGGATGTCTATTCTGTTCTGTTAGTTTATGAAAAAAGCAAAGTAAAGTGTTGTAAAATATTATGAAAGAAGAAAATTTCCTTTTACTTTTTCAAAATCCATCTGCTGTCTGAGCTTATTAGCAGACTATCTTTCCCATCCCAGCCACTGCATATTGTTTGTAGCTTATTGCCAGGGTGAGATGTGGTGCTCTCAGGGAGCTCACAATTCCTGAATGGCATTTTGACCTTGTTGAAGCAGGAATCCTAACTAGGCACCAGCTTGTTGGAAGCAGAGACATAGCTAGAGACCTGTATGTGCATTTTGCATTAGGTTTTTGAGGAGGTAGCAAAGTTTGAGGGGATATTTTGCAAATTGTCATCTCCATGCCCACACAGGAGGCCTGCAGGAGGAAGCAGAGACTGCACAGGGGCTGCACCCTGACCTGTGAACTTGGGAGCTCCTGTACCTGCAGGCAGCTGGTGTGAGGTCAGCAGAGCAGGTGGTGCCACCAGCCCTTAGAGCAAATACTTACATGGAAGCAACCGCTGCAGCGGCTTCTTCTTTCTTCTGGCTGGTCTTGTTGTTAACAGGGGAAAGGAGATGTTGCCAGAACATCTCTCTCTGGATCATGTAAAAGCTGAATGTAGAGGTTCTAGAGAGCATCTGTATAGCAGAGGACGCAGAGTGGTCCCCCACTTCCTTTCCTGGCAGCTACATTGAATACTCTTCCTAAAAATCAGGCCAGGACTTCTTGTTTAAGAGGAGGAATGATTATGTGCAAGACAAAGCATATAGCTGTTAACTAATCCCCAAAGTATTTGTCAAGAATCATCAAATTTCTATATTTTACAAATGCTGTTTTTCTTGTCAGCCTTTAAGTACAAAGAATAAAATGCTGGAGAATATTTTACAGATTTTGTACACCATTTACTTAGAGAACTCCTTCTTGTAGTTTTGGGTATTTTTTCTTCAACAATATGGACTTCATGTATCACTTGGTGTCTATTTTTGAGTATTCGGTAACATGTCTCTATTCCTGTTAAATGTTATGTTGAAAATTGTTTTTTTACATTTCTCCTCTCTGGGCAATCTGTTCCAATGCACAGTGACCTGCATAATAAAGAAGTTCTACCTCATATTCAGGTGGAACTTCTTGTGCATCAGTTTCTGTCTATTGCCTCTTGTCTTATTACTTGATATCACCAAGAAGAGCCTGGCTCCTTGACACCCTTCCTACAGATGCTTATAGACACTGATAAGGTCCTCTTTCGGTCATTTCCCTTGAAAATTACCATTTCCTCCAAAATTTAAAATTACTTGTCTAACAATTCTTCAATAATGTAATGTTTAATTTTTTTCATGACACACACTTCATAGTGTAAGGCCTTGTACTGAATAAGCAAGTGTTAAAAAGCAAGTATTTAAAAGCAAGTATTTAAAAGCATACTGCATTGTACATATTGCATTGCATTAAGTTGAGGAGATTTAATTATCCCAAATGAAAGCATTGTCAACTTAATAAAAAATATTCTGAAAAATATATGTTTCATTAGATATCTTTTTGAGCAGAATTTTAAAAAATGGATTCATGTTGAGGAAATTATTCTGTTAGACTTGCTATTGCTGGCAATAAGAAGGCAATCAATATAAAGGCTGGTGCACTATTTTTACCTGTCTACTGGTTACATTACTTTTTCAGGATGTGGGAAAGAGAAGTCAACTTTTGCTTAGTTAATCTAAATTATTTAGTGCTTCTTAGAGCCAGAAGTGTGATACTAGTGTTCCATTACTATCTCCATTGAAAACTGTCCAAAGTCTCAGTAAGTCATAATGAAGATGATAATTGTTTTTGTTGTTGTTGTTATTATCAGTTCCATCAGGTCAGATTTTATACTGGAGAAATAGATGCTCTTCAACATACTTAATTCAAAGGCTAGAGGTGAGGGAACTCTCTTCCAGAATTTTAGGCCCACTTGACATCAATAACTAACAAAGAAAAGATAGTGAGGGTAAGAAGAAAAGTACTGGAATGCAGGTAAAAGTGCTGTCAGAGCAATAGCAGGACTGGATTTCCATTCTCTAGTTCAGTGAATGTTTGCCTATGCAGAGAGGTTTAGTGTCACCCGCCTAAATGGGATGGGAAAACCCTGCATCTAGGCATGCTGGTGGATAACAGTCCTTCTCTGAGAGGTGAAAAATTCACCACATTCACCTGCAAGGTACATTTCCACTTACTCTCAAAAGTTTGGGGAAAAAACCACTTTTGATGTAGAAGACTATTAATAATTCCTCAATATCTATTTTTTTTCTGTATCTATCACCATTTGTTATGTTTTTGTTGGTTTTGGGAAGGCTTGTTTTAAGCATTGTATTCCTTTGTTCCGTTAAGAATATGATAATCATTAATTATTTTATGGACCATGTGTACCTTATTGGGTTTTTAAGTCTATGTTAATATATATTTTCTTAATGTATACAAAAATTACCACAGGGACATATATAGAGTGAATTGAAAATTTTCTTAATTGCTTTAGTAGTTTATAATATTCTAATTCAAAATTATTGTAGCCCTAAGTTAGGCAGGGAATTAGCTACATCATTAATTAATGATTAATTAGCACGGAAAATCACAGATAACTAGTGATCCATACAGAGTAATGCTATGTGAGATTTCCCCTCACACCAAAAGAACAAGGAGATTTAAATGTCTTATACCAGAGTATACTGCTTGGTCAGTCTTCAGTAAAAATTCAAAGAAGGAAAACGCAAAACTGAATTTATGATTCTTCAGATCCTTTATATTAAATAGAAATATTTTTATACTATATTATAAAGAAATATATAAACCTGTCTACTGCATTTGATTTTGTGGTCTTGCCTAAGGCTCCTTAGCAGCTTTACTGGGTTTTAGATTCCGAGGTCTGTATTTCTGCCATCCAGCAACAATCACAATGATACAATAAATTGCATATGTCTGCAAAGTGCAAGAACGGTTGGTAATGTTAACTCACTTGCAATTCTTTTTTCACAAAAGATTTCTTTATAGGATACTCTTATCTTGTCAGGAGCAGTTGCACTTTGTCTTGTAGTTTTATTGAAGAAGTTAGTCTTGTTCGGAAATTATTTCAAAAATGTAGTTGATAAAGTGCACCGTATAGATAATTTTATGTCTGTAATCTTGTTTCTCTGTTAAAAGAGCCATGAACATTTACTTTCAATTTATTCAAGGTTTTCACAGACTCCACACACTTTCTGACAAATCACTGTTGCAACATTCTATGCTTTTTTTCAGAAATACTGATCTTATTTCTCCTGCACTATTCCTTCATGTGGAAAAGGTCCCATAGTACAGCTTTCACACGTATGTTCATTTCTCACTGAGAAATTACATATGCATTTGGCTGTTTCTGTGTAAGTCTGTGCTGTGTTCAGTAGAAGCAGTAATATGGGGTGTGCAAAGGAGCAACTGCTTTCGTTACTCTTCTATTGGAATCGTCTTGTGTTTGGTGTGACTTTTGGGGATGGTTCTGTGCAGGGCCAGAAGTTGGACTTGATGGTCCTTGTGGGTCCCTTCCAATTTGGCATATTCTGTGATACTTTTGGAAAAGCTGGTGGTTCCCTTTCTCAAACTAGGCTTGAACTTCTTAAAATTCAAAACCTCACATCTGGGATTGGGTGTGAAGAGCATCTTTCATTCTTGACGGGTTGGTTGCATGGAGTGTTGTGGGCCTTATCTCTCAGCCAATGTGTGTGCATTCGCAAAGAAGAGTTTCTGCTTTGATAGAGGAAATATTTTTTCCTCTTTTCAAACAAAGATTTTATCCATACACTAGCATCTTCATATATCATCATAATTC
>VZTJ01004688.1:0-50391 GCA_013397795.1 Orthonyx spaldingii
GGGCGGGCTGAAGGGTGCGCGGAGCGGGCCGGCAGCCGCGGAGGTGCCCGGTGCTCGTTGCGGTGCTGAGAAAGGGTGAGAGCTCTGCTCGCTTCAGGGCGAGATTGGGCAAACACAACCCTGTGCCTGGAAGGGCTGGAGGGAGAGGAGTCCAATTCGGTCCTGCTGGCAGAGAGCCGAGCTCTTCTGCTCTCTCACTGGATCATGTTGCTGTTCCCACCCGATTTATGTTGCTCCCTTTTTCCTCCATGCCCACCATCAGATCCCGGCACACTTTTTCCCCTGAGCTTTTGGGGTTTTGCACCACGGTGCCCTGGGTCCCACCCTGGCACTTACACCCATCACCCCATGGGCAGAAATTGGATTGATGTAGGAGAAAAAGTTGCACAGCAAAACAATCCAAACCTCCTCCCAAATAAAAGAATGGGTCAGTATGGGGTGGGACAACTCCTGCATCTCAGCCAGACAGCAGGATTTAACTGCTGAGCACCCTCCTCAGGGCAGTAGGTGGGATACCAGGCTCAGCCCACCCTCATAACCAAGGGTCCAGTGAGAAGAGCCCAGAAAAAGTTTAAAAGGAATCAACAAAGTCTTACCTGAGTAATACAGTGTGCAGAAAGAGGGGAAATCCTCTTTCCCTGAAAGCCTAACTCTGTATGCAAATACGGGCAGATAAGAAGGTTAAAAAAAAATAGGTTTTTTTTAAAAACGGGCCAGCTAGGTGTAGGGACCTTCCCTGGAAGAAGTGGGTCACTCCCAAAGTGGAAAGGAGTTGTACAAGATGAGCTTTTCTGAACAGCCAGATTGGTGCCAATGGCTGCACTGGAGTTACCAGTACAGCACTGGCTTAGATCAGCCCCAGCACCAAGCCTGGGCTTTGATCTGGACTTTTCTCCAAGAATAAACATCTCTAGGCACCAAATTTTCTTCTACACCTGCAGCTGTGTCCATTCCCTCACAACTACCGTGAACGACACCACTGCTCCTGACAGACTCACGTTTGTGCCATAACCTCCCCATCCAAGCAGCCACTCAATCCAGCCCAGAATCTCAGAATGGTGTGGGTTGGAAGGGACCTTAAAGATCCTCTTGTTCCAACCCCCTGCCATGGGCAGGGACACTTCCCACACTACACCAGGTTGCTCAAAGCCCCATCCAGCCTGACCTTAAACACTTCCAAAACAACTGCTGCCATCTCCCACCCTCCTACTAAAGGTGACTCAAAGGCTCAGACAGTGCCAAAATCAAGGCAAGGTGCTTTGGGAACATATCCATTTTGGCAGCATTTGAAGCTCCTGGGCAATCCCCTGTTTCCCTGTGATCTGTAAGAGGGGTGTCCATAAAATACATAACATAAAATCACCCTAGGACAATGCTGTATCTGGCCATGTCACTGCTGGAAGGACACAGGCAGTTCCCCTCCCGCTGGTTGCTCCATGAATCCTGCAGAGGATTTTGCACCTCCCTCTTAGACGGTGGGAATGGAGGCACTCTGCATTTGGCATTCACCTGGATCAACATCTCACCCAAACTTTAACAAACTGGGCCTTGGCAGGCCTGGGTCCCAGCTAGCACACACACATCAGTGCAGCAGCCTCACACCAGTTACTGCCTTCACTGGGAGCACCTGGCTGCATTTGGTACTCAGTGTGCCCAAACAGCTCCCCTGGTCTTTGCAGCTTGAGGAAAGATCACTCATGGCCACATACTTACTTCAAATTATCTCTGAAGCTCTGCCCCTTTTATTGAGAAGTCAAATGAAACTCCAACTAATTTCAAATTTGAGTTTTCTAGGACAATAGGAAGGCACTGGAATTTAATTGATTTTGATTACCTGCCTTATTATTATGCTGCCAGTGGCAGTAGTTCAGGTTGGTGTAATTTTAAATCCACTATGAGAGGAATCTGACATTTCTCTATTGCTGAATAGAGGACTTGAGCGATTCTTCAGCTCCTCACAAAGATGTCATCATTAATTCAGGAATATCACTTCTGTAAGCAGAGATAGAAAAGGAAGACACAGAAGCACCTACTCTGTGCCTAAGAGCTGAATGAATGGCAGCATCACTTACTCCAATCTTCGTGAAATTTACTGTATTTTTTTTAACATTCAAAACAATTTCTACTACAAAGACACATCTTCCCCTCTCCTGTCAGCACACAAGCAGGACTTGTTAGCAGGCAATAATTTACAGCCAAAAGGTCAGCTATGTTTCCTCAGCTGGATCCAAGAAGCATTTCCATCCCCTGATCAGCCCTGCAGAAATTCTTCCACAATCTTCCAAAATGTAACTGCTTTTCTTTGCCCACTTTCCAAGGGGGCAGAGAGTGCAGGGAAGCAGATCCCCTGCCAGTGTAAACCAGCACTGTTCTGCTGGCTCAAAGGAATCTCCACCAGGAAGAAGAGAAGATGCTCCATCTCACCCCATCCCATCCCCTTCCTCCTGCCATGGAAGGATAAGAAATCACCTCTCCTCCTTGTCTGAAGAGGAGTTTTCCCCTCTGCCAGGGATGCCTGGTCAGGAATCACTGCCCAGCTGACTCACACAGGAAATTAAACAGACCCATGAACTGGGACCAAAGTCTCTATTGACAGGGATATTATTTGAGAAGACAGGATTTTAAATGTGTACTGCACAAGATAAAAGCTGAACAGGCAGACAATAGAAGAGCAGCTTTTTTTCTTTTATTTTAGTCTTTCGAAAGCAGGATTGCCTGACATATTCAGTGCTATAACAAATATATGCTTTTAAATGGTTTAGAGCAACTGAGCATATAAAACACCAGAACATTAGCATTTACTTTAACTGTCTCACAGAATTGGAAAGAAAAGATCAGTTCCTTCATTTCAAAGCAGTTATGTCTCCTCAAGTCAAGTGTTAAAGAAAAATGAATTAAATTAATGTGCCCTTTTAAATTCAAGCACCAAACATTCAAAAGATGTGTGTATAAAAGCACCAGCCCTGCCAGGCAGCGTAGACCTACACAGGTGCTGCATTTCTAAACACAGCATGCAGAAGGTATTTTCAAAAGATAAAATGTACCCAAAAGGTTCAGCATTTGTACCTGAGAAGTTTCAAATGTGAGGAGCTGCATCCTGGGCCAGGTTTTATCCTTGGCCTGGCCCGCTTAGCTGCCTCCAGCAGACACAGACCCTCAAAAGCTTTCCCAGCCATTGGCTTGTCACAGCAAATGAAGATGAGTAGCTCCAGTTTCTGGACCCTGTTCATGCCTCCCAATGGTTGGCCAGCCTCAGAGGGACCAGATGCCTTGGGAGGCTAATCCTGCCTCCATCTAAAATGCAGCTTTTGCATTTCATATTAAGAAACCAGCTCTTTCTGTTCTTTCTGTACTAGAATGATATTTTTCTCCTCTCTCTTCCAATTCATTGCACAAGAAAATTTGATGCTATTTAATTTTTTTTTTTCTTTTACCTTTTGACACCTGAAAAAAAAACTTTTAAAAACCTTCTGAAACAAGCTGGGGAAGAGCAGAACAAATTAAGTTCATTTTTTTACATATTTGTCCTCTTTACTCTCTACACCCTCCCTTCCACCCCCAACCAAATTCCACCATGTCCCCTTGGACACCCCCAGCTCAACCAGAGACAGCACCAGAGACAGTACATGCTGGAGCTGTCACGATGGACCAGCTCACCAACCCTTAGCCATCAAACCTACTTCTTTCTGCTTCTCTGGAAATGATCCTCTGCCAGCTGACAAAAATTTGTAGAAGCATAACTGTCTCTGAGACAGTCACCCTCCTCTGAAATGTGATTGAAATTGGCCAACCTGTTAAAAAGTGATGGTGGTGGAAGAGAGACTGGCGAGGAGACAGATGGCAGACAGCTCAGCTTTAGCCTCCACTGAGCTGATTGAGAAGTGGGAATGCTTTCACCCTCTCGTGAAAAATGATATCACTCTTTCACTGAAATTCAAAACTTAGTTTCCTGACATTAAAAATGTGACTTTTCCAACTGGTCAAAATTAGGATAAAAAAAAAGGATGTCTTGACAAAACAGCACTTGGTGCTCTGCCAAGGGATGAAGTCATTCTGAAGAATTAAAATGCAGCTGGAGGAAGAAGAGGATAATCAGAACGATAAAACTTAACACAGCTGGGAGCGCGGCGGGGCCCACACGTGCTCGTGCTGAGCGGTGGTGTCCCAGCAGGAGCAGCAAGTGGAGTGCTAATCCCTTGCATTTGCGTGGTGGTGTTGTACACCAAGCACACAGAAAACCTGAGGTTTTGCTATCAGATTTATGGGCAGCTTAATTTAGGCCAAGCTGATCAAGTGCTGGCACCAAGACACATGGCCCAGTCCCCTCTGCCCGAGCTCAGTGCCAGCAGCTCCACTGGGGTGCGTGCCGAGCTCGCACGGGGACACAGGCAAGTCTCCCTGCAGGAATAAAACAAACCCCGTGCTGGTCAGCCCTGAACTGGGAACCAGCCTGGGAAAACCCAGCTGAGGCTGAGGGCACTCCCACAAGGACAGGGTGAGGCTGAAGGAACAGCAGCACAAGCGTGGTGTCCCCAGTAGTGCCCAAGTCCTCCAGAGCCATCCCTGGCACTCCTCGGAGCTGGGTTTGCTTGGGAGGAGTGAGATGGTGGGAGAATTGAGGCTGGTGGATTGGGCATGGAGAATTTTAAGTGGTTTTCAGAAAATGCCGGGGGTGGAGCAGAGTTAGGATAACCAAGGCAGGAAAGCTCTGTCCTGGTACTGACTCAGACGGTGCCACCACCCTGGCAGCAACACCCACCTGAGCTCCCAAAGCCCTGGGCAACCTGCAGACAGTGCCTGGCTCTGTAGATCCCCATCTCTGCCTGGCTCTGTAGATCCCCCTCTGTGTCTGGAGGAGCTGCTGGGGGACTGGCTGCAACCCAGAGCAAACCCCAGCCCACCCCGCAGGTCCCACCAGCCCTCTCAGCTGAGCCTGGTCCCCCATGAACATCAGTCCTTAGCAAAACATATATTTCATCCCCAGTTTACACCAAGGAGGGTGAGTTTTTCCAAACTCCCAAGCTCCCTCTCTGAGCCTCTCAGCACAGCTCATTTCCCCACTGTCTTTAAGGTGAAGGGCCCTGGGCTGGGTTTTCTGTGTCCTCAGACATGTCTTGTATCAACAGCCTTTACTGAGGTTTCCAGGCACTGAAGTTACCAACAGTTGCCAGAAAAAGAAACTCTATTTCTGGGCTGGTCCTGGAAAGCCAACCCTGTGGGTGCCAGCAGGGCTGCAGAAATCGTGGTTTCTCATGTCTCCCTCAAATATGGCACTGCTATTCTGAGAGGAACAAACCAACCCCAGTTCAAAGTCACCAATCTGGAAATTTTTTAGCTTCTATCTTTCTCTGTCTTAATGTGGGCAGGGATTACAACTGAAACCTGCCAGAAGTAAACCACTCACAAAGACACCATGATCAAAGGTAGATGCAAACAGAAGTAGCCACCAGATACAGACACAGCCTTTGTTAGCCCAATTTCACCTCTCCAGCTCAACATTTGAGCTCTTACCTTTGTTTCCACCATGTGGCCACACCAGATTCTGTAGGGGACATCCCTCTGCATCCCACACACAGGGCCAGGATGTCAGCAAGGCAGGTACCTACACACAGCAGGGACACTGGTGACACTGACTCCATGTCACCAACATATCATTGGTGTAGAAAAGAAATGCTGAGTCCAGGGTACCACCACAGAGGGGGCTGGAGGGGCTTCTCCCCCAAATCCTGCCAGGGCTGGATGAGAGCGTGAGGAAGAGCAGACACCAAAAGGCATAGCCAGCACTTTTCCTTCCACAGAGCTGGCTGAAAGGCTGTATGCAGGGGGAAGCAAAGACATGGTAGGACATGGGAACCTCTTCAGTTCTTCAAAACCCCCCACCCTGCTGCCACAGGGCCCCTGTGTCCATGTGGACAGACAGAGGGACAAAGTGCAGGGCAGATATTTCCCATTGCTCCCAACCCTGCATTATGCACCAAGCACCTGCATCCCCGTTCTGAGCAGAACACATCCCCCTCTCCCAGATGCATATTCACCCCGTTCTGCCACAGAGAGAACAAAAAGGAAGATACGTTGGGTTTGCATGTCTACATGAGCCATCTGCTTCTATTTTATTGATAAAAACCTGTAACAGCAACATTCTCCATAACAAAATAAGACTTGTATCTAAGGTGTGGACAGTTGTGTGTGTGCAGGGGTAATTTCAGCTCAGAATTCTGCAGAAGCTGGGTTTAATGCTGATTTTTTTTTTTTCCAGTCAGATATCATCTAGACATTAGTATTCCTAACACAGCGTATAATTAGCAGGAGGCAATATATTGTATGATCATGCACGTTAGCACTTAAGTAGAATAAAAATGTTTCAGTGTCAACTACACGAAAAGCTAAGAATAAACCCATACCAGTCTTCCAGCTGAATATCCAAACATCTTTTCTTTGTATTTTTCGTCTTTTTGTCACAGTTTTGCACTCCAGATATCTCTTTCAATCACATACCCAGCAAGTGAAACAATGCTCACACCATCTGAGTCGCTTCTCACCAGTCAATACCAACCATTTATTAACTAGATTCAAGGAACAATTTTCGGTGCAAATCTTTGAACTTTACAAAAGTGAGAAGGACATATGCATTTGTTTCCTATAACCTTCACAGCATGAACGGTTCTCCCTTTATAGATTTATTTATCATAAAAATAATTCAATAAATGTAAGCTCTAGAAGTCTTGCTTTTGCAACAACAGAAGTCAGAGACCTGGTATTTTTATACATTTGTCTGTATTGTTATTTTTTAAAGTAAACAATTCATAGATAAATTTTTTGCTTGCCCAGAGAAGTTGTGGATGCTCATCCATGGCAGTGTTCAAGGTCAGGTTGGATGGGGCTCTGGTCTAGCGGAAGGTTGCACATGGCAGGGGGTCGGAATGAGATGTTCTTTAAGGTCCGTTCCAACCCAAACCATTCCATGGTTCTGTGATCTCAGGCCGGGAAAGGGGAGCTGAGATCTCCATTGCTCCTGGTGCTCCCTCAGCCCCAGGGCTGAATCACCAACTGCCTCTCTGTGCTGGGGAGATGACAGCAGGGAAAGGAGAAATATTAAAGGCAGATTATTCTACTAAACACTAGGAGGGAGGTGCAGGAGGAGGCTTCCGACACTGTCCTGTGGCAACACACCCTGGGAGCGATGTCTGTCTGCTCACAAAGCTCCTGAGGGGAGCGACTCCCACGTCATGGAGCACAGGGAGGAAGCAGGACAAGGACACACCTCAGTGTCTGCAGCGTCCAGCTGTGCCCACAATAGCGAGACAACAAAACCCTGCCAGGGATGGTATATTGTTCCAATATAGAAAGCAGTCAATACACACTAAAAATAACTTATTACATACCGTATATTTAAATCAACAGTCAAATACACATCGAGATGTGCTTCATGCAAATGCCCCGCGGCACTCTGCCATAAAAAACATTTTTATATATACACACATATAAATGTCACGCAGTATTTAAATGCTAAGTCTACCAAATGATTACTTCATTTACTCTTCTTGACAAACAAAACTCTCTGCTGGGAAAAAGTCAATGAAGTTACAGCTGAGGATACAGCCCAGCAAGACACAAATCATGGCAGTGCCAGCAGAGGAATACAGGAGAGATGTGGTACCAGTTTAATTGGAAAACTTGTGCTTGAGGTGCCACATAGTGACAACAAGAGATTGGAGGACAGGTTTTATCCTGAGCACCATGAACATAAAATATTGCTACCAGGCACTGACTTGCCTTGGACCAGACCTCTGGAGATATTAATGAGAGGGTGGGAGATGCAGTGAT
Source organism: Orthonyx spaldingii (assembly GCA_013397795.1). Classification (NCBI taxonomy): domain Eukaryota; kingdom Metazoa; phylum Chordata; class Aves; order Passeriformes; family Orthonychidae; genus Orthonyx; species Orthonyx spaldingii. The sequence goes on from VZTJ01004688.1 coordinate 7,825, forward strand.
GGAGACAACATGAAGGAAAAGCACCTGGAAAGTGTTAACAAGACACAACAGGGATGAGGAAAGCTGGCAAAATTATATGATTTTTTTTCTAGTTGCTAATGAAGAGAGAAATTTGCAATGTTACCCAAAGCTTGAGAAATGAAGGGAGAGGGAAGTACTTGGCACGATGAAATGCCTTCCCTGGAGGCCACAGCTAATTAATGGTTGTGGGGTTCAGGAAGAATCCTGCTTTTGTGTGAACCCTGATCCTCGTTCCTCACCCACGGCCAATATCGGCTTTTTGTCTCTTGTTTCTCAGTAAGATCAGCCCACACTGGGAATGATACTACAGGGGACAAACACCTCAGAGTGTTTCGTGTCCATTTGATGGCCCTCACTACAGCCAGAGGAAATGCAAAAGCCAGGAGAAAACGTCCTTAGCTCCTCACACCTGCAGCTGCCCAAGCAGCTGTGATTTCTGTTAAAGCCAAAAAATTTGCTTTCTAATTTCCTTGAGAGATGAGCAAATAACCGGTCTGAATGGAGTTTCACAGCTCCCATCTGGCTTTTGTGTTTCTTCCTCAACTTTTTCCAGCTCCAGCTGCCTAATGCTCACTGGTGCAGCCCAGTGACTGTACAGGTTTTTGGTGTGTGAGATCACACAGACTATCACAGCCTACCTGCATCACTACCTGCAGTCTTCCTTCTGCTCCATCAGTGGTACCTCAGAGGATGCAGGTTTTTATGCTCCTGTAATGGGCAATACCCAAATCCCAAGCAGGTTGCCAAATTAGGATCAAAAGAAGTCCCATCACTGGAATTTTGTCTGCCTTCTGCAAGAATTAGGTTTTCCTTGCTCTGGGTATAAAGACCTGACTAGTGACAGAGCTTTGCTCAGGCTATTCAGCTCTGCTGAGAGATCTCAAAATTCATCCTCGCAGGACAAACTCTGAAGCAGAGGGAAAAGAAAAAAAATCTCGCTTTCAAGTCTTCTGTTTTGGGGGAGAAACACAGAGAGAGCCCAGCCCAGTTCTCTCCTCTTACCCCTTCATCTTTATAGATGGTTTGCATGGAGAGGAGAGGGATTGTAATGCCCAAAAAGATGAATGGTATCTACCAAGTTTTTTATCCAGGCTACAGTATTGACCTACACCTGCTTTATAAAGGTGAAAAAACATGGATAGCTGTGTCGGTAGAGCAGGAGCATCTTCCTGCTGCCAGCTGGCAAACAGCTTGGGGATTACAGCATGAGGATTAATAGCCTTTGTCATTTGTAAGTGCAGATGCTAACCTTACTCATATGACAGACTGATCTTCTTTGGATTCTGTGCCTGTTTGCTGTTCCAGAAAGATGACCTTGGGCTGCTGTGAGAGACAAAATATTTACACATTCATTTCTTAGGGCCCACAGTGTAGGCTGCAGGAAGACACGAGCTCACTCTGCAATGAAAAAAAGGCTGTGTGCCTTCAGCAGATCTGGAGTTCAGGAGTCATGCAGAGAAACTGGGTTTCAGCTCAGGCTTGATGCCACTGCAGCCTGACTGTGCTGCTTTCTGGAGTAGGGAATGAGCAAATTCCCAGCTCTACAGCAGCACGAGCACACCAAGAGCCTTCCCCTCCTGCCTCTCTCCCCCGTCACCACCTTCCCACCACTGCTTGGGGTTTTCATTTCTTGCATGACAGCTTGTTAAATCCTCACCAGATCCCAAATAAACACCCAAACCAGCTCTGTGGAATTATCTTGGATGCCTTTCCAAGCTTTAGGATCTGTCATCTTCTGGCTGCTTGTATCACAGAAGCAGATGAGCTCAGAGCCAGCACCGCTTCCTGGGATATGAGAACGTATTTGTTGGGGTATCACATGCTGGAGGGAAAAACCTGCCTCATTCAGAGTGTGAGCTTTCCTACCAACCCTGGCTGCTTTGTTTTTTCCCCTCAAACCATAGCTGCAAACATCACACTTAGCACATTTTAAATGGAAAGAGGACGTTCCTGCATACTAATTCCTGCAGGCTCTGTTGTCCTTTTGCAGAGCACGATGCCCATGAGAAAAAGAAGAAAGCAAATACAGAACAGATTGTTTCTTCTGTCATTGACTTGGTCCACGTTGAGGGGAATGGATATCACCACCCTATAAATATTACAGTGCCACAGCCCAACCAACAAGCTTCAAACTCCACGAGTGGACAAGAGAGCAGGGAGGCAAAGTCTTGATCTGGAGCATCACAACTTTAAGATGACCCCTCTGGGAGGGGATGATATGATGGAGAAGGCCATATTCTTGCTCAGCCCTTCAGTCCACCTTTCTTGCTGAAGGGCAGAAGGCAGCTGAGAGGCAGAGAGATGAAGTGCTGTGATCACACAGATTAAAGATGATGATAAATATGGGAGCGGAAAGCAGGCTCTGCAGGCACGCCAGCTCCAAGGTCACTGCCAGCTCCAGCTGAAGGGGAAAATGAACTGCCACCAGAGGAAACGCCTGCTCCTCTGCCAAGCTGCCACCTTCGGCTTTATGCTGGGAAAATGATCAATAGCAGCTGGCAGCCTTTGGATCTGTGCATCAAGGAACATCTAATGACATCCATGACTGAAGATCAGTCGGCCACGTAAAGCACCAAATATCTCCTCGGGATCTGCAGCTGCTAAAAATACACCCAGGTATTGTCCCCGTACCCCAGGAGCTGCACAGCCCACATTGTCCCTGAAGGGAAAGGCAGACAAGGCAGAGCAACAGGAATGAGCAGGCCACAGCAGGGTCCAGCTAATTAAAGACACTGGCAAAAAGGAAACCCAAACAAATCAAACGATGTAGAAGATCATCCAGATAAAGCCTTTGCAAATGGGCACTTCAGCTGGAGCTCAGTGGGCTAAAAGAGGAACTCATTTCTGTGGGCATCAGTTGAAGATCACCGTTATTGTGGGGAATATAAACACGGTGAGATCACTCTGTTCTGTTGTCAATAAACATTAAAAAAGAAAAAATAAAACAGCAGCAGAGAGCTTGGCAGGACAGGGGCATGCTGGCTGGGGAGAGAACAAGGAAAGAACAGACTGCAACCAGTGGAATGATGCTGTTCAAGATACAGAGAAGCATCCAGGGCCCTTGCTCACAATACTCTGGGCCTATGCCAGTGCAGTTAACTCCCTTCCACACAAAGGTTTTGTGGGTTTTCAGGTTGGTTTTTTTTCTAAGAGAAGAAAACTCAAATAAACTAGAAAGGCATTACAAACAGTGGTATCAAAAGGGAATGAATTTTCTTAGAAAACATGAGCGCATTAGGAAATATCCATAATCTGGACCTGCAAGTGCCCAAGCATCCCAGAACCAGGTTATCCATTCCTATCCTGCTCCCTGAACTCCCCATGGCCATCTCACAGCTTCTCTCCCCACCTAGAACCCCACAGGAGCAGAAAGCATCAGCATCCACACGGAGAACAGGGTCTACCAGCCATCTGAGAGTCAGCTGAGAGCCAGGATTCCCAAGGAATGGAAAACTTCCTGGAAATTCAGTCTTGCCAGCCAGTTCCAAAGGAGACAAGGGGTTAAAGCAGTGACTGAAAGGGCAGTGGTGTTTACATAAGAAAGACCATGAGCACAAGCCCAGCCTGTATCAATATTAGCAATGACTAATTCAATCTGTCAATGGGAAGAATTGCAGGAGCTTTGGAATAAGCCAGAGCTGCTGCAAAGCCTTCATTTCACAGACCGTCAACAACGGAAGGAAAAATAAACCACAACAGCAACAAGAATCCCAAAATATAGCTGGCAAGCATGAAGATCCCCAGCACCTTGTTCATCCCAAGATTCCTAAATTTCTCCATTCCTTTAGCAGGAACATAAAGAACCCCACATATGCACTTCTCAAGGCATGGATGTGCTAACAGTTTTGGCAGTAAAAAAACCCAATCGTCCCCCTTCCACAGCCCTTGCCCCCTCCCTCCAAAATTTTCTGGTAAAATATAAGGGTAAAATGTTGCAGCAAGGATGCAGCAACCTGCTTCCCTTGGAGAGCAAAGTTTTAACACGTGCTTAGATATTAACTTACTCTAAGTAAACCGTTTTCACTTGTTTTCCTCTGACTCCAAATACTCCACACTGAAATTATATATTAAAATTCAATTCCCTTAATGCCGTATCTTCAGAAAAGATCTTAATGTGAAAACAGCATGGAAGTCCAAACCCAGTGTACTTCATTGTTTTTGAAAATTATCTTTTTCATTAGTTTTTTTGTTTTAATCATGCTGTTATAAATCTGGGTTACCTCCAGTTCACTGCTGAAACATATTATCAACTTACACTTTTCCCTTAGCTACAATGAAACATAAGCAAGACCTTCCAGGTTCAAGAAGTTCTGAAGAGAAATTTATTACACACACACATTCCAGGCAATAAAATTAATTATAAATGCTTGCATATACATTTTATGCAGTTCAGGGGAAAAAAGATGGAGAGACTGGAAAAATAATGGGCTCAGGAAACGTACCTTTCTGTTTCTTCTACTTTTTTTATTTTTCCCAGGAAAAAAGTGTATGATAAATAAAATCCTGCTGGTTACCACTCAGACGTTCACTTTTTCTTGCATTGGTAAAAGAGCAGTGTTAGCAGTGCAGTCAAGTATGTATTTGTTGGATGAGCTGCATTTGAGTTCCATCCTGCTTTGTGTTACAAAGCCCCAGTGGTGCAAAGCAGTCATGCCAGTTATCTAGACAGTGGAGGAGAACCCTCCTGCATAGGATACCCACCAGTCTCCCTGGAAAAATGCTGCTCAGACAGGTGACAGGAATATACACAAGTGTGGTCTGTAGAATAACTTGTATCACCTGTACCAGAAGTGCTTCTCTGTGCAGATCTTTCTGTCTGCCTCACGAGGACAGACAGAGCCTCTGTGTGACAGCAAGTGATAACCTGTGAGTGTCACAGCCCTGCCCTAAGGGTCTGTCTAGCCTGGACATGTTGAAAATCAGCACCAAGGACCAATTTTGGTCAAACAGCCAGTGCCAAAATTTGCATTAGTTAGATTTGCACAGCACCGTTGAAGTGAAGGAAGTGGCTGTGGTGCAAGAGGAGGCAAAATTTGGTGCCAGGTCTCAGTAAATGGCAAAAACAAAGCATGAAGTGATTCAGTACAGACAAACCTCTTCAGCAAAATATTTCCTGTGTCTTGCTGTCATCAGCAGGAATGGAGAAATGACAGTCCTCTCCTAGAGAGCATGGAGAATGGGAGATTGGGCAGCTGATAGCATTTGGAGATCTCAGCACCTCGCTGCCTGCATTCCACTGAGGATGAACATCCTCCTTTGTGTCGCACACAGCACTGCAACAGCAACCACTGAGCCAAGCCAGCAGACTGAGACACATCCTCTATCCATCATCTCCATGACTTCAGCTTACAGAGACAGGAAAAGAGATTAAAACGGAAAAGGACAATATAGTCTGAAAGGTAACCATGTGACCATGTCATCACCTCATCCAGCAAGGCTGCTCCTTGCATTGCTTTCAGATGGAGGCAGGAAGCACAATCCTCTTCTCCAGTGCTGGTTCAGCAGAGCCAGCAGCCCCTCTGGGAGGGGGGCCTGGATCCTATTCCTGGCCTGCAAGAGAGCTCCTTCCCAAGGTTAGGTGACATGGTCTGGCATCCTCTACTGCTCAGCATGCCAAAAGCAGTCCCCTTCCATAGCCCAAGCAGATATTACAGGATAGCACAGGAGATTGGAAGAAGAGCCCTCAGCAAACTGAGTAGTGCTTCACTGAATCCCAGAGAAACCACGGATCTGAAGCCCTCCCCTGTAATGCTCACAGAAATGCTTTTCTGAATGAACTTCACTTCTAAAAACCACATTAACACATGGGCAAAACGATGAAGAAAGGAGTGATTCAGGCACAAAGGTGGATGTGCAGTTTGTTCTGGTCTTTTTTGGTATTTGTGATGACAGAAGCCATAACTTCAAGTAAACATCTAAACATGCATTGTATAATGCAATATAAAACTGATGCTTGTTATCTCTTGTGCAAACCTATGGCAATGCAGGCTAACAAGTGCACAGGGTGCCTAAATAAAAATACCTGTAGTATTTAGTCCTTATATCAATTGTTAGTACAGGAGAACAGTAGTAATGTCTAGGCACTTAAAAGTTGACAGAGAATTCGAGAGTGCTTTCTCATGCTGCCTGAAAAATATATCATCCAGTCTACAGTGGTATCAAATGCTTATTTCTAGGACTTAGAAACACAATAATAAAAGGGAGAGGATGTGATCTGCATGCAGGTTAGCTTTTCTGTGAGCTATCTGCGTGGCAAGAATATTTGCAAACTTCATTAATATAAATAAAGGGAGAGAGAGAAGAGAGAGTTCACCCCAGAAGAAAACAGCATCACATCAGAATCAGTCTGTGGTGATTAAGCCTATGAAAAAACGAGCAAGACAATGACCAAGGAAAGGATTCTGCAGGTATTCCCACTGCCTCTCACTAGGGTTAATTATCTGGATGTAGAAAATGCAGGGCAAGCTGGAAAGGCAGGAACTAAACCTGCTTCCCAGGCCTTGCCACCTTTGATACCCACGACTGCTGACACTGAGCAGGCAGGTTAAAGCTGCGTGCCCTGCCAGAGCACAGCGCCCGTCACAGGAGAGCTGTTTCCTGCTGACAGAGAACGAGGTTAGACAGCCCTTTGTCCCAGGACCTGCTGGCTGCCCTGGCCACCACTAGGACTCCAGCAGCGTGTGCCACCGGCAGACCTGTGTCCCCTGCGACTCCTTCATTTCCTGCCAGTGGCTCTGCTCCTCCTCCCCGCTGCTGTTCTGGCCCATGGCAATCCAGCCGATCATCTCCTTGCGCTTCATGCTGCGCCTGTTGTAGATGGAGATCAGCAGGGTGACGTCAGAGAGCTGGAAGAGGGCGACCTGGAAGATGAAAGTTTCCTTGTAGACAGGGTTGGGCTGTCCCCGGCGGATGGAGGTCTTGCAGCGAGACATCTCCTGGCCCACGGAGTTGCGCAGGCAGAGCTTCCCGTAGGTATCTAAGGCAAAAAAGAGGAAATGAAATGTTTGGTGCAGGTGACAGACTAAATGAAAGCCCCAGACAGTCAAAAAAACACCCTAAAAACTGTCCAAGTAGAGCAGCTTAGTCTGCAGTGAATAACAGAGGAGGGCTGCGTTGCGCTCCTTGGTGAAATCCATGGGGTGAGAAGCAGCAGATGAAAAAACTCTTGGATTTTCTCATACTGAGCTGGGGAGAAAAGAAAACTGATTCATCTTTCAGCCTCACTCTCTTGGAAAGAACAAGATATCAGGTATCCAGTCCTAGAAAACTTAAGACCAACCAAAACTATGAGCATATCTATGGATTCTGCACCTCAAATGGTGTCTCCACCTTCCCTTCTTCTCCCTCACAACTGGGCTGTCTTACCTAAGCTTCCCTTGGCTGCCCTTGCCTCTCCACCACTCTCTATGATCTATTGTTTGAGATACCAAAAAAAAGGGTCTTGAAAAGGAGAGAAAAGAAACCTGCACACACAGTGAAATTATTTGATCTCCCATGATAGTTTCATGGTTTTTCCAAATTCTCATACTACATTTTTTGTCGACTCAACATCAATTTTATTTACAATTTAGGTGCATACAAGGAGTAAATATGCTTAGTAGATACAAGAAAAGGATGGTCCAATTTAGGGTTCCTGTAAATCTACTCTTTAAATTCCTGCTGCCTCCTGTATTAATTACTTCTCCCCTGTTACATGGTTGCTAATACTGTGCTGTCAAAGCTCCCAGTGCTCCACAGACCCAGCTCAGTGTAAGTTTTCACCTTGCTCTGCACGTGACAGTGACAGATTGCTTGGCTAGACAAGTCCTCCGCTAACCCCTTCGTAATCCATGCCTGGGTTCCTGCAAGTGAGTATTATTTCAGAGCATGCTGAAGACAGGAAATAAATAACAAGCCTCCATCTCTTGTCTGCAGCATTTCTATCCTCCTCTGTTCCCGTTTGATGTGCTATTTTACGCACTTATCTACTGAGCAACACAAGGTGTGAAATTGCACTTCAGGTGTGAAAACACTTCCATGTCTCCAAAGCAGGGCTTCCCGCTCCTCTCAAACTGTTCCACTGAAAAAGCTGTCAGGAGGCTGACAATCAAGGAGCAAATTGTGAGCCTGCACAGCTGTACAGCTATCAAGTTACTGCGGGGAAAGTTCAGCCCCGTCAGTATCTGGGGGTGCCAGCCTGGCTCCCAGTGTAACACTGGGGATGAAGTGGATCTTGCCAGCAAAGACCAACTTGTTACACAGAGATGCAGAGCTTTGATTCAATTTTCTGATTGTATCCGGGAAGGAAAAAAAATGCTTTATTGAAAGGCGGACTAATTTCCACCTTAATATTCAGTGTTGAGGGACTGAAATCTGTAACGACTTCAGACCCATCAGAAACACAAAGCCCAAGAGAGGACCTTCCCCTCTAGCTTGACTCAACGTGAAACCAGACAGTACAACTCCTACAGTATTTGTAGAGATGTCACTGTGTTTGGCACCAACAAACCACAATGTGCACTGAAGCATTCCTCATGTGTAAGTCCTGGCTGCTGGTCCAGGCTGCAAGGAACTCCCTGGAAATAAAGATAAGTAGGGGTTTTATGGATTTTTTTAATGTATTCATCCTTTTTTCTTTGTTTTTTTTCTGAGGAGGGGATTTCAAAATATTAGAAGAACTCTCCCAGGCTGATTTTTAAATACAATCAAACTGTAATTAGTACGATTTTCAGTTTGAACTTCAAAAGTTTCCTTTCTTTTCACAACCAACCCAGGATTACCTTCCCATGTTACTTTAGGGAAAGGTTCCCCACACATGTCTGCATCTCTTTTTGTAAGAAGACAGGGAAAGGACTGAGGTCTAGATTTTTCTCTTGGTGTACCTTGCTGTCATCCTTCCTTCTGACTTTCAGCAGTACTGGCAGCTCAGCTGGGATTCATCACACCTCACTGTGGGTACATTCATTTGAACAGTCCCCAAAGGAACCAACCAATTCATAACCAAAAAAGCAGATGGCATAATTCAGCAGTGATCTAGCAGACAGCGATACCTTTACAGATGATTTAGGTGTTAACGCTAAAGCAAGAGGCACAGCTAAAATGTCTCATAGGATACTGTTTCAGCAAGTCCCAGGTAATTTTGTAGGCAATGAATGGATGAGTTTCTTACAGGCATAAACTCAGGGATGTCACATCCCTGACTGAGGCCTCAACTTCTGCAAGTGAGGGGTAACACAGCTGGCTAGAAGGAAAAATGAGCAGCACACCACCAACGACTTAAAGTCAGAAGAGTTGGCTTTTTCTTTAATCCACCTCAGATTTCTACATAATTCTGCACCAAGGCCCTGTCTGTACAGTACTAAGGTGGGTGGGGATCCTGCATATATCATCTGCATCAGGCTGGAAGGAGACTGTGCTCAAGGCAGAGCTAATACCAGGAGCCCTGTTCACCCCCAGGAAAACACAGGCACAAAACCGGTGCAAGTGACAACTAAATCAGGCTGCTAATTCTCCTCAAATTTATTCCACTGGGTGTATTTTACCAGCCAAAAGAATCAAGCTTGCCTGAACAGAAATAAAAGAGTAGGTGTGGATCATATATTTAGCATCTGAAATTTGCTTTGCAGAGTTGGTACATACGAGGCTGAGCTGTTATTCTGCTTCACTAACCAAATTTTAAGATTGTAGTTTTCCCTTCCTGCATCGTGCCCTTTGCAGTATCTTTTTAGGTATCTCATCAGAAAACACAGTTCTTCTTGTGGTCCAGTCTGGTCCTCTGGGATGGAAAGCTCTCCCCTCCTGTTGACTTTGCCAAAGAAAAGCCATCCCCAGTCGCACCGTGAAATTAGTGGAGCTAAGGCAAGGACGAACTTGACAATTTACTGAGGAATGTATGTGTAAGAGCATCTATTCATTATGAAGGCAAACATTTTCTGTCTAATTACATGCTCAGGTTCAGTAATGGCCTCATTACTGTGGTGTCTCAGCACTCGGTGCTCTTCAGAGTGTTTACTTTTGTGCCACCTCCATCGAGCACAAAAGGAAAAGAGAGATTAGGGCTGACATTCTTTAAAATGCCTAAGTGCTCACCTTCTATTTAGGCACCCATCTCACTGACATGAAGAAGAGCGAGACCTCTTCATATCTGGGAGTGTCTGAGACTGCAGCTTGCCCACGGTTACACAAAAGTCTGTGAAGATAGATTCAAGAACAAAGTCTAATTTTGCCGAGACCAATTTTGGCACCGCATCTACCAGGCTCTCCATTCCACACAGGTTTTGGAGCAGAAGTTCTCACTGCACATCATTTTTACTCTGAACTCATCTTGCATCTCTGGTATGAGTGGACTGGACAATGTTCACATACACATAAAATATCAGCACCTCTGTATTTGATACCAGAGTAAGAATTACTAAATCAAGGAATGCTGCAAGAAGCCAGACACATTTCGGGCTAGTGCTGCATCTTCTTACTCCAGAGGGTTGGGCAAACCTCTCCTCGTGCAGACTGCTCTGTCTCCATCGACACTGCCCCAACCATCAAACACCTCTTGAGAGCTCATCTGCAAAGGCAATCAGTTTTTCCCGGATCCTTCTAATGACCCATTTCTGTCATGATTCTTCTGAGGGAACTAACTGATAATGACAACTCAGGGGAATAATCAACTGTAATTTATGCATCCCTGTTTTTGGAGCAGGGACCATAGCGTGCGTTCTGCTTTCACTTACACTAAGCACCACCGTTATTAATAAAGCTGGCCCGTGAGCAAGAGCACTGCAAACACAAAAGCGTCCAACCCCCTGCTTGAGTTTATATTTAGAAAGGAAGTAAACAACCAAAGACTCCTGACCCCTCACGTCTGTGGACTGCAGGGTACTGCACAGCGCCGTGCAGACTTTCCCACCCGCGCTCCAGGCAGGCGAGCTCATTTCCAAAAGCAGGATAACCATGTCAGCATGCTGCAATCCAGACTAATAACAGCCGCAGCAGAAGAAAGCCTTGGGCCTGGAGCTTAATTTCCCCCAGCTGGAAAGCCCGCGCTCCCAGCCCACATAATAAATGGCAGCTCCTCGCGGTGAAGCGGCCCCAGAGCTCGACTCTGTGCTGCTCTGTACAGGCAGCTCAACATGAGGTCTCATTTGAGGCCCAGAAGACCATTAGCCCTGGCTTTGCCTCCCCTTTCAACCAGCAGTGGGGCAGAGCACTGAACATTCATGCTCTGAACTGGGCTCACTGCAGCTGGATCAGTGAAATAGCAGGGAGGAGAATTAGACCCAAGCTTTTGATCCCAACCCCACGTCATGAAAGTCTGGATTAAGGCAGTTTATGGCCTAGTCTGTAAATCATACAAGAGTTCAGAGCTCCCTACTACATTGCTGAGAAGCCAACTCTCCTTTCCCTGTTCCACCAAGCCTCTTCTCAGGTTCCCTCTCCTGGGGCTGGCAGCTCTCTCACAAAGGAGAAGCTGGGATCTGGCAACCCTCACAACATGTGAGTCATCACAGAACAGGCCAGCAGCGCCTTTCATTTAAAATGCAGCAGAAAGGAATGTGCTGCTCCCTGGAAGCACTCTTGGCCTGAGGGGAGGGAATTGCTGACATGCAAGAGGAGCAGGAGATGAGGGCTCCCTGGAAGCATCTGCACAGGTCTCTCAGGAAGGAAAGGTCCTTCCAGAGCACCTCGGAGCTCAGTTCCCCAGTGACCCTCCTTTGGTGCCTCACCAGCCCATGTCCACTCCATCTCACAGCACCAGCCCTCCCCTGGGACACGTGTCAGGCTGCGGAGCCAGTTCACCACCTGCCTGCACTCCCCAGCCCCCAGGAGGTGCAGCTTCAGCCCGGGCTGACACAGCCAAAGCAGAGCACAGACACCTCTCCAGATGCACAGCGTGACCCTCCTCTAATAAGGACATTTCTACTCTTTTCCACATCCACGCATCGCTGCTGCCTCAGAGAGGGGGTTGGAGCTCTACCAGAGAAAGCAGGGATGCACAGCCGAGCAGACCGGGAAGCATGGACACACCTTCCCAGCAACGGGAGCAGCAGGGTGTAAGGATGCTTTTAAGCCCGGCTTTTGTCACCTCCAGCAGCAGTGCCCACAGGCACGGCTTGATTACACAGCCTGTCATCAGATCTCCTGCAAACGCTGCTCGGTAGTGCCACTGCAGATTTGCACTAAACATTCAGCTCCAGCTGAAATTTGGAATCACGATTGTTTCACTCTGGTAGAAAAGGCTTTTTTCTTCTGCTTGTTTTGGGAGGGGGAAAAGCAAAAGGTTAGGTTATTTTTCCTTGTTCACAGCTATGGGAATGGGAGAGCATCACCATACACCACTTCAAGTGCACTCCTTTGATTCAGAAAAATCGTCATTTTTATACCCAGCAACTGTATCATGGACTATGCTTTTCACAGACCTTTTAGAAACATAAAGCTATTGAAAACATTACTGGATAACCACACACTATCCCTGGATATCTAATTATTATGGAATATCCCCCACAAAAATCTCACAGTCGCTCCTTGAAAGTCCATTTTTTGCTTGTTTTGATTGTGACACTTGTTCTCCCAAGCCTACTGAGTCCCAGGTCCCACATGTGGTGGGAAGAGCTGTACCCAGCCAGCCCATCCACCCAACAGTACCCAGTACCACACACAGCAGTAAATCTATAAAAATATAGTGCATGCTAGTCCTCTCACAAATACTCTCCCAGTCTCCAGCGATTTGTGACTCAAGAACTTCCTCAGTCTGAGGCTTTGTATTTAACAATCCTCTGTGGAACTTTCTCTGCGAATTTCTCCTGTGCTGCACAGAACTGAAGGAGGCTTCCAGCATCCATGACGTTCTGTAGTGAGGAATTCGACAGCGTAGGTGAAGAGCTGTCTCCTCTTCAGAACCTGCTCCCTCCTCGCTTCCTTTTACCAACCTTTTGTTTTGTATCAGGAGAAGACAACGAATGACTGATGTCAATTCCCTTTCTCAATGACACTTAGAGACCTCCGTGAATGCTCCCCCATCTCCCTTTGTTGTAGCACCATAGGAGGCACAGTCTATGCAGCTACAGCTCGCTGGAAGCTGTTCCCATTCCCCTGATTGTCTCCAACACTCGTCACCACATCTTTTCAGTTCCTCCATATTCTGTTTGAACAGAGGAAGACAGAACTGTACACGGTATTCCTTACACCAGTGACTGGATATTTACAATCAAATATTAATTCTCCATTTTGTCCACCTTAAATTTGGGGCTTTTTTCACTCCTATTGGTGACCCTTGGGTTGACATTTTCCTGCTGCTATTTACCGTAAGCCTAATATTTCACTCCCAGGTGGCTCTGAGTCCATCCAGATCACATTTGAATTCCACCTGTGTCCCCATGCAATACCTTGCACTCATCCACACTTCCTCTTCCACCTCACTGCCCAGCTGCTCATTACTGAGACATCCTCCTGGGGCTCCTTGCATCTGGCCTCATCTTTTCCACCCAGAACAAAGCTTCCTCAGCTGTTCTTACTGCAAGCTTATTCCAGCTACATTCAAGGATGGGCAACAAGAACATGCAAAAGGAGAGGTGATTTTCTACGATCTTACTGTCACTGACTGGCAAGCACTCAGCAGCAAGAAACTTCCCGGCACATCTACTGCTCTGTTATCCATGGTCTCTGGAGGACTGAATCCACCCCAGCTTGTCCTGGCACAGATCCCTCTTCTGTTACTGATGACATGGGAATATGAATCACAAAGCTTTAGCAGCTCAAGCAAGTTCCCTGTTCAGAGCAAGATATGCAGGTTAAAAGTTAAATTTTTTTATTCTGCTTCCTAGCCTGCTTTGAAGTAATTAAAGGAATTCATCTGTGCCTTAGTTCTTCAGGTATGTCACAGGGATAATAACTTTTCTTCCCTCAAAAATAAGCTGATAAAATCCATTAATGGCTTTCAAGCACTCTAATTCCAGAGCAACTAGGATCCTAATTTAAAGATTCTAATTTTCCTGTGGGAGCATTTTCTATACTTGTTGGCATTGTTACATGTGGCTCAGGTAGATGTTTGTTTTCAGGCAAGTCTTTACTTCAAGAATTTCTCCTGTTCCCCACAGAAATCCTGATAGCTTTTTCTCTTCCCTCCTGTCTTTTCCAGCATCAGTGCTATTGTATTTGTTTAATGGGGTTAATATGCTGCTGGTATAATAATGATCATGCATGGATGTAATTATTATGTGTGATTAATTCTGCAGCTGCTTGGAGGACTTTTCTTAGGCGAGGGAATAACTTCACAATAGTTCTTCTCACATTGCATTACACGCAGACATAAACCCCAAAAGAAATGCAGAAGGGAACAGAAGGAAAGCTGGATTAGAGGAGACAGAGCTGTACCCAGCAAAGCAGCTGATGAAGGTTTAGCATCACATGAGCAGACACAACTCTGTGTTTTGTGTTTATGCACAGACTAGCTCAAATGATTCCTGGTCCATCACTGTGATCCCAGGGTATTACTTCCATGCACATAGTATGGAACTGGTTATAAATTTGTAAAGACATTTCTGCCAGTGATGTAGCTTTCTCTTGTTACTTTTTTTATAATAAACACCCTTTAAATGAACACACTGCTTTTTGTTCTAAGAAGAAACAAGACCACAGACCAAAATACGACCTCCTACAAAATGCTAGCACAGGTTAGTGATTTTTACAAGAAGCAAGGAGAATGAGGTGCACAGCACACAAGCCCTTAGCAGTAAAATACCAAGAGTGCCCACATCTGACAAAACCGTAGATGCTTTTCTGCATGAGGCTTTTTGGCACACACGGATAATTTACGGTCCGATGCTGGAGCCATACTCTTGAGTGCTCTTAAGTGCTCTGAGTGATAATGGATCTATTTTTGTGACCAGGGATTGTAAGCTTAGGCCTATAACACAATATGCTCCAGAACAATACCTGGACACTTATCCTTGACCAAACTATTCTTAAACCCCACACATGTCACCTGAAGAGAAGACACTGCTTGCACAACTTAAGTTTCTGTCAGATGCCCACCTGTTTTCTAACCCATTTATTACCCACATAAGCACCCATGACTTTGACATTTACCTGAGTCAGTTTAAAGGTTTAAGTGAAGGAGAAAATGTGCCCAGAAAAAAACTGAGCCATGCACCGTCTCCCTTTTCTTCTCTAGAAAACCATCTGTTCAACCTCTGCTAACACCTAAAATCACCAATGCCCCAGTCCAGTTCCTCCTTCTGCACGCAGTGAAATCCCTGTTCAAGTATGCCAAGAAAGCAGCACGCAGGCTGTGGCTCTACAGGTGGCAGAGAAAACGGTCAAGGTGGGCAAAAAGCACAGCTGGAGACTTTGCTGTTGTGCAAGACTCCTCTGCCATTCCCCAAAGCTGCTGGGCTGTGACAGGACCCCATATGCGTCCTGTATGGGGTCTGTGTATGCAGGGCTGGGGATGGAGAAGGATTTTGCCCCTTGGCTTCTCTCAGACTTACCTTAAATGGCTGCTCTGAATAGCAGTTTGGGCTCTGTATTTAAGTGTTCCACAGCGCTATTATATCCGAAATTTCCATGATACTTTAAAGAAATCACTCCCTCTGAGCCTCGAACAACAGAACCTCAAATAGGAGCTATTTAAGAAAACGCAAGGGCTCTTTGCTCGCCCTCCAGGAAGGGGCACAGCAGTTTTAGCTTTCACCTTGTGAAGGACTTATCGAGCATCTCATTCAGCCAGCAGCACGTTTCAGACGGCAACGATCGGCCCTCACAGCACTCCTCCGCACTGCCTGAGGGGCTATCAGTGAAACGCTGCTCCAGCACCGAGACCAGGGCTGCTTTCCTTCCTTCTTTTTAATTTCTTTCAGTTTCTGCTTCACCGGGTTTTCTTTTTCTCACCGCACTACTGGGGGCTTTATAAGCACAGAAGAACAATTCAGAAGGCAGAAGCAACAATGTGACTTGGAATAAAGGAAGTACATTTTTGAAAGGTTCAGAGTTTGCCTATAATCATTTATGGATTTCTGTGTTTCACCTAAAAGTTGGTCTAGCACTGAGAGACTTTGGTCTGACACTGGTCTGTATCATCTGGATACAGAAACCAGATGATTTTCACCCAAATGATGAAATTTCACTTATGGGAAAAACGAGTGGGCATTACAGGTGCCTGAAAATTAATTTGGACCTATATTGGGACTACTTTATTTTCTGAGAGTAAAACTTTAGGATGCATCTACTCTGCAACATATATAGACAGGAAAGCTTGCCTGCTGGGGCATGTGGTACGGTGGTTCCCTTAGTTTACCTTTGTTTTAAATTACTAAATAAGATCTCAAGTTAAAACCTTTTATTAAAACATGTACATGCAAACAAGAACATGTTTTTAAATAACTCACACTGAGAGCTGTGTTGTCCTAGCTAATAAAAGACAGTGAAGGCTGCATGGGTTGGGGTCAGGTGTTTTACTGTTGCACAGACTTGCCCTTAATTCTCAAGGGACTGATAATACAGATTATTTCTGTAATCTACTCAAGTATAGTTTAGTGAACAACCTGAGTTTTCACATCCGTATACTGAAATATTTCATAAATATTTTGCTAGATCTGAGCCAAAGGGCAGAGCATCTTGCAAAAGCAATTTTCGTGTTTTGCAGCTCAAGATACTCTGTCAAACCCATTGAAGGCAAGGAACTGTCAAAGGTTTACCTAGTTTGACAAGCAGGCAAACATCACAGAAAGCAAACACACCAACAAACAAAGAGGTGTTGTTTCACATTGCCGTTAGCTGCTGGTTTCAGACAGGAGGCAAAAGGACAACAGGAGATGGATAAAGCACTGCCATTCAACCCTGACTGAGGCAACCCAGCAGCAAACTGTGGCTGTGACTCCACCTGTATTGTATCATGGACATTACCAGCACCATCCTTCTCAAGGATTTATTGCAGCTCAGGCACCAACTAAACCTACTCTAGGGCAATTTCCATTTTTTTCCTCCAGGACTGGAGGAAGGGAACTCAGCTGTTGCAACAACTTTCAAATCTTCTTTCTGCAGAAGACTTCCTTGTACAGCAGTGGAGAATTCACAGCAGGAGGGTCCCCAAAGGGCCCAAAGCACCAGGTCACCCAGCACTTACAGCACAGCAAAGGGACTAAACAAAGTACAGCCCTGGGAAACACTTACTGGCACCAGGCAGGGCCTCTGTGGGTCACATGGTAACATTTAAACACTTGGAAAGTGCTTCTTGCTTTTTTTATGGATCTGCTGAGAATTTGTGCTTTGGGTACAACAGCACTGTTGCCATAATCAGATATTGTGCAGGTATGTGCAAAAAACCAGACATTCAGGTATTACTGTCCCATCAGCTGAGCCTTCAGATGATTCCCTCCAATGGCCCTGTAATATTTATCAGCACATGGATCTGAAATAACACTTAATTATCAATCAGGTGCTCTGCAAGGCAACCCAGCTCAGAAACGCTGTAGCTAAGTATCTTGAGGAGGAAAATTAAAAAAAACCAAATTTTGGCTCAACGGCGCTATTTAATAGCAGTGAAAGTACTTACCAGGTGGCCTATTAACTGCAAGGTTTCGGAAATGACTGCCTTTGATCATCTCCACTGACAGCCTCCCTGTAGTGGCATTGTATGACAGTCCCACGAGCAGCTCTGGCACCCCTCCATGCGACAGGGACTGTGTTGAAGAAGCGCTATCACTGTGAGAGATTGCTGACAGACTCAGCTGAGAATCTGCACTCTGCAGGGAAAGAGCACTGAGAGAATCATCAGGACATTCACCACCCCACCCCCCCCTTAATTTATCTCTTGTGGCCTTGCTTAGTAAGATCTCTCTTAAGAAATTACAATAACTGAGAATTAATTATGCTGGGGCACCAGAGGAATCAGAGCGTCACTTTTACAAAAACACATCTCTGAACTTTCTCTTTAAAGATGAGGAACTCTGAGTAAAGTGTTACCACGAGTGTAAATCAAAGCCTCTGAGATAAGCAAACATCCTACTACACTAATGCTCAGTACATCTCCTTGATAATGGCTTTTGGATGGAATACAGTTTTCATTTTGGCAGCTTTTGGCCATGTACTGTGCATTTTCTTACTTTCTTTCCTTGCTACCACAATGCTCTCTCTATTCCCCTCTTCACCTGGAGTACAATGTTTTATTCATTCCACGTGCACAATCTCTCTCTGAGCTTTTTGTAGACAATGAATCATGACAGAGCTCATCTACACAAATTGATTGGCGTAGCCAGCACTGGATACAACTGTGATGTGCATGGAAAATTAGGAAGCAGCACAGCCAGTTCCTCTTCACATGACCCACCTCTCCACTTCCATCTGTCATGTAAAGGAACATTACTAAGCATTTCTGGCAAGATGGAAACTGCACAGTGTGGAGATCTACAATCTGGTAGCTAGGGCCAAATGAGGTGGCTCCTGCACTGGCAGCACCAACACAGTGGTGCACAAGAACCACTGTTCATATTGAAATTAAGACTAATTATGCCTTGGTGGTTCCTAGACCAACCTACTGTTTCTGAACAGCACAGAATGTGATGGCTCATGCAGATGTAGTACATCCACATGATTTTGTGTAAGCTTCCTAGCTGAGCTGCTGTTAATAAAGCTTTGCACAGGGAAGAAATGCCCTGTGCTTCCCTTTACTGGTAACTTCTCAAGCAACAGCAGGTCAGATCCACCAGTCACACACTAACAGCACTGAATGAAAGACTTTAGTAACACCCTGTTCACCAAAAAACAAACAGTTTCATGGACTCCCTCTGTCTTTCATCCAACTTACACTCAGGTTACTCCTTGGCTCCAAGAGCAGTGTCACCTTCACTTCCCCTTCCTGGTTGATGCCACTCAGGTGGAACAACTGCTCCCCCATCATCTTCTCCCCACCCATCTTGTGCACGGCGTAGAGGCGGAAGCGAATGGCGTGGCTGCTCAGCTCCTGTAGGTCCAGCTTGCTGAAGGTGATTTTATCCTGGAAGACGGGGATGGGTCCTCTCTGCACGCTCGTCTTACCCCTCTGCTTCTTGCCTGGCATCAGAACCGCGTGCACTTGCCAGGTGCTCACACCACTGCGGTCCTTGTCTGGGATGTCCCTGGCCTCCAGGACAGTGGCTACCAGCTTTTGGCTTGAGGGTTTATAGGTGAAGATGACATCCAGGTCACCACATTTGCAGATGGGGTCATGGGCACCATGATGAGCTGGCACACTGTTCACTTCGTTGTGCTCCTGCAGAGAAGGAAGGAGTAAAACCTCCACTAGAGTTCAACGGCCTCTGTGATTCCAACTCCATTTAAAAAAATAAAAATTGTTCTCCTCACTTGTGCCTGCAAGTATAGGCAGTTGCTATGTGAAATATGGATCCCACTGTTTCTGGAAAGGTCAATGATAGTTAATTGCCTGATTTTGTGTAATAGTCCCCATACGCTCTAGGAAGCAACAGCACTTGTTGAAACTTTTCCAACAAAAAGTTTCATCAATATTTAAGTGTTTTGCCAGGGACGGTTAATCTGGCAAACATTCTATACAGAGAAAAACTAAACAAAGTGGTTTTTTACACTTCATTCATGTCAAAATTGGGGCACTAACAAAACAGTTTGACCTACTTAACCTGTTACTTTGAACATACACAGAAATTCTTTTTCCAGGTGGATTTTTTCACATTTTCAAAATCCAGCAATTCAGTCAAATCTGCTAATTTTTTGGATATTTTGTTCTGTTAGAAATTAAAATTATTAAATGCTGCATTCAATTTAAAAAGGAAATCACCTTGTCAGAATTTCTTGCAGAATGGAAATTCCATTCCTAGATGCTAAGCCATAATTCAATACTTTTCCTACAGCTAAAGCAATGATAATGGGGAAAAGCAGTCTAATTAAATACATATTGATTCTTTATACCCTTCTAAAATCTCCCAAGAGAAGCATCTGTTCCTTCTGTTTAGTTTGGTACTAATACATTCAGAATAAAAATTCAAAATAAACAATGGCAACATGTGCAGACCAATTTGCACACAATCTTTTACCTACTTTTAAAACAAAAACCATCTTGACAAAACAAGATAAAACCATGGATGCTCACCTTACCTTTTGCTGAGTGGGCGTGTGGGTTTCTGTTCAACAGTGCTTTTTTATCTTAGAGCTAGAATGTGCTTCATGTGATAAAGGGGTTGCTATAGCAATCAATGATTTGTATTTAAACATGAGTATACACTGTACTAGGGAAAGATTTTCAGTTAATAGCCAGAAGGTGAATTAAGGCCTGTCACCAGCATCTGAGTCACCCTCCTCCTCAAACATTTATCTTCTTTTTGAATTTCAAGTAACACTTCTTTCCAACACAGGAATCTTTTTGTTCAGAGAACAGATGATGGGCCACGGGACGTCTGGTGTTAAGTCCCTTCAGAAGTGTCTGGGGTGGTGTGTCTCAAACAGGGCCTCGGGTAAACATCAAAATTTTTGTTTACTTCCTGTCAATCTACTCCTGAAGTGCTCAGATTCATCTGCCATGACAGGCAAAGCTCCAGATTTTCACATTTTCAGAGGTGTTTAAGACTTGTGCGCATGAACACAGAAGTCCGAGTGCACAGATTAAAGACCCGCTGTTGTACATCTTGCAGAAGTAATGTCAAAGGGAGAACAACACACAAAATGACTTGGCTGGCTACAAAAAGACCTTTCTGTATGAACAGCAGGCTGCTAAAAACAAAAATGCAAGGCAGGCCAGGTTGCCTGGAGAGAGGGTGGTGTTATGAAAATGTTAAGTGCTCCTGTGTAGCAGTCAAGTTATTTCTGTCTGGTTGATGAAATAATATTTAATACAGAATGGGATTGTGCTTGACTCATATTTCCCTCTGTATTTTCATCCCTCCACACTTTTAACTGTGCATTGGCTGTCGAGGAGATGGAATCAAGGCATGTTCAAGGACTGCTGCTAAGGTGTGGAGACAACTGTGTTTGAGGCATAACTTTGCTTTCATCTGCATACCTCAGCTGGAGAATGTGAACTCCAGTGCATCAGTGAAAACCCAAAGGCATGAAAATCCAAGAGGCACTTTCCTGCCCCAGCAGGGTTGAGTATCTCACCTTCTGGCACTGTGTAGGGCAGACTGAAGGTCAGATGTCTGCATTTTGACCAAACAGCTAGAAAAGATTTGGATTTCAGGAAATCTCAAATTGTGTTACTGGAGCTGTGGCCAGACCCATTGCAGAGAAAACCGCATAAACTGGAGGCAGAGAGGGAAAGGGAAATGCCCAACTCCTTGGCAGTAAGCTTTCCATGGGAAACCAAGTTTTAGAGACCTCACAGGCTGGCCCTTTCTGAGAGCACTGTGCTATCCAGGACTCACTCCTGTGCAGGTTTGCTACACACCGACACATCTTTCTTCTCTGGAAGTCATTGACAGAATTCCCCTCTGCTTTCAGAGCCCAACGGGGCTACGAGTGCTTTGTGAATGTGTTGGTTATACAGACACTTAAATTGGAAACCAAGGAAAAGTTGGGGTTTAGATGCTTCATCTGAATTTCTTTCTTTCCCTCTCCCCAGCACAGTTGTTGAGAGGCCAAGCCAAGCATCCTGATTGATACTGTACGTGTAACCTGGTCATTCAGGACAGCCAACATCCACTTCACTAAGTAAAATAAGTCCATTTCTGCCAGAGAAACCTGAAAGAGCAGCTAATTATGGACAAGGCTTGAAATGGCACTTGTGGTTCCACTGCAGGGGCATAAAATTACCATTTCTGTCTCTAAAGAGAGGTTCTTTGAGTGGAGCATAATAACGCTCAGACATTTCTGGCATGTCAGAACACTCAGTTCCTGCAATAAAAAGTCTTTCATTAATCCACACAATACCTTTGAATGAGAAGCTGCTTGTAATAGATAAACTGTGTCTTGGGCATTTCTGCCCCAGTATGCTGGAACCCTGCTCTGCATTTTTAAAATGTAGACACCAGGAGCAAAACGAGCGATGCATTCCAAAGAAATACAAGAGGACACTGGAGACACTGCGGCACACGTGAACCGTGGCAAAGCACACCAAACGTGGAAAAGGAGAATGAGCCTCGGATGGGCAGACAGTGTGTGTCAGAAACACAGCAAAGAGAGGGCAGGGCTGCTGCCACACACAGCTCCCGTGTGGTGTGCAGTGTTTTGTGGGACTGGCTTGTGCAGCAAAGCAAAATGCTGCTCCAAACACCCCTTAGGGCTGGAGAACCTGCACCAAGGAGCTGCCTGCCATCTCCTGAACTGGTTGCAGGCAGCCTGCTCCAAGGATAGGGATTTTCCCTCAAAGCCCTCTTGATCAGAGTGTGATAGAAGTATGAATTTCCACAGCTCTCTTTTAACTCAGGCAGAAGATATGACCTTTGTGCTGTTCTTTTAATACGTCTGATGCAGGCTGATATTTTTCCAGAAATTTAATCCTGCGGTAAAATAATGAAAATCAACACATCATGCAGAGAGATTAGAAGAGAAAAGGGGGATGCAAAGTCATCAGGCGTTTACAATGTTTTAAAATCTGAAATATTTCCTTGAGGACTCGAAATAAAAGTGCAGAACTAAGCGAAAGCAACCTCAGCTCCTCTCCTTCCCTAAAAGTTTGCCTGGTTTCAATGGGGACAAGATTATGGTCACTTGGCCAGGCCACAGGCCACCCCCACCAGGTGCCTCCAGCTTTCCAGATGCTTCCCATTGCCTGAGTCATAGAAACCATCTGGAAAAAGACACAGAGCTGACCCAGGGACCACATACCATGTCCTGGGACACATCCCCTGCACGTACAGCCAGCGACAAAGTCCTGGGCCACCACAGAGTGCTCTTTGGCAAATGGCAGTAAATGCTGCTGGGTAGCTGAAGTTCCTTCAGAGACTGCAGTCAGAAATCAAGCAATGAAAGAACTGCTGTGAATTAGTGTTAGTAGCAAGAGGTAAAATACCAGAAAAAGGGGAAACACAAGGGCAGAGGTGTATGCTCATGCACACAAGCACACGGGAGTACTGTTATCTTGTGCTGTGCTTATCAATTTTTCACTTCATTTCTCCTCCAACCTTTTCTGGCCCCCAATATCCTTCAGAAGCTTTCACCGTGTGTAACAAACAACAATTCACTGTACCTCAGGGCTCCAAGCTGATGAGCTGTCAGTAGCATCATTTACTTCCAATCCCTGGTTGGCAAATGCTGTCTCCACTTCCAGATGTCCTTCCCTGTGTGCCTGGCTGACACCATCCCCGATTCTGGGCTCCGTCCTAGGCCCTTTGTGCTGTCCACTGCCCTTACTCCTGGCTGTTGTTCTTGAATCAGCAGATACACGGTCATCTTCACGACAGGAGAGGTTGTCTTGGTAACTCAGTTGGCTTAGTCCATCCAGATCTAGCAATTTTCAGCAAGAAAATAATTTCAGAGTGATTAGAACGAATTCCTCCCCCTATAACTTCCAACATGTACCTTACTCTCCTTTCTTTTATTTAATTTTTTTTTAACTTTTCCTTAATCTCCAGTGCTTACAAGGGACAGTTTCTGTTTACTGCAGCACTGAACCTATAAAATAGCAAATCCTGTTTTAAATCAGCATTTGATGGGTGGACATGGCTGTTTCTCACCCCATCCTGAACTGAGAAACACATTGCCTCTATTTGAAGAACTTATCCACCAAATCCAAGCATCAATAGAGTGTCTGGGATACTCAAGTGCAGCCCCAAAACCATCTCTTCTATGAAAACACAGGTTGAACTACAGAAAAGCACAGCAGAGGCCTGATGAAGAGGTATTACAATTTGTTCCTGTGCAGGAGAAGGAGGAGGAGGAGCAAATGACAGGAGTTGGTATTGTCCTCAGGAGGGTGGTGCTGGTGAGAAAAGCAGCTTCACAGACGTAACAAAGGGCCACCATTACTCTCTCACCCATCCCTGTGAGCTTGGGTGAGCATGACCAGCTCCAAAAACCAACTAGGAATCTCCAAATCCCATGCTTAGGCTAAATTGTGCCCAGGAGAACTGAGGGGGGATGTGTTACCTGATTTCCTAACTGCTTTCATTAGTTTTAATTCATCTTGTCCTACACACACTTACTCCATGGGCTAGAGTAAGAATCATTAACGAGAATAAAATTACTTTCTCTGCTTCACACCACAGATTCCTTTTCTATACCACTGAAGTCTCTCCTATGAACACAGGGCACTTCTCTCTACTTGAAAGCACCAGTGGGAGCTCTCTGGATGGAGCAGCACAGATAATTGCATGTCCAGAGACACAGATGAAAATAACATCGTGGTTTGGCCTTGGATGTGTTCTGCAAGCACTTTCAGAAGAAAACCAGGGATATTCCTCCTCTTAATGCATCTCATGATGGGCCTTGCTTCAGGAACATGGAGAGAAAGATTCTGCCTCCATCTCTTTCAAACAAGAAAAAGCAGCCACAGTGAAAGAAAGAGTTCTGCTTCCAGACAGCTGATGACAGCAATGAAAAACATAACAACTTTTTTTGCAAACAGAGCTATTTGGGGCTTAAAGGTTTCACAGAAAGAGGTGGGGTGGGAATGGGCCTCTGGAGGTCATCTTGACCACTCCCCTGCTCAAGAAGGGCCACGTCTTGCTTCCTACGAAGGTCACTGCAAAAGAACAATCCTTTTTTCCAGTTTTGGCCACCAATTCAAATGTCAAAAAATAGTATTAATTACTGTGTTTAGTAGAAAACTATTGGTTTGCTTTTATTAAATGAATCAATGTTTTTATTCCCTGTCTGATAAATGTGATAGGGAATCTGGTGACAACTGACATGGAGAAGGTTGAGGTACCCAACCACTTTTTCTGCCTCAGTTTTCACTGTCAGCTGCTTGTCCCATATGTCTCAAGTCCCTGAATCTCAAGGCAGGGACTAGAGGAATGAAGTCCCACCCATCTTAGAAGATCAGGTCTGAAACCCTCTGAAGGACTTGAACATAGACAAACTCATGGCACCTGATGAAATACATTCCATGATCCTGAGGGAACTGGCTCATGCAGGAAAGACATAGACCTGTTAGAGCAGGGCCATGAAAATTTTCTGAGGGCTGAAACACCTTTTGCATGAAGACAGGCTGAGAGAGTTGGGGTTGTTCATCCTGGAGAACAGAAGGTGTCAGGAAGACCTTATTACTGCTTTTCAATACTTGAAGAGGGCTAATAAGAAAGAGGGAGACACACTTTTTGCCAAGCTATGTAGTGACAGGACAAGGGTAACTGTTTTAAACTGAAACAAGCAAATTTAGATTGGATATGAGAAAGAAATTCTTTGCTATGAGGTGACAAGACCACTAGCACAGGCTGACCAGAGAAGCTGTGGGTGCGCCAGCATTGGAAGTGTTCAAGGCCAGGCTGGATGGGGCTCTCAGCAACCTGATCAAGGCAGGGGGATTGGACAAGGTGAGTTCTAAAAGTCCCTTCCAACCTGAGCCTATGATTCTCTACACATCCCTCTGTCTTAAAACAAAAAGCCCAAATCTTTCTGAGGAGAAGAAATGCTATGTTTGGCCTTAGCAGCAAATATGCTGTTCTGATGCTTATCTGCTCCACACAGAGAGAAAATTCCAACAAGGGGAGTGGGGATTATATTCAGGAAACATTTCCTGCAGGTGAACAAAAGTCCTTGCTCCTCTCCTTGGCTGCTCTTTCAATTTAACAGCTGAGAAATTAGGAGAATAACTTTATCCCCTTTCTTCAACTACAAATGATCTCACACTCTCCCTCTCAGTAAAATTCTTCAAGCACAGGCACTTCAACCAAGAAGTCTGAGAGCATCTCCCAGGTTTGTAATTATGGCCCTCTTCCTCATGGGAGATGGTTCTTCAGGAGCAAAGAGGGATCCAAATTCCTATCTCTCAAATTCCAGGTGAGTGCTCTTCTCACTCCCTTCTGAAATGCAAAACCCATCTCTTCTCCTCCTCTTCCTCATCCTCACACCTGGCAGACCCAGCCCTGAAACTGAAAGCCCTCATTTTCTCCCCTCTGCCCTGAGCTGAAAGTCTCGAGTGAGGGTGGAAAGTAACTTTATTTTTTTTTTTGCTATTCCTCCCCTTCTTCTCTACAAAGTCAGAAAACAGAAAGAAGTCAACATAAGAGCATAAGCAAGAAATAAAATAACAGAAATTCCACGCATTTACTGAGACTGAATGGATAGAGGCACTCCTTAAGGCATTTAATTAGCAAGCCAATGTCTAATACACATTTAAACAGTGGGTCATCCATCAAAGCACACACCACACAGCAGGCTTTCAGAATAAAATGCTTCTGTAGTAAGAAATTATCCTCACACAATTGTCTTGCGGGTTTGACTCCTGCTGGGATAATATCTAGATCAATAGTAGAGGAATTTTCAAAAACTACATTAAAGCCATAAAAGTCTACCCGTAACAGGAGAACTCCAGAAACATATTAATAGAGCAAGCCAGCTCCCCAAGACTCAGGCACAAAATGAATGTGTTAGGAAAGCAAATGTAGTATTCAGGGGAAGTAAGGGAAAAGGTGATTCACCCAAACCAATCAGTGAAACAGTCTGGCTTTTTCTTTAAATTTGAAGCAGTTTAGTAAGAGATAATCACGTGTAAATACCAGTATTAGACGATCATTACAGGTAATAGCTCAACTATACAGACTAGAACAACTACACCTCTCCAATTCCATCCGTTCCAACATTATATTCACAAAATAAACATTGAAAACAAAAGTTCCTCCTGTAAAGGAAAAGGTCAGAGCAGTAAAATGCCTGTAATTTACCTGAGAGATCTTTAAGGAAGAAAATGTCAACCGTCTTATGAATACCTGACGTGAATAAACAGCACAGCATCAGGGACAGAGGTTGAGACAGCCTTATCTAACCATCTGAACTTTAATTAGCCAAGAGTCCCTGCAGAGCAATAGCAGACAATTCTAAAATTAAGGGCAGATAGCACTGTATAATGAAAAGGTGTGATTTTTCCTAAGAATCCTGTCTCCCAAACTTTCCCTTTCGGGTCACACGCTCACAATCCAGGAAGGAAGCAAGGGGAATACTCAGTAGCAGAAATCAGCAATAAATCAGAAAGGTCTGTGATCAAGGCTGGAGAACTGGCTGTGAAGAAATTGTGGCTTTTGTCAGATGAAAGGATGAGCGTGGCTTCCTAATAGAATCCTAACAGGAACTGGGATATGGAAGCATCTCACCGAAGACACACAGAAAGCTTGGCACATCAAACACTGAAAACCAGGCTGGAAAATATTGTGCAGTCCTTCATCACACTGGCAGGCAAATGTTCTGGCTAATTTACAGTATCTTCCTTTTTTTTTACAATGACACACAATCTCTCAGTTCTATGAATCATTGCAATGTGCCAAAGACATGTCCTGAGAGGTCTCATCACATCCTAAAACCCACTGCCAGAGTTAAAAGGCGGGGTCTGGTAGATCTTGCTAAATTAACACCACATAATTCATTGACCAGCAAGAAACACAG
Source organism: Orthonyx spaldingii (assembly GCA_013397795.1). NCBI lineage: Eukaryota > Metazoa > Chordata > Aves > Passeriformes > Orthonychidae > Orthonyx > Orthonyx spaldingii. The sequence continues at coordinate 35,299 of VZTJ01004688.1, forward strand.
ATAAAGGTTTTGTGTTAGCTGTGCTGACAGAGACCAAGTTTACTCTGTGAACTTCAAGGAATCACTGTGTTTCCACACACAAAAAATCTAACATAAAAAAAACCCCAAACATGCCTTTTCTTTGAAATAAATTAGATCCCTTCTTTGGACTGTATATAAACTCCTGGTGAAAGTTAAGAACCTGTATAAACACGGTCCAGAGCAGGAGAGCACTTCAGTATGGATCCAGGTATGTCTGGTCTTGAAATCCTCCTAGCTACAAGCAGTGATTTTCAAATCCCTTTTCCTATAAGACAGCAGAGATGTGGCTTAGTGGGACTGAGGCACATTTGCCCTCACCCAGCAGCAATCCTCTTGCCTGGCCCCTGCCACAGCCCCAGTTCCAAACCACTCTGCAGTACCCCTGCATCCCTTGCACCGAGACAAATCTGATGCAGGGAAACCAAGCAGTGCTCCTGTCCCTGGTTATTTTGAGATTAGCCACCAAAAGAGTGCTAAAAAACTTCCTAGAGGAGCCTCAAAGGAGCAGAATCATTATCTAATTACAATAAATCTAAACAAAAATGGCTTGTAAATTTAAGGGGTTAAAGAGAAAAAGGATCTTAAATTTCAAGTGACATTATGCAATCAGGCCAAGATTGTTTAATTTACCACATGCTGGGTAATAGTCTGAGAAGGCTCCATGTTTCCAGAACTAAAACAGGCTCTTTATTAACAGGGTGATTTGCAGAGAGGCTGTGGGCAGAGCTGGCATTCGAGCTGTTCAACTCCCCAGGGCATCCTCCAAACACTTCCCTCATGCTGTGTGCACTCCAAGATCTATTCAGGTTACTACAAAGATTTCTAACAGGTGAAAAGTTAAAGCTAAATGAGCCCAAAGTGCAGACTTTCACGACAGTGAAAACAGAAACAGAGGGTCAAGGAAACTCTCCTGTCAGAACATGATGTGAGAAGACTTTGCCGTATGCCAAGGCTGAGTGGGAGAGAAGCTATTCAGGGCTCTCCAAGATGCTCAGCTTCGCTGTGTGCCTGAGTTTGCTGTCGATTTCGGATTATGTAAGAAATTAAAACCACCAGCAATATGAGTAAAAGGTCTGTGAAAAGTACACAAGCAGAAGAGAAGTCTCAGGCAAAGTCTGAGCCTGCTGTAATCCCAGTCTGGACTCAGCACTTTCAAAAGATCCTTCTTCCCTCCCACTCAGAGGATCTGCTCACTGGAACAATGTGTGATACACCCTTGGGGCACAGTGATGGCTTTACATCCACAAATCTTTATGTATTGTGATCGTGGCACCACCTAGGTACCTCTGAAAATAAAAGAGCAACTCTGCACTGTGTTGTACCAGAAGAAGAGCTAGATGGAGAGACATCTTCAAATGATCTAACTGGAGGGTACATTAAAATCAAGCAATTATATTTCAAAATTAAAACATTCTATTGAACTAAAAACAAAGGGCACTTTTATGGCTCTTCCCTCTAATGAACTTCTCTAGATTTTAGGACATGTTCAGGCCAATTTTCTAAATAGCTATGTTTTTAAATGCATTTCATCTCTGTTTGTATAGAAGAGTCATTACATTAGTCCATGGAAGATCATAAAATTCTTCCCTTCTGTGCCATAAATTTTTAGTTTCTGTCATTGCCTGACATTTGGTGTGTGCACTGGCAAGTGATACAGCATAATTGATTCAATGTTCACCTTGTGTTTGTGAAGTTGTTACAAAAGGAGACATTCAACTTCTGCTAAAAGGCTTGCTAAAGAGATGACTTACATAGCACAGATAAAAAATAATTAGAACCAAGTCCTGCAGTCATTACTCTGAAAAATTTCCTATAAAAATCCATGAGAATCACTGTGGGTTAAGGAAAGAAAATTCAATAACAGTACACAATTAATGGAAAAATCTTCGTGGACTTCAGCAAGTCTTGGACCTGGACACTTTCCTCTAAGTATTTTTACTGCAGGTAAAATCAGGAAACCAAGTTTAGTAAGACAGAATGGAAGAATTGGTACTTGTTCTCCACAACAAAAGAACCTCTCTTTGTTGAGGCTACAGATCTCAGACTCCAACTTCTTTAAGCTTTTTCCATGCAAGCAGTACCTCCGCACTCAGACACCTCTGTACTGTGCTCCTTGTGGCTGGAGGGCAAGTGACTGGATTTGGGTCTACAAATTCACCTGCTTTTTATTTAGATACTTCTAATCAAAAACTTTGTGACCATGCCACAGAGATCTCAAACTGCTTAATCACATCATGGTTATTGCCTGAAGATGCTGCCTGTTCGTCCTCCTCCCTGTATCTGTTCACTGGGAGAAAAACACAACTTGGGCTTTAGAGAGTCTGCTGCCCCTGGCCAAGAAGCCAGAGGACACAGCACACTTCTGACTTTCAGGTGCACCCTCTGGAGCAAAAAGTGACCAAGGATTTAGGGAAGACTGGGGCATGAACTTGAGAATTGTGACAGCACAGACTTTATTTCCCACGAGAAAATCTTTCTGTTTATGGTAAACACAAAATAAAGTGTTCAGAGCTCTTTTAGAAACAGGCGGTGAACGCCTGCGGCCAACCAGCCCCGGGGGCGGACGGCTGTGGCCAAGCCCAATGAGTGTTCATTTTGTATATAAAACTGCATTTAAATAAATAATTCCCTTTTCTCAGCAATCTCTCTCCTGTGCCTCTTGTTTCAACATCAGCTCAACAACGACAAGAATCACTTGCTTCTTCAAATCTCTGGAAAGCTTGATGATGTCAGATTGCATCAGCAACATTTACATATTATTAGATCCTGCTCAGCTCTGCATGTTAACCTAAATTTTATTTTTTTTTGTGAAGATATTTGACAGAGCAAAACACAAAGTCACAACACACAGAAGAACCACTTGTAAAATCATTTGCATGTACAAAGGCAAAGTAGTAAAGAAAGGACCTGAAAACTTTTTCATGCTTGCATTCCCCTGCAGCCCCTGCCAAGGTGGGGAGAGAACTTATTCTGTGCAGAAAAAGCAACTCAGACGTAACCTGCTCAGGGTAGTGCCATGAACACATAAATATGGCACGTGGCTAACAGGCACTGCCGACTCCATCTGCCAGCAGCAGACGAGCTCAGGAGACCAATGCAAATTCTAACCTTTAAAAGTGAAGATAACACATTGGAGCACGTCCCCACACTGCCCTTGCGCTCCTGCTGCCGGCACGTGCGGCGCACGGGGGATGGCTGTGCCCTCATCAGTGCTGAGCTCCTGCCAGATGGGGGAAGAGGGGCTCAGTACATGCTGAATGTACTTGGCCTGGCTTGGTCCGGATGGAAACACAGAGGCATTTTGCTGAGCTCCCTGCCAGCAGCACCAGGGGAGCAGAGCAGCAGGGTGCTGGGAGCACTGGCACGGCAGCAGTGACTGTGCATGCACGGGTTTGTGTGTGAGCAGCCCAGCTGTCCCATGTGGCCAGGCCACTCCTCATTCTGCAGCACAATGGGCATGATTTGGTCACGAAGACTTGCCTTGATAATCTCCATGGCAAACCCCAGCAGCTGAGCAAATGGGTGGAGAGAGAGGCTCTCCTGTTTTGGGAGGGAAAGCACTTTCCTCTGCCTCAAACGTCACATCAGCCACAGGTGAGGAAACTGGGTCCTGCTTTTACATACTCTAAAAATCTGCAGTATAAACTTAATGACAAGTGCTGTCACAGCTCAATAAATCGGCCTGCAAGAGGCAGCACTCCTCTCCCAGGACACAACACCAAAGCTGATCCCAGCAGAAGCCAACTCCTTTCATGTCACCACACTGGCAGGTTTGACCCCCTGGTCTCGTGTGCCACAGTTTGACAACAAGCCTGCTCTTCTTGCTAGCAAAATGCTCTCAGTTGGAGGAAAAAATCAGTGTTCCTACCCTGATAAAAGTGAAAAATTTTTAAACATTAGTTTGTAAATGGTCGGTGACCAGCTATCATAAAATTTGATTGGTTTTATGTAAGCTGTTAAAAATAACCTTCTTTGAAATTTTCTTAGATAAAAATTATTTCAAGCAGTAACAACCCCATGGCCTAAATGTGATCTAGTCAAATAATCAAAACACATAAAAATAAACATTCAATTTCAGCCAACTACCAGCATTTCTACCTGCATCACTACCTGCATCTCATGAAAGCTCTACAAAATTTATCTAATTGCTCAGCAAATGCTGTTAAGTTCTATTTATATGTGCATATCTTTTGTTGATTAAGATAAAAATAAAAAATTATCCCAGTTTAACCAAAACTCCACTTTTCACTCAAACAACTTTCTAAAAATCCTGTGGAAAATAACATCTTTAGTAATTAAACCACACCTTTCACCATTTTCTCAAACAACTGTAACACTGAAAGCCTGGGTCCATTGGCATGAGCCTGTAAACTTAGATAAAGGTGCCTTAACATAATGTGAAATTCTGATTATGACAAGGAATTTTGCAAAGGCCACATGGATGCAGGACTCCTGGACAGCTCCTCTCAGGGCACTGACCAACCTGCAACTCTCTGCAAAACACAGCAGAGCGCTTTTCCTGACACAGCAGGGGAAGTGGGGGGGGGGATGGAGGAGAGAAGCTTGGCATGGTGTGATATATTATTGGCTGCTTGACTTTGATTTCAACTTCCCCAATCCCCAAGGCACGACTGCATCACTTGTTATGACAGTGGCTGCTATTCCTCACAAACATTTGGAAGCACACGGGCTAATTAAACGGAGGCACTGGGGAATCTGCAGCAAGTGCCTGCTGCCTCTGCTGCTGAATCGCTGCCTGAGCAGCCGACAGCTCCGTGTCAACTTAATATCTCTGTATTAATAAAAGTAACTTAACCCAGGGGAGAGGAAAACGATCACCATTCAAATACACAAGTGTCCTGATTAGCAAAGGACAAGGGGGAAGCATTTTCTCTATCACCATGGAAACTTAAATAAAGGGCTCATAATTACAATCTAAATTCTGGAAAGATAATGAATACATCTTGAGATCTGCAGATGTGGTGTAGCATATACATATTTCTAGCAACTTCAACTCAATTACTTCTACGCAGCATCTGTTTTACAAATCAACTTCCCACTGCTCATAAGGAGGCATGTGGGATTTTTTAAATTTTTTTTCCCCCAGAGGAGACAGTGGGGGAAGAAGAAGGGGTGACCTCTTTTTCTGGCAAGGTATTTCAAACTACCAGTATTTATTCAGAAATTTCAAACACCCAGTCAGTTAAAAAGTTAGCTTACAGGCATCCGAATATACCGAGGTAAAATGCATGAAATAAATAATTCAAGAATTTTCTGCAGTGTTACCAAGTATAAAGAATAACTTATCATTTGCTCCAAGCTCACCCAAGAAAAAAAAATTATTGAATAAAATACATCATGTAGGTGTGAAATATAGAGGTACTGCATGCATCCTGTCTGCCTGTGTGTTAAAAAAAAAAAACCCAACAACAACAACAAAAACAACAAAAAAACCCCAGACAAACAAACAAACAAAAAAAACCCAACAAACAACAGTCATTTTGGCTGAACAATGAAAACTTTCCAAATGTCGAATTTCTGGTTTTCCTATACATTTAATGTTGTCCTTGTGCTTCCACTTTTGTCTTAGAGATTTTGATTCTGCTCTACGGAATTCTGTGAGAGCTTCAATGGGAACATCACCAAGCCCTGAAGGAAGCAGAAGTAGTACACAAAAGAAATGCATTTGATCACATAACCAAGACAATCTCAGTACATCTATGCATAATGCATACACTCAGAGCATCCCAGGAGCGCTCGCTGCCGTGTTCTCTGCTTTTACAGAAACAGTCACATAGGCCTGGCCTTGAAATTTTCATGATCAGGATGACAGAGAGGAACAGTGATCTGCAACAGCTCCCACCTCAGCAAAACCCAGAACTGCACACAGAAAGAAAAGGGCTCTTCTTTGGAAAACTGGGAAGGCCTGCGGCAAACAAGGGATTTGTTAAAGCTTCTCAGAAAAAGGAGGAACATTTTGTACAGGGAACACGCAGCAACACACATGGAGTTGCTCCTATCAATTCCTAGGTGGCTACAGCTCTGTAGTTGTTTTCAGCCTGGAATCTTCTTCCTGCTCTTGCTGTCAGCCACTTGAACTGGGAATCCAAACTAACACACAAAGTAAAGCAACTGCCTGGTTTAGGTTTGGCTAAGGAGGAGGGCACTCCATCCAAACCATTCTCTAAGACCCTAAATGTGTTCAAAATTGCTGGAGAAGACCCATGCTTCTACACACTGATAGGACTAATACCCTGCCTAATACCCACTGGTCATTTACTAATGAGGAGGATTTCTCCTTGCACCCAACGTGTTTTCACCTCTTTCTGCCAGGTATAAAAACCAGGGAACAATTTGGTGTCCAGTGCTAAAGGTGAGGTTTGTCTCTCTCTGCTGAGTGTCAATAAACAAAGCCCTGCTTTTGCAATCTCTGCCTCTCCCTCAGTCCTCACCCCATGACCAAACCACCTGGGAAGTTCCCCAAGGAGAGTGCATTTGGGTGTTTGCATACAATACAGGTGGAGAGAATCAGAACTTGGAAGCCTTTGTATCAGGGGATATTTACAACAAAAATAATTTTTAAGAGAAGAGAACAAAAGAACAGAAAGAGAGTATTCAGGAAAAAAAGACATTTTTTGGCTCTGAACACCTCTACAGTGAAACAATACAGCAGTCAGAGCAATACATCCCAATTCTGCACACTGCTGTGCAAAGAAATAGAGAACTGCCCACAGAAAACAGCATGAAAACCAGCGTATTTTCCTGTTGTTTCTTTCCTACTCCCAGATCTGGATTTTAAAAATAGGAACATGGGATTCCACATCAAACTAGTTCTCACTGTGCTGCCTAAGGTTTTTCCATAGCTGTAGGAAATGGCAGCCAAGAGGCTGAACCACAATCATCCCTGATTTTCCCAATCACCTACTTTACATTTTACTCGTGGAGCACACATGAGTCAGACTTCATTTATTCTACTGGGTTCTATTAGCACAGGCCCAGGATTTGTGCAGAAGTGGAAGAAAAAAGAGATTACACACTGTAGGAGACACTGCTAAGCCAGGAAAGCTCCTGGTGTGGATGCAGTTACATCCGTGAGTCAGCCTGCACCTCTGACAGCTCAGGTGAGGTTGTGTGCAGGAAATGTGCAGCTGCAGAGGCAGAAAAGTACCTTCTGTCAGCAGATGTTGTGTCACACTGGGGACACTGCGGGGCACAGGTGGAGCTGAGTGTGCTCTGGGCTGTGGGGCTGGAAATGCTCATGGGCTCAGAAACTAAAACTGCTGAATGCCAATGGCTGGTGAAGCAAAAAACACTGTCCTTTCCTTCCAACAAAAAAAACAAAACAAAACAAAACAAAAAAAACAAAAAAAAAAAAAAAAAAAAAAAAAAAAAAAAAAAAAAAAAAAAAAAAAAAAAAAAAACAAAAAAAAAAACCAAAAACCAAAAAAATACCACAAAACCAATTTCCCCTTCACCAGTATTATTTTTATGACAATTTTCCTGGTAGCTTTCATACCACAATGGGTTGAATTCCTTCAGGTTCCCCATCCATCACTTCTTCTACTTGTTGGCTTGGCTTGGATACAAAGTTCTTCTAATGTAAAGGAGCCACTTCCTAAACTTCCTCCAGTACATTTAAGGAAGTTTCTCTGGATTGGCACTAGTTCCTTTCAGTTAGCAGAAATCGAAGTGACCAAGGAAACGTCCAGGAAACTCAGGTCACTGATTCTTGCTCCTCTTCAAAGTGGTTTCACTACTCCACAGGAGACCCAGTGTTATGCACAAACCAGTCACAGCACCCAACCATCAGCTTCACACCCACAAGCCTTTGTTTGCTGATTAACAGTGTGGAAATGAACTCCCTCGAAAAGATATTTGTTTGGATTTGTTACAGAAAACAACTGCATTGTAACAAGGCAGATATTTATTTTCCCACTGATTTTTCTAATCGAAACTTTGTTTGCTGCCAGAGGGTTGATTCACCACAGCTCCCCTTTACTGCTGCTGCAACACCACAGCACTTCTGGGAAAATCACCAGCTTTGGGAGCAGCAGTGGGTGGAGATGTGGTGGAGCAAGGCTCTCATTCCTTCAGGGCCGAAGCTGCCACCCAAAAGGGACAACTCTGTCCTCCTGCCCTTCCCCTCGTCCCTTTGTTTCAGTTTTAGCATCCACATGGCCAACTCACCCAGTTCAAAAGTTAACAGGGAAGGGGCTGCTGACTCTTTTTTGAAGCAAGAGGCTGGGCTGGTTCAGCACACAGTGGCTTGCTGGTGAGGCCAGGCATGGGAAGCAGCTCAGCTGTGTGCCTGGGGAAGGATGTTGTATCTCAGCTGCAGTTTTACATCAATAACTGGCACTTGCAAAACCCAGGCCCAAGGGTTTTACAGCTCCATTATTTATGGCAATAAGTCTAACCCCCAAAATTGACCTTGCAACACAGAACTCCAGCAAACCACAGGGCTCTCATCAATCCAAATTCAGGGCTTTCCCTCCAGCACCACCAGGCTCATTATTTGCTAGAAAATACTCCCACACTGATTATGCTGTATAGACTGCACAGGTTTGAATCTCTCTCAGCCTGAGGAGACAAATGCCCCCAAGCTCCCAGCTTGTGGGGCAGGTCCTCAGTCCCCTTGCAATGAGTACCTCCAAGGATGCTTCATCTCACAGAGTACTGAGTTCTTGAGGCAGAGAAGCACCTGCCTGGACATGAGGGAATTTTAGGTAGGGTGATGACACCATGAGAGCATCAGCTATTTTCATGGTTATGGGAAGAGATTTTCTACAGATTTTGCTATGGACTGATTTAAGATTCAACCCAAGTCATTCTTGCTGGTCTACAAATAGGTGCTGATGAAGTGTCCCTAAGTCCATCTGTGGAAACTGCATGAAAATCCCACAAACAGCATCTGTGGAGGTACAGCCCAACCACACCTTCCTCATTACCTGCAAGCCAAAGCCCAACAATGACATTCCCTGTCTTTAAAACTACACAGGTTTATCTCCATGACTCTTATATCCCTATTTTCTTTCATTGCAGTCTTCCCCCTTGGTTACTAAAACTATTTCAGGAGTCTGTGAGGCCACTCAAAACGACGGCTGCTGCCACCAGGTCATTACAACAGCCAAAAATTAACCAGGCACAAGGAAGTCATATCCACATCCCTACCTGGCAGGGTGTGAAGGTCAACACCAGCTCACCTTTAGGCAGAGTAATCCCACCTTACATAAGCTTACATTAGTGGTTTTTGTGCTGTTAAGCATTGCAAGGAGTCTGGGACGGAACAGGGGTGGATTGTCTGTGCATCCAGTAAGCCCCTGCAGGCCAAGCTAGCAACAACTGCAACAGAAAAGAAAAACCACAAAAAAAAAAAAAAAAGACAAACAGTACTACTGCTTGTGTCAGCACACAGAAATACTATGTCCCAGCTCTGCACAGAGTGCTGCTAGTATTGCCTGCACGAAACCTCCACCACAACACAATGAGATCATTCACACCTGCCTCGCCTGTAGTAGGAGAGGGAAGGTGAGGAGGCAGGGTCTCTAGGAGAGAGGCAGCATTTCCCAGATGCTGCCAAGATGCTGTTTATTGGTAAATGAAGTCTCTTGAGTCCTAAACAACCTTCCCAGAGGAAGACAGAGTCGCAACTGCCATATGGAGAGTGGGAAGACGATGTCACTTAGCAAGAGTGGATCAGAAAATACAGGCACAAACACACACGCTCACACACAATTTGCTCTGTAACTGCACTGAATGGCAAAATCCATTTCATCCTCTCAAATAAATCCTTCTCCATACAGCTTATGCAACCTTCTAGATGTCAAGAGCAGATGAAGTACTCCTGAACAGGGCATTCTTCCCCATGCCCCCAGTGAGATGGGCACGAGGAAGCTCTGCCCACCAAACAAGGAGCTTGGTGAAAACCCCAACCACTGATCTACTGTGGGCTGACAAAGATTCTGTGTCTAAAATCACTGACTGAGGATGAACAGCAGTGCTGACAGGCCCGAGACAGTTGGCAATGGTACCACCTTTGAAAATTTGTGTTTTGAACCACTGTTTGGCTTTACTTCCCCAGCTGTAAAGCTGACATGTCACAATCCACCCTCCTTTCAGGTTGTTGTGTTCTCCCATTCCCACTCACTTGTGGCATCCTGGATGAAGATCCCTCACAACTTGAAAATTTGAAGAGGCAGAACTGCAAAGGCGTACTTTAAAAACAGGAAGGAACATTGTACTACCTTCTCAAGGACAAAAGTCTGTGCACAAACACTTTGAGTGGTTCTGAATTTCCCAGAGAGAAAGCATTCAATGCAAACTCATGCCTGCACTTCATTTCAGAAAGCCACGGGCTTGTATCACATTCTTCAGAGAGCAGATGCATGTCCCCAGTCACGTTTGTGCTTCCTCCCACTCGAGCTGCCAGGAGTATTTTCTCTGAAGTGTTTTGTCCACTGTCTGCCTTTGCTTTCCTTCCCTTAGTCCTCGTGGCGGTATTGATTCAGTGTAGCCTCTTTAAATGTCCTTCTTGGAGTACAGGCACTGATTTTTATAGGGCTGCATTCTGGCTGGAACACTGGCTGGCTCCACACCCAGACAGGTGATAAAATTCATAAACACTTCACTTCTCAATGTGCAGACTGGCCATCTATCTATTTTAGTTTCAAGTCCAAGCAGAAATTTAATTTATCCCATAATCAACATCTTTTTCTTTTGGGTATATTTTGCTAAATGGGTTTATAGGACCTAATGAAAACCTCACGTCTTGCCCAGGATTTCCTGCCTGTATGAAGGGTCATTTACTGAGGTCAGGAGTGTTCATATAGAGCAGAAAGAATAATTTCCTTTACTACAGCAATTACTGACAAAAATCAATGACCCCTGTTAAGCTGGAGGCCAAGGCAAGTAAATGCAATAGTGCTTTCTAGATTTAAAAACTCCCAGAGCCTCAGAGCTGTGCTTCCCCTTACACACGTGCTGAGGAGAACTAGCCAGCCATCCAGACAGGGGTGTCACACTTCCTGGCATTCCAAGGCCATAAAAATTATTTTAGTGCCACTGAAATGCAGCCTTTAGCTGGCACTGAGATTGTCCAATTGATGGGGGGGAAAAAAAAAAATCTCTAAGGGCTTCTTGCAGTGGAAGTGTTTTAGTCACCTATGCAGTACACCAGTGCTGTGAGCAGTGTCAGACAGCCTGGGAGACTTCCACCACAGCACTCACTGGGCAAAAATATTTCAGCTCTGCTTCAGAAGGCTCAGCTGCGCTGCTGTGTCTGTCCCCGTGCCTTTTCAGGGCGGTGTCTGGTGAGACTCAGAACTTAATGGTCACTTTGGCTTTTTGTTTGCAAGGGACAATGGCCCTGAAGGAAAAGTGGGCTAAAGCCCTTGCTTTCATTGCAGTTAGTGCTGTTCTTTGCTTTTTCCATTATTGCTGGTTTTTTTCCCCTTTGGATTCATGCTGGGAAGCAGACAGACCTCTACCCTTCTTCTTGCAGTGCACTACTTTCAGATGTGGCTTGTTGCTCCACTGTTTGGTTTTTGTTGGGTTGGGGTTTTTTTTCAGTTCTTAAGCCAAATGTGCAGTGATGGATCTGGCAGCCACACTCCTGCCAGCCACCTCCAGTCAGCTGAGCAGGAGTGTCTCAGCCGTGGGGGATGCAAAGGCTCCCTCTCTCTGCTCTGCACCGTGAGACACTTTCTCTGTCACAAACACTGAGGTCAGACAATGGACAAGGGTCTGCAGGAGCAAGTTCTTTTGTTTTTGCAAAATCCACAGCTCCATGATGTGCCACTGGTGGTAGCAATCTGCATGCACAGAATACTCTGCCTTGCCATCACTAATTCTTAAACCAAACACCTGGCACTGCAATATTTCCTGCTGAGCTACCTTCTCAGTATTAAGCTGTGGATCAAAAGCATCCAAAGGAAAAAAACTTTTTCTTGCATTTGTTTGAAACCTCGGTGCACCTTCGCTAGCATCATTTAATTACAGACCAGGACTGGGCAGCAGCCAAACCTGCACCCAGTGATTAACCTGCCTCATGGTGTCTGATGGACATTTGACTTAAAAACCCAAGAATTTCATTGCTCAAACAATTTATTAGATCCCTAAGCCTAAAAATGGTTTTCAATAATGTGCGTGCTGCTTCAGAGCCTAAGAAAATCTATTCTGAGAGCCAGGAAACATTTCCTAGGAGGCAAAAATGGGATCAAAAACATATTTGGTAAAAAGGAGAAGGAGTAATGATGGTTTTAAACTACAGTGTTATTTTATTTCATCTCAGAAGCATGCTGTCAGTTTAAGAGAAGGGAACATCTATTGGATTTTGGTTTGCATCTCTTTTAAAACAAAATTATTGTCAGCTAGGGCTGCAGGGTTCTTTCCCCCTAAACTAAATAAACTATATATTGGAATGACCTTGTAACGGGTTTCTGTGGCTCTTTAATCACCAGTGGCTGCTAAATGAAGCATATCTATTTTCTCTGTTACATTACTATTGGCAACCAGGTCCTCAGTAAGTGCCCAGAAATATTTCCATGGCAACAAAAAGCATTCAGCATTGCTACTGTTTTGTGCCAATTTAGCTTTAAAATATTCTATTGTGGAGAGAAATGTGGTACATTAAGTGAAATAAAGTCAAGATGCAATGTTCTGAAAAGAATACAAGGATAAACAGGAAACGTGTGTTTTGCAGAAATGGGGGTTGGGGGGGGGGAACAGCCAAATGGAAGGAAAGATGTTCAAAGCTCATTTTGATGCTACTGAACTGCTTTCCTGAATGTCAGCAAGTCCATGTGTCACTTACATTGTCACTTAGGGTTAGGTAAAAAGCTAACAGAAATAAGGATACCTCAAACATCTTCTCTTGATCATTTTAATCCATGACTGAAATTTTAAGTTGCCAGGGTATTACAGTCTCTCTGCATGTCTAGGTTACCATCAGAAGAGTTCACACTCTTGATGTTAGAGAATGAATCTAAAGGAAAAAGAGGAAATAAAGAGTTGAAAAATAAAATACAAAGAACATGTGTGTTTTGGAAGTGAAAGTTCACTTAGAAGAGCAAAACGAGTTCTTCCACATCAAAGGGTTTGTGGAAGATATTTTCAAATCACAGTTCAGCACTTTCTCTCCCATTATACAACTTAGTTCTGAGCAAAAAAAGGCATCAGTTCCCAGCCCTGTAACCCTCAAATAGCCAGCCTTTATGACTATGAAGTCTTGAGACCATTGGATGGCCCTTTGTGCAGCACATTGCAGAGATTAAAAAGATTAAAGTCTCTCTGAGACCATTTGGAATGGCATTCCCCAAGGTGTAAAAAGCTGTGCAGTGCTCCCTGAAGTGCTTGGTGTGGAAGCAGAGAGCTCTAGGAAGCAGCACTGTAGCTGCTGGGGAGCTCTGTGGGACCAGCCTTCCAGTCCACAACAGCTCCAGGAGAAGGAAAGCCAAAAAATATTGAGAGAGACAAAGGGCAGCTTGACCAGTACCTGCCCTCTGCTGGGAGAGAGGTCCAGAGGGACCCTCCCTGGAGCTACAGGGATGGGTCACTCTGGCATCTCTCTGTCACTCAGTCTCTCTCACCAGGAAACTCCATCTGGTCCATTACCTGCTCCCAAGAACCCTCTTCTTCACAGGTCCCTGAAAAAAGCCTGACAGCTCTGGCAGGGACAGCAGCTCATTCCTGGGCCCCATTTCCCTGAGAGCTCACCACCGTTCCTCCCACCCACTGTGAGCAAGGGTGTGGACCAGAGCCAGGAGGCTGCCCTTGGAATGATGAATGTGGCACCTGGCTGAGCCCCAGGATTTGCTGTGAGTTGCTCCAACAGCCCCTCCTGAGGTACAGGGGTGCAGGCCCTGCAGGAGACAAGGTTATGGATCCTTGTCCAAGAGCATCCACGGCCCCAGCACTCCCTGAGTGGACACCTCGTGCCCTGCTCCACGACTTCTGTGCACACACTGGTCACGTAATCCAAGCACACACAGTAAATCCAGCCCTGCAGCAGCACTGACTCGGTGCCTATGGACAACCCCTGTGGGCAGGGTATGGCACAGACAAGGTCTAGGGATATCAGAAGGTAGGGGATGGGCTCCAAGACATACAATTCCGAGGTATTTAACCTGAGAACTGGCAACCTTTCATTTGGAATGCAAAAGAAGCAGCCCCAGTTTGGGAGGCAGAACAGCTAGACCAAAAGTGCTTTTAATTATTTACACCCTGGCCATAACAGAGTGAGAAACAGCAATAAAGAGAAGAGCTAATTTTCCAGTCATTAAAGAACACCGTCAAGGTTTGTACCCTCTCAGTCTGATATTCCTGTTAAATATGAAAACAAACAGGCTGATCTTCCACAGTCTGCACAGAAAAGGCTAAATATGTTAAGACTTCCTTAGAAGCCAAGAATGATGAAAAGCTCCTGGTCATAATAAAACACACATTTTCAAGAGCATCTACCACCTGTTTAAATAAAAATAAAAATAAAAAATTAGATATATGGAGCCAAATTCTGTAGATCCTCAGTGAGTCTCAAGTTCTTCATCAGCTCCATATTGTAGACCCAGTTCCTCCCTCCTCTTTCCACCCTTATCCCCATTCCTAGGATGGTTGTAAAGAGCAACTTTATCCCAGCAAGGCCCAAGGATGGTGTCAGCAGGACTGCAGCTTTCCTGGCTGTAGTTAGGACGCACATCTCCATCAGACCTCTGTGACACAGGAAACCTCCAGCCACATTTTTGGTGACGTTGAGTGAGCACAAATCACATGGCTGAAACTCAGTCCCGGGCACAATCGCCAGCAAACACTCTCCCTGTCATTTAAAGATCAGAAGTCGCAGTTAGGCCTATTTAAAACCGAAAATATCAAACTCAGTTCTGCTTCCCATAAACTCCTGCCTGCTGTCCTCTTCAGTCTTGTTTGAAAAGCCTGTGGGGGTGGTGGGAGGGGAGGAAAGCGATTTGGGAGCCTTTCATCCATAAAATCATGAGATACGGCTGGCTTTTTAGTACAGCATTTCACAGCACATGGCACAGTAACATCTTGAGATTCCTGGCACAAAGAAACAAGGTTTGA
>VZTJ01004688.1:50423-111133 GCA_013397795.1 Orthonyx spaldingii
TATATATATCTCTTTAATAGCACTGACGCAAAGGCAGATGGTTCTCAAGGCAAAGGCTTAAGGCTAAACATTCCCTTTGAAGGGTCCTGCTACCAGAAACTAAACAGGAGGGAAGCAAAACACTCCCTGCTACAGCAACAGGGCCTGATTGCCTTCTAATATACAGCATTTCACCCTGGAGATCTCCACTTCTTTCAATGAGATTAGTCTCACAAACGAGGGAAGAATTGGAAAGGTTAGATTTTTCTTTGGGATTTGGGGAGTTTCATTTTAGCTGTGGGAAACAAAGACAATACAGAACATAATGAGCAGATTAGCAACTAAATCAAATCAACAGCAGAAAGGAAAGGTCTGGATCATGCAGTCAGTGCCAGCTGCTTACCTGCAAAATGTGCATTGCCATTAGCGCTGCTTAAGGAGCCACCCAAGCTGAGGCTGTGCTCATGACCTCCCATCCTCAAAGAGGGCTCACCTTCTTCCTCAGCGATGGGAGGAAGCCGATCAACAGGCTGGAGATCTTCACCCATCCAGTAGGATCCGTTGGCTGTCAAGGACCTGGTGCTTTCAACGCACTTCTCTGGCGAGGTGCTGGTACTTTTAACCTGTTTTTGTCTCTGTGGACTCATGTCAGAGCCATGAGGGAGGTTTTTTGAAGCAAGATCAGGGCCTCCAATGTAACCATCTTCTCTAGGATACAAATATTCCTCATCCCAAAGGTCCAGGTCTCGTTCATCATCTGATTCCTCAGAATAATCCCCATAAACGCCTCCGTTATTCTCCAAGTCCTGGGTCTTCTCTTCTTCTGGCTTACGACCCACTCCACTCAAATTCAACAGTGAGGCAGATATGGAGTCTCCCGCTTGCTGGATCGCTTCGTATATTTGAGACATCCAAGAAGACAGTGGCTGGAGGAAATTCTGAGCAGCCTCAGAAGCCATGTTTAACACTATGCCAGTGTCTGGTGATCAGTTGTTCAGCTTTGCCAGCATGTCACTTATAATTCAGGGAGCTACAGAATAAGCACCATAAGAAATTACTGTAAATTGCTTGTCCATCAACACCTGTCGACACACTATCTATGTAAGATGTCTAGAACCGAGAGGGGAAAATGGAAAAAGCACTTCTACCCATTGAGAATACCACCAGAAATCCAGGAATGATGGACAAATTGCACATATTCCTGCAGAGATCTGGAAAGCTTTTATGCAATTGCTAAACCTTAGATAAAAATAAAAACACAGAAGCCTGGAACACAAGTACTTTTTTGAAGTGCACACATTCTGGTTACAGCTGTCAACAGGCCTGGGGGAAAAAAGGTACAAAACAACCTGCAATCAAAAATCTCAAATAACCTCCTGGTCCTCTTTCTATCATGTCCTCAGCATTAGTATGGACAGGTGAGAAAATTGAAGGCAGGAGAGTTTGGGGAGAATTGTGTTTTGAATGATGAAAATGACAGGCCTGAAGCTTGCAGTAGCAGCCCATGGCAGACAACCATCTCAAATGCTTTGCTCCAGAAAGGCTATGAAGAAACTCTCTCTGCCCACAACCCAGAGTTGCTTTGCCATTCATAGAAAAGAAAAAATAAAACCAAACAGAGGAGGTGGAATATTATAGGTATGAAATTTCTGGGAACAGAAGCAAGTTAACAAAAGCACTGGTGTCATCTCAATATGATGCTTTCTCAAAATTCATCTGAACTCTAAATAAAAACATAACTTGCAGAAAGTTAACATGTCTTTTTGCCCAATATACATCTTCCCACATTATCACAAGACAGATATTCTTTTAGGAGCTCTGAGAAGGAGAAACCTACAAATAGGATGATGGGTTTAGGAAGAAAGAATTACATAGGTGCAGATTTTAGACTGAACACTGAAAGACTAAAAAGAAGCTTCAAAAATTAGTACTGGTGTCTTGCTGAATTGAGAGGCCTAAAAGCAAAGCATAAAAGGGTAAATACAGTGTAACTGCAAGAAAACAAGCTCAGCAGCAATGTATATTACCTTGTGAAATGACCTCCAGAGAAATGTAGAGGGAATCTCAGTGTTGTGGATTTTTAAATGGAACATGGACTAAGGAGATCCCACCTTGCTTGGTGAGCGGCTCTTTTAGTGATGAGATTAGTGACTTAAGAGGACTTTACCTTTTAAAAGCCCTGTGCCAAATAATTTGGTTCACTGATGCTGATTTATGCTGCAGACATTTCCAACAGGTTTATTGTCAGCTTCAGTGTGTGCTAAGAATTGCAGCCCTAACAAGGGCAGTAAATGATTGTGGGTTACAGTGGCATTTTAAAGGCTGTGGCTGTCACAAACTCCCTGGGCTCAGGGCACACACTGTTCCAGCATCTGTCTGGCAGCCTCCAGCCCTCAGCTCAGCCCCTGGGACCCAGGTAAAGCTCCCTGCCATGCGTTAAATCTTTGGCGAGGAACAGACAGTGCCAGAGCCTCACCTCCCAGGTGAGCTGTTCCCTTCATTGACTCTCCTCTTTCCAGCCCTGCCCTTGGCAAAGCCTCTCTGCTTTGTGCAACTGATTTTCTCATAGACCAAAAGAGATTACAGGCTCCAAACGACCCATTTTCAGCATAATGTGGATTGGCTTCTGTTAAATCACAGCACCAAAGTCACTGGGAGGTGATGGTACTCGTAACAGTGAGATTCTCCCAGGCATGGAAGGAGGTAAACTCTGGTGGGTAAGTGCTAGATATTGGATATGTTTTTAACCTGTCCTTTATTTACAGGCAAGAGCAAATGAATCTCTGGTTTGTGATGAAAGGAGAATTTCACAATGCTCTCCCTCTGTCTCAGCAGCAAGATCCATGACAGCAGTAGCCCTCAGAGGGATGCAGGCACCCAGGAGTGATAGCTAACCAATGGAGATAAAACATGTTGGTGGGTGCTGAAATGAAGTGCTGATCTGTTCTGAAAACCAACAGAACATAGCCTCGTGATATTGGCATAGGGAATAATTAGCTCCTCCTGTTATTAGATTTTGGAGCTAACACCTGGTTGGTCCAGCAGAGCTATCCCACTTCTGGATGCTGTGGCTGGCTACACCACACTCAGGCAAACACCGCGGACTCTGACACAGAGAGGTTGGTACCACAACCATAAAGATGAAAGAACCTTTCAAGGCAAGATTTTTCTTTAGTAAGGGAAGTAAAGCAGTGATCTACAGTCACCTGCAGAGCTTAGATGTGGTCACTCAGTCATCTGAATCAGCAGATAAAACTTGAACCTGAATTTTCATACACCAAGCAGTTGCCTGTAGGCTGGGGGGAAACATCACACACACACCTGTGTACACATCCACACCTCTACTCAAAACCTGAACATTTGTCTGGATTGGATCCTAAGAACCCCAACAAGTGGTTTGATTTCAGTTTACAGACAATAGGCAGACACTGATGTGTATTTCACCAAAACAATCTGAGCCACTTTGCAGTAACACCTGCAACTCACATGAGCAACTTGCAACCCAGCACCTACAGCATCTCTAGAGGCAAAACCAATGTCTTTTCCAGGGTGCCTGACTCTGTTTCACCTTTGCTTTGCTTTTCCTACCATCCTCTTACTGAAGACTCCACAGTCAGTGATAAGCTGAACAACTGGAGTTCAGCAGAATTATAAATGGTTTATTTTTGTTCTTGCAGCAGATGGATAAAACGTGTAACAAGCTGCAGACAAGTTTAGGCGGGCAACGCTTTTACAAACTCACCAGAGGATCAAAGGGGGCTGAGCTGTGTTACAGGCTTGCTGTTTCCCAGGAGCTCTCTCCATTAATTAGGAGACACTGCTCTGAAAGCGTGTTTATGATATATTTCACAACATGGCCTTTTCAACATAACAGAATTTTACTTTTGATTTCTCTAACAGTTTTGACTTGCATTAGAAGAAAAAAAACCAAAAAACTAAAAGAACTGAGAACAGCATAAAATGTGTGGGAAATAAAAAAAATCCATTTCTTGTTAAAAGTATTCATCAAACAAGAGAGAGGAAAAAAACAGTTTAGCAAATTCACTTGAAGTTCCATCTTCTAAAACCACCCATAAGAATTTTCACACCAAATCACATGCTAAACTCAAAGTTGTTAGGACTTTTTCCCCTCTCCTGGAAAATCAGATAGCTAAAAGGATCAATGTTAAGCCTCTCACAGAAACCATCATAACCTTTACTACAATCTATATTCCCTTGTCTTCATAGGATCATTATTCCTGAGTAGCATTCCCATTGAGAGGTGCAATTACTGTATTGCTAAAAAAAGTAGACTATTACCAGAATTTCAAACACTACCACAATGCAGAGGTTTGTAATATTACCAAAGTGTCTTTCAATCTTCTTTCTACGTAGGTTCCTAAAAAAGTGCCATCAGATGTGCAATTCTTATTGTTTCCATTTTCAAGCTGTTGCAGAGCGTAGGCACAAACTTCCTTTTCTTCAGTCACTTTTTGTGCGGCCTTTGGAAAAGTTTTGTACCAAAGTCCTCCCTTACAGGCAGAACACAGGTTGAAAATGGATCATATCCATGAACAGGAGCTTTATTTGCATGGATGTTGAAGAAGAGCGGTGGGACTGACCCAGCACAAAGCTCTGCTCCAAGGTTAGGGGGAAAAAACCTAAAACAAGGTGTGATTCTAAGCTGATGCCCAGAACATCAAGGATCTGTGCAAAAGGTAAAGCCATTTTGCTATTCATGGAAGGGGAAAATAAAGAAAGCTTGGAGGGGTAAGATTTTTTTGAGCTACTGAGAACTGCAATGAGCCTGATGCCCCTTTCAGACTAGAACCCAATTAGCACACATTTAAAACAGCAGAGGGTAGATTAGAAATGTACTCAGATGAAGACAGGCAGCAGCAACAGTGGGCCAAGAAATCCTCTATCCTAGTTCTGGGAACAACCTGGACTCCTTGCTCCTCTTGCTGTTGCCAGAATTGTATCTAACAAGTTGCTAGCAAAGCCCTTGCACTCTCACCAAACATTACTATGATGAAAATGGATTTCCAGCTGAAATTGTCACAGTGCCAAACCCAGCCTGTGCACTTGAAGCTGCTCAGAGGATTGGAGCCTCTTGCAGAAGTGTTATGAGGAAAGTTCGTAGACAGTGCCCAAGGTTCACATCAGCTGTGAGCATCACTACCGACCAAACTTCCCTAAGGTAAAAACAAAACAGAAATACAGAACATCTGGTACTTTTTTTGGCCCACGTGCTATAAAAATGCTATTTATGTGGTTGAATTTAACACACACACACACACACAAAAAGAGAAGACAGAGGCACTTTCCAAGTGATTATGTGCTCTGTGATAATGGTTTTCAGCTGGTGAATCAGAAACTCCAGGGCATTCAAGGAAAATCTAATGGTTTGTGCCAATAAATCAGACACATCTCATTGGAAATATTCACGGGTTACAAATCAACACAGCAATAAACCCAGTGCTGCTGAGCATTGGTCCTGCAAGCCCCAAAACGGTGAAGAGAAAACAGAGATGAGCTCAGGCAGACAGCAGTGTACCCGGCTGCACGGGGCTCAGCCCACGCACAGGAAGCCTGCAGACTTATTTCTCACTCCCAAATCATCTCTTGTCTTTGCAGGCAGCTCGCTAGTGATGCTGTGTCAAATAAGTTGTAAAAATTGATACTCAAATGACAAAAGTGGTTTGGATCAGGATATTTAGCCCCGTGTTGTCTCCTCCTTTCTTTTCATCCCTTTGTTCATGCTCTCCTTTTGTCAATAACAATGGCAACAATTACTGATCCTCAAGGCTTCAGTGGGCTGGGGAGAAGAGGGAAGAGGTAGAAGAAAAAAAGGAATTATGCAAATGTGACATTTATCGTTCAAAATTGTGGAGCCTTTTTAAAAAACCCAGGTCTCTCCATCATACAGAGTATGTGATGACAAATTCAAGCAAGAAAAACGTTCCTAGAAGACCAGCATTCAAATATTTTGCTCAGAAGCTCCAACAGCAATGGGGCTGAGGAGTTGAGAGTGATTTCCTATGCTGACCTCTTCAAACCCTTGTTTTTGCCTAGACTGTAAGAACTACAGAAATCAGAGGTGTGTTCATCTCAAGTCCAGGGTGTCTACAAAACAGGGGATCTTTGAATGCATAGATAGATATTATTGCCACCAAAATACTAATACAAAACCTGGGGGAATTTTCAGGAGAGAGAAAATGGCAACACTTCCTTGGCCATAATATTTGGTTTGGATTTTCAGGCGAGCCAGATTCTGACTTGGCACTGGTGTTAGATCCAGAGTCACTTCACTGAAGGCAGTCACATCCTCCAAACCAAAATAAAGCCCTTTGTATTTACAGAGCCACTTGGCACCAGAGCCACCAAAAAGCCCCCAACTGTTCCATGCCAAGTGGTTGTACAAAAAGCAGCAATTAATAACTTCATTTATACTTCTCCAGGCCAGGGTTACATAAAGGGCATAAAGAAATTCACAAATCATTGGAGTATTAGAAAAGTGGTATTAGTAGTGGCAACTGTGCTCTTTCAGGCTAGAAGAGTGAGAAACATCTGTAATTACTGGATTAGGGGAATGAAAGAGGAAACCTGCAGTCGGAAATTACAGCACATTCTGTAATTGAGCTGCTGCCATTCGCCGGCTTGCATGAAGACAGAAGAGCCAAAAGGAAATCACAAGTTCAAAAGGCTGGAGAAACACCAATTTACACCAGCACTGGAACCCACCCACCTGTGCTGTCAAGCTGTTCCCTAGAGCTGATCCCATAGGCTCCACCCCGCCTGCAATTGTGCTACCCAGTCTGCAGCAAGTGAACAAACCTGGGTCAACCAGAGCAATTACTTGCATGGAAATTAGCAGTGGGAGAGCATGTCTAGCTGTTTAACAAAATGAAGATATTTTAAAAACATTTAGAGGAGTCACCCGGTTCCTGTTAGTCCTTCCCCCACGCACACACTCCATCCTCACAGAGCCTGTGGGAATTGCTCTGTGTGGACAGCAGTGCAGACAGTGCTGTTTGGGAGACAAAAAAGCAGTGGATGATTCCTGGTGATCCATCTGTGCCTGCACATATGGATGAGTCTGTAGGTCCCAACTCCTCTCGCTTCTAAGTCAACCTCCAGTCCAGCCAGAATGCTGGGAGGCTGAGGGGTCACTGGGAAAACTAGACCTAGACCCAAAGGATTTAAAGGAACTTGGAGCCATAGACCAGAGCAGGCAGCTGTCCCTGCTGACTTAGGGGCTGCTCCCTCAGCTACTCTACTCCATTTAATTCAGCCTTGTTGCAAACCAGGCTCTCTAAAGTCTAGGGCAGGCATCAGTGGCAGCAATCACAGTGTCCCATGGCCAGTGACCCTTCCTACATGCCTCCAGTGAAGCAGTTGAGAGAAAAAGCAATTTAGAAGAGCAGCTTCATTTGGGCACTGAGAAACTTCCCTTTCACAAGCTTCTCTCCTAATCTGCCCTTGCTGAGTGGAGCTACCGGGTACTCAGCATCACAGTTACAAGGACCAACCACAAGTGTATTTCTTTGGAGAAGTACACCCCTGGGTTTTCCACAACTTTGGAGGAAGCCAGACTGGTGCTGTCACGCTCACCCACGTTTCTTGTTTCTAAACATGAATCTGTGCCTCTGCTGCATATGACAGTCCCACTCACTGCATGTGACAAGTCCCCAGGGCCTGCCTGGGCCCAGGGCAGCACTGACCATGAAAGGCGGCACCCAGGCAGCACTGCTAACATTCCAGCCCCTGGTGAGTGTTATAGGTGTTGATGCTTTCCTTAAAGCCTCAACTATGGCAGATGAGTGGTTTACATAAGAACTGCATCTCCATTTATTTATTTTAAATGTGCAGCTAGCCCCAGAGGCTGGAACAGTGGCTGTGCAGAACAGCTTGAGAACATGAACTGAAAGCACTCTCGAGGCTGATAAAACAGAAGGAAAACCAGAAAAAAAATGTTCCTTCAAAACTCATGATGTTTGTGCTGTTTTCACATATCAAGAGTACATCTTTAATAAGTGTTCAAGGCAAGGCACAACTGGAATAATTTCACATAAAGCACAGCGTACTAAGCTACAATTTCTTTCCCAGTCTCAGGTCACATCATTAAGAAAAGATTGCAGTGTAGAACAAAGAGGGCCCTTGACTTTCTTAAGTCACAGCACTGAAGCATATGGTTGGTTACAGCTCTTTGCACAAAGGTTTGCCCAGCACTGTCACATGTACCTGTGAAATTCACTTCATCCGTGGACTTTTGAAGTAAAGGTCTCCCCAACACTACAAACACCGTGTGTAGGAACATCACCACCTCCTCTTGGTCCCGAAATCCACACCACAGACAGGGACACCAAATCATCACAGCATCAAAAGGTCTCACATGAGACCTCACTGACTTCTGTAACGCCTCTGCTCAAGGGAAGGTCCTCCTTCCTTGTGTGGAGAGGTGATTCAAGGGGAAATTTCCCATGCACACTCTCCCAGTGCCTGACAGATCACCAGTACTGTGAGGAATCGTTCCAGCTGAGTCTAAAGGTGTGGCAGTCAATCTTTCCCTCACTAAGGAATTCTGCACATGACATATATCAAGGCTCTACATCACTCCAGAAAGTCCAGGACTGCTTCATGCCACCACCTCTTCCTTCTTCACAAGCTTGGGCATCGCCAAGCAAGCTTGATATGCTCTGTGTTACCTTCCTACCAGGTATGTGGTTACCAGCTTCTCTACCTTTGCAGTGCCAAGTACATCCTCAATATAGGCAGGCTGTGTCCAGATGAGCTCCAGCACTCCCAGGGAAGGGACTCCTGCAGCTGAGTGAGAAGCCACCAACGCAGCACATCCCTGCTCAAGAGATGGATTCGTCACTATGGTCAATGAACAGGATCCACAAAAGCCTAAAGTACCAAAAATCTGCAATCTGTTTTGTCCCAGTAATTAAGAATCTTTGTCCTGAAGTCTGCTAAAAGGTTTTCAATAAAATCCTCATTTTCACAATGATCTTTTCCTTATCTTCGTCCCTTCATAGAGACACACACTGTGCAATTAAAATTAAATCAGGAATAAACCAGCCAGATGCATCCTAGAGCCATGATGATGGGAACACCTATTTCATTCTGTCACTTGCCTTGTTCTGAGGTCAGGCTCTATACAGGAAAGCAACAACAACAACAAAAAATAGGCTCTGACATTTTACAGTACATTTTCTAAATGTCGCCCTCCACACCTGCAAAGTAGACAGATTTGCTCATGTTTCTCTACCAACTCTCTTCTTCACTGGTAGATAACTCAAAACCCAGCTGGATCCAAGGGCAAGAGGAGCAGCTCATGCACTGAACCCACACACCCCTTCCCAGGCCACAGCCTTCATTTATTTGTGCTGTTACACGTGGGGATCCATCCTATTGCAGAGGTTATAGTCATGCAAAGTGCCTTCTCTCCTATTTAGATAGATGTGTTCTAAGCACTCTTAATTCCAGACGTGGAGAATCAAAAAGCTTTCCCCAATTTGAGAGCTTAGAACTGGGAACAGCAACCATTGGTGGGTTGTACGTTAAACACCAGAGTACTGGAATCAGGATCTCCCTGCAACATACACAACCAGAAAAAATTGAGAAGAGGAAAAGTGAATGCTAACCAACAAACTGCATGTTGCAAACGCTCCCCACCCTGCTCCTTCCTACCCAGCAAAGCCAGATTCCGAATTTGAAGCAAACTCTTGCTTGTCAACACTCCTCTTGGGAGAGCTCCCTCACCGTGCTGGAAACAGCTTTCCCTGGCTTCCCTGCCCGAGCTCAGCCTCCAGGTTTCTCCATTCGCCATATGACACACTGAGTTAGCCCAGGGTTTAATATATTCCCTCATGCTGCTGTCCTTTAAAAGCACTGGCATTTCCTACACACAGATTCCATATTGACTTTACAAGTACCAAGACGCCACGGTGAAATTTAAACTAAATATAGAGGTGATATTTTTAAATAACTCTGAGCTCCAACTCGCCAAGCCGATTTTATTTGAACGAAAAAAGCAGACTCCAGCTTTAAGCTTCCATTGTAATTAATGATTACAACACATTCCTGTGCCGTATCAGATTTAGCACCTCATTAATGTATGTGGTATTTTTCTTGCACGGCACAGCTGTAGTTAAAGTTGAATTAGTGTTTCCATTATAAGCCCATGTTTTCAAAGGTTTATCACTCAGGCGCATGAGATTTAGTCTGAAACGAAAATTGCCATCAAGAGTGTCAGCTGGGAAGCAATTTCTTGTCCTTCAAAATCTGGAAGTAACAAACACTAAAAAAAAAAAGCAAGCCACTCTGTTTATTAATAATTCACATTTTAAAAAGCATTGCAAATACATGTTTACATGATAGCCTGTGACAGCTCCATAGAATGTCAACACCCACACGCTCCTGGGAGATGTGTCATCTTAAAAACCGAAATAAAAGCCACATTTTTACACCACTTGATGGGAGGCGAAGAGAAGGGGAAAAAGACTTAAAAATAATATTGATGAAGGAAACTTATTAAAAAAACCCCGTAGTCTTTGTTTAGAAACACTGAAGTTAGGACTTTCAGTCGAGAGGGGCGTGGGTGGGAATCGTTTCAAGTACCATTTGTACTTGTACCTTTTTAGTGCCTGTCCCTGGCTCAAGAATGCATTTAGCAAGAATTAGACCCACTGAGTTCCTGCCACAGATGGCACCCAAGCCTTCAACTGCCCATGAGTCCTGCAGTCTTAAAGACCAGATCATATCCTTTGCAACAGCCATGCTGAGGCACAATGCAAAATGAACAACAAAACAGCCTTGTATGAGCTCCACGCTTTGGGATTGTGTCCTTCTGCCATTAGCTTTAAGACTGAACTATCAAGAAACAGGCCTTTTAATTGGGAGGCTTCTGAGGCCTCTTCTTGGCTGATTATTCCAGTGATTATACACTTCTGACATGCAAATTTACAAACAAATACATGAAGAAATTACCAAATTCACAGTCGCCACCATTACCAGAACAGATGCAATTCTGACAGCTGAGAAAAATTAAAATGTTCTTTTTCTAACACAGTAGAATTCCCAGGAGTTTTGACTCCAGGTCTTATGGGTTTACACAAGACGTAGTGTTTCCAGAGCACAACAAACACATGAAGGAGCATGTAATAGATGCCACAAGTAAACCAGGACAGAAATATCCTTTGTGAGCAGAAAGGCACCGTTGTTACTCAGAAATGCTCACATTTTGCTCCTCAGTGGATAAACAAAACACTCCCACAACAGACAGAGCAGGGAGTGTGCTTCTGTCCCCAGTGTTGACTTGCATCTTTCAAGAGATCACTCCAGACAACAAAGGTAATGGAAACACGGTAGCAATCGTATATCCTTATGATCAAATTTGGGAGGTTACTACCCAAAACCCTACTGTTTTCCACACAAACAACCTGAGAAACAGCAAATGGGCCTGTGTCTGTCCTCCCAGCACTCAAAGCCTCCAAAAGACTCTCTACATCAAAGACAGTGTAATACTGTGGCACTTACCAAGGCCCTCATGAGCTCTGGACTTTTCTTTGCAGTGTTTTCTTCGCCCCTGTTGTTCCAGGCATGGGAGGCTGAGTCTCTTTTCACAGCAGAGCTTCTTGTTGATGAAGTGGAAGAGGACTGCAGGGAGGATAATGAAGACTCCAACTGCAGACACAAGCCCAGTGGCCTCAGGAGCAACTAAGAAAAGAAAGTCAGAAGGAAAACATCAGCACAACCAGGAAAAACTGCCTAGGGAAAGATGTGGTTTAAGCACAGCTGTATCCATGGCTCTGCTTCCCCATCCTCTCCACAGAAAAAACAGAAATGAAATCCAGCTGAATTTGGGCTTGTGTTAAATGGATGCAACACCCATTTAACATATTCCAGTGTACTAAGGATGTACATCATACAGACTTGGTTCCAATTAAGGTGTTCATTTCTGTCACATGATGACTTCCAACACAGGAAGGACACTGATTTTAATAAACTTTTGTAGGAATGTAGAACTCCACCAGCTCCAAGAGAGACTTACTCTATCTGTACTACAACAAGGATCCAGCCAAGAAAGGGTAGTTGGTCATTAAGAGCCCAATACCTCCTTTGCAATTTATGTATTTTCTTTAAAACAATCAGATTACACAAAATGGTACTCACTAACTTCATTACATTTACTAAGAATCAGGTTAATATATAGCCTATGATCCTCATTCAACTGCTACTTTACCCTTAAGTAAGAAGTATATTACCGTACTACATAATTACCATTATTTTCTGGGGGAAAAAAACCAGCTTCCAGCTCAGATAATTTAGTTTAGCTCCTTGAGTGTCAGCTTTGGCCACAGGTAATGAGCACAGTGGTTTTGCACTAGCTGATGTCCCAGCCCTGTCCATCAACATCTCTACGTCAAACTGTAAAGAAACAGTCTGATTTCAATTTATCATGTTCTGCCTGTACCACAGGGTCTGCAACAAACCACAGGCGCCAGCAAAAAGCTTTTAAAGCCATTTCACCTCTCTCACACATATCAAAATGCCAAAACAAGGGACAAACACTACATACATCATTTGATGTGGGTGGCAAGGGCACACGTGTCAAAAACTTTCACTGTCATCTGCAAAAAAAATTGGCTTGTTATTCTGGTAATTACTTCACTAGGAAGGGGTGAAGTTCAGCTGTTCAATTCAAGTCAAAGACCCCATAAAAATGAAACATCAGCAGCACCGGCGGCACACCAGGGATGCCTGTGATTACCAAGCTGCAGCTCACAGATGAGATGAGCAGGATGAAAGGATGTAAACAGAGCCAGCCCTGCCTGTGAAACATCCCACTGGGAATTTATAAGACTTGACTCAGCAAAAGGCTTGGCTAGAAGAGCTACACTGTCCCCAGTTACAACCCTGATAGTGCACTATATGACTACAATCTAAGGGATTTAAAAAACTTAAACTAATACAAGCTAACATGTCTCAACTGGAAATAAAAATCACCAATGCATAGCAGCAGCCCACATGCAAAACAAACGAGTGGTTGGAGCTGCACCCAGAGGAACATGTGCTACACAAACTCTGGAGGTGGCTCTGACCTTCCTCACCCCAGCCTAAGGAAGGAACAGAAATATGCACTGAATCACAGCAGCTTAAACGACAACAAGGTGAAGTCTACACTTCCATTGCTCTATTCTGCATGGGCACAAACACTCCATAGAATCCCAGAATGGTTTGGGTTGGAGGGACCTTAAATGAAATTTATTTCCAATCCCCCTGATATGGATAGGGACACCTTCTCCTAGGATGCTCAGAGTCCCATCCAACCTGTCCTTGAGCACTTCCCTGGCTATTATTTCTGTGCCCCCCTTGTGCCACATTCAGCACGTCCATGGAGACAGTGGGTCTCCCTGCCAGCACTGCAATTTGGTGCCATAACTGCCCTAGATAATTTGGCAGGCACATCTCAGACCTATTTTCCCCTCACACCTCAACCCAGGGAGCAGGGCTGGGCATGTGAGAGTGGCTGACTGAGACATCGACTCTGGTTATTTTCAGCTGCTGAAGTCACCATTAAGTGGCCACTGGAGCCAAGGATAAATCAAAGGAGATGAGTATAAATAAAAGCAGACATAACCCCAGAACATACATGAATGCCTGGCTGGGTCCCATCACAGACTTGCTCTGTTCTTGAGCACAGAATAAGAAGGAAAAAGGATAATACTCTACCTTACATATAAAACACTGTGGGATGACCACACCTCAGCACACAAGAGGATGTGTGTGGCAAGGACACCACTGTTACCATTTGTTTTATTTCATAAAAATCTCAGTGAGCCCAAGGAGACACCAGGGTTTCCCCTTCTCAGACAGGGCACAAGCAAGCCACCAGTATTTTTAAATATAATACATTCAACACATGCTCTGAAATGCTGCACAACCCTCAGCTAGAGAAAATCCTCAAAGTGCTCCTTTTCCCCAACAGACCTTCAAAGTACCTTGCAAAATCCTAGAAGAAAAAGCAGATCTTTGACTAGACCAGGCATCCCAAAGGAAAACTTGGAGACCAATGATCACCTGCTATGTACTTGTTCTGAAGTAACTCAGACTGGCACAACACTGTTATTGCCCATCTAATTCTTGTTTCCTGGTCAGATACAGTGGAACAAGAAAGTAGTGGCTCAGTGATGTAGGACTTGGGACAACCCTTTGTCTTTCCCTACTCCTTGGGGTAAAGATATTAAAGGCATCACCTGTCAGAGCTCACAAAAGGTCCAGCATCAACTTCAAGGAAGAGGTCTTCAAAGCCAAGTACTAAAATCTGTCCACACAGAGGCAGAATTTTTGGGAGCGCAGGCAAGAAGGGACTGCACAGACTCTTCCTGTATGGAAAAGACCATCAGCCAGCTACCAACAAAGGCTGAGATCCCTCACCCCCTTCACTGTAGGCACCAAGCAACTCCTATATCTCCTAAAGATGGTCTGTAGGGCTGAGATGAGGTTACTGGGATTTCTACAGCACAACACAATGGAGCTCATGCATCCTGTCATGTGGTTTTATACACAATATTCCTCCTTTCTCAATCACAATATTCATGCCAGATACCAGACTTCTGTGCCACAGCATCTCTGAAGGAGTTTGCACCCAAGCACTGCCTCACACATTGCACCTGGCCCCAGCTGGAAGCTCAAATCCCTCTGGAGGAGAGGCATGCTGGCAATTTACTTCTCCATCACCAAGAGGAAAACATGCTGCACCTACATACAGTCCTGACCACACCTCCCAGCTCTCCTCACAACCCTCAGCTGAAGGGCTTTCTCTGCAGATTTGAAACTCTAGGTTAAGGTTGTGCCTGGGAAATGACTGTAAAACTGACTTGGAGTAGAGCTCTGTTCTGGTTTGTGGTGGGTGTCTGGGCCTGAGAGGTGTTGAGGAGGAAAAGCAGCAGAAATGCACACACATCCCTTGGACTGCAGCATTGCTGGAAGGTGTCAGTTCTCACACAGGTAAAACGTCCATCCTTACAGCAGTGGATGACAGGCAGTGCCTGGAGCAAGAAAAAGTGACATAGTAAGGCACTCGGCTCTTGGTCCAAACCCTGGGAGGTGGCAACCACCACATGCTTTGGGACATAAACATTCAGCCAGGATCCTCCCCCATTTACCCATTTTTAAGCCAAAAAATTAACACCATGGACACTTGGTGCAGTGCCACAGTGGGCCCACTCATTCTGCTGCTCTGGTTGAGCACACAAGCCAAGAAATGTGTTTGTGCTCCTGGCAGGTCGAAGCCACACAACTGCACACACTCCTTGTCCACTGCTCAAGAACAAACCAGAGCTGCAGCGTGAAGGGCACCAAGGTAGAAGAGAGATCAGAAATGGAGGTGAGGTCAACAGAAGAAATTTGAGAGGACATGGGGAGCACAAGGCATTACAACACTGCTCCTCCTCCAACCTCTCCTCAAAGCCACCTGCACAACACAAGATGACTTCAGGGAGATTCTCTCCAGAAGAACAAGAAAGAAGTGTTGGCCACACTGTTACCTGCATTGAATCCAGAATTGATTTTTGGCTTGTAGCAGGTTCCACAGCAGTTCTGCTACCAGACCTGGCCTCTCCTGACAGAGCAGGGCCAGGGGAAAGAACACAACAAGCTCCACAGTAGATTCACTCAGAGAGTCTGCAACTAGCAAGACCTTAATCCATTCTGCTGTTCAAGGGTTAAATTCTGCATAAAATACTATTCCAGACAATAGTTCTTTAATTTCATTTGATACCAAATTTCCTGAAAAAGGAATGTTTACTGGTACTTTTTAATTATGAAAAAAAAAAAAAAGACACCATAAATTGTCTGTTTTGCTATCCGTGCTAATTACATTTCATTATATATTTGGAGTAAGCTATGATTTTCCTGCTGGTTCCCATGACATTTTTCATTATCAGCCACTAATTGTCTAGCATGCACACTGCATTGTGAACCAAGTAGGCTGGTGCGTGGGCAGAAGTTCTAGCGAAAGCTGCAAGGAAGTACAAGTGTAC
The DNA here is from genome assembly GCA_013397795.1 of Orthonyx spaldingii. Taxonomy (NCBI): domain Eukaryota; kingdom Metazoa; phylum Chordata; class Aves; order Passeriformes; family Orthonychidae; genus Orthonyx; species Orthonyx spaldingii. Next base: position 66,434 of record VZTJ01004688.1, read on the forward strand.
ATTATTATTATTATTACTATGATGATGTATTAGAGAGTTTCCACCTACTTGCATATCTACATATCCCCATCCCTATCAGCGGTATCACAGTGCAGCAAAGCCCAGGAGTCCATCCTTGTGTTTGGCAAGGCTCAGCAACTCCTGAAGGGAAGTTATGTGGGATGGAACCATGGCAGCAGCCCCACTGCAAGGACAAGTTCCCTGCTGGGTGCAATGGAAACACCAAGCAGCTTTCTCAGTCACTTCCTCTACTCGGTGCCCAAAGCACGTGGGTATCAGAATCTTGTCACTTTGCCCACTCGCAAGCTGAGGCCAAGGTTGTAAAGGAAAGCAGTGCCATATGTGGATTCCTAAAGGAATAGGATAACTAATGGGATCTTTCTGAGAGAGCATGACAGAAAAAAAGGGTAAAGGGTTTTCAGAAGCCATGGCTAACACTGTATCCATTATAGCAAAATCTCCAGCAAATCCACATCTATGCAAACTCAGAAAGTGCCACAAATGGTGAAACAACTCTTTGCATGCAGCATTTCATAAACTCAGACTGAGGGAAGTTGTAGGTGCTGATTCTTCACACAGCAAACTGCAAGAACATGACCACTGCTCGTCCTTATCAGCCTTGGACAGGTGGCAATTCTATTCATGTGCACCACACACACAATACACAAACACTTCAGAAATAAATGTGTTTTTTCACAGGATTGCAGCTCTCTCCTGATATCTATTTCAAAGGAGACAAAGCCCGACCCCTTCCAACAGCACTGTGAGGGAACAGTTGTATAACTCCCCCTCTTCTCCTCAAGGTGATCCACAAATACATTATCAGAAACGCAATCAGGCCACATTCGGTGCTGTAGCAGGAGTGAAATTCCCATCCAAGGCAGGAGGACTTGCCCTGCATGGAGGCTCAGTTTCACACACTTTATTTTTATGTGCTAATTTACAGATAGCAAGAATGAGGAGGTTCTCCAGTCCTTTTACATAAGCAATATGAAGAGCTGAAAGGCACTTGTGACCTGACTATACCTCTATTTACTTTGACTGCCAATTTTGTCTGATCAAAGGGTGGAGGAATGGGCCCACTTGTAGCAGATGTTGGTGTATTTGCAGGTCATTTTCAAAAATTTAAGCTGCCCTTACGGCCTCTGACATAGGCATGCAATTTCAAAGGTCTCAAAGACAGTAAATCAACTTCATCTGCCTCTGTTCTTCCACCCACAGAGCCCCCACACTCCTTGCAGGCTTCAATGCATTTATCCCCCCAGCAAGTCTGAAGCAGGGAAACACTGACACAACTGCCCCACAGAACGGGAGCCATGGCACAGGCACAACCCAAAAGGGTGGAAGTTAGACCCAAAAGAACAATCAAGAAAAGTTACATCCATCTACACAGGCATTTCAGTGTTTAGAATTACCTCACGTTTCACCCCGAAGCTGAGGCTACCAAATAGAACATCAACAGAACCTTCCTAGAGATGACAGCATGGTGACAGTCACGGGACTTCAGGCATCTCTCCTCAGTCACACTGGGTCACACAAATGCCACAGGATGGGCATTTTTTTCCCCAATAGCCTGATTCTCTTAGGGATGCAATCTAGTAGAGGTGCTTGACACCTTCAGGCCACACTGAATTGAAGGGAAGGCACATCAGGCACAACAAGAGACACAGAGGCAGTGGCATTTAGCAAGTGCAGTCCCCTTAGAAATGGAAGGCCTGAGATAAATCCTGCCTTAAACCCACATTTTCCTTTTCCCAGTTACATGTCCAAGGTGCACAATTAGGTGAGGGCACCCTCTACCCTTCAGGCTCAGCTTGGCTCGCTGTGCAGCCTGTACTGGGGCCAGCAGCAGTAGCAGACTTGATTTTTCTCAGCTCCAAAAAGCCAGACTCAGACTTGAATTCTCAGGATTTCACTTAGAAACTGCTACAGACAAATGACCAAAACATAAACACTGGGAGAGCCAACCTCAAAGCACCCAGCAGCCAACCTGTGAGAGCCATAGGCCCAATTTCAATAAGATTTTCCCTGAGGCCAGATTTTCCACCTTACAAAGGCTGCTCTGTGTTTTGCTGTGTCTGACCCTGTGGCAGCACTCTTTTCCCAGCAGCAGAAATCGCATCCTGGCCTTGAGCAGTGCTCTTGATGACATTTGTAACTGAACACACACAGTTTTGTGAAATATTCTGCCTTCAACAAAAGGCATTTTTCAACCTGAAAAGATGAAGTATTCACTGGATGTGTTTCAGATGAGTGTGGAGCACTAGTTCAAGTCCACAGCAAGTACCCAGCGTCTGCAAACAATGACTCTTGAAGTTCTGCATCCAGAAGAGTTCTGGCCCTCTCCCCATCCCTCCATCTGTAAGCAAACACACCACAGATACAGATGGAACAAGGGAACAGAAATGTGTCCTGATGGACAGGGAGCATTCACACTGTCTGGTGGAGGTCACTCTCAAGGGTGACCCAGAGGCTCATCAGTCTCAGCAACAACCTTTGAAAACCTTTAAAATGGCTCCAGTTCAGCACAGTATTCAAAATTCATTGAAGTCAACAGGGCCAGGGAGACTGAGAATTTGAGCAGCACAGCACCTGAATTGCCATTCATGAGCTGAAAGCTGGTCCCCTCCATGTCAGGGCTGAACAGATTTGATGGGGACAGCAGGAGGAACCTCAAACCCATCCAGGTCTTGTTCCTCCTGGCCCAAGATCCCTGCCAGGATTGTTCCCAGAGCTGGGCCCACAGCTGAGGTAATCAAAGTGAAACCTGCGGCCTCACAACTGTTCATCTCAGTTCTTCTTCAGACCAGTGAAGAAAAATTAGAACTTCGTAGAAAATTACTTTCCTAGCCCACAATCTATGAGGCATGCTCACACTCAAGAGTTTGCTCTGACATTTCTTCTCCATCTCAATATTCACTCTAATCTCTGAGCTATGCTCAAATGCTCAGTTTTGCACTCTGGAGCTATTTTCCATTGTAGAAACAGACATCACACAAAGCAGTGAGCTACCTTGGAGATCAAAGCTTTTGCCTAAGACATAGGAAAGCAAGAAAATGGGTGTAGTGCTAGTGACAAATGCAACTGAAATTAGATCAAATGAAAGTAAAATTCTAGTTCCTAAAAGCCACTATCCTGCTGCTTAGGGCTTTCATGTTAGAGGTGAGATCTGTACTCAAATGCAGATAAATCAAACAGGACAGAGACCTGAATTTGCCCCTTCCAGATACCCCTTGACTGACCAACCTCTGGAAAAACTACCACAGTAGCCAGGGACAGCTGTCTTTTTCTCACAGACTGCTCAGGGAGGAATTCCATCCTGAAAGAGGACACAACTTGGGTCTAGGAAAGTTTTTGCAAGATGATGCATTTCTTAGAAAAATTATCATTTAAACCAGAATTTAATTGTCCGACAAGAGCACATTTTCTCAGAAGGTTCTCAGCTCCCACTCCCTGTAGTAAGTTTGTCTTTGATTGTGTCCCAGGTTTGTTTTCAATCATGGTGCAACACAGAGATCCTAATCTGATACCTTTTGTCATAGCTGACACCAACACTGCCTCACTGGTAGAAAGGGAAGACTAAGGCTGTCAGTCTGCCACCTTTCTTGAACACTGAAGTCACGCTTTTTTTTTTTCCCTTTTCTTAAAGACAACTTCTTTGTTGCCATGGTATCACTAATGCAGTATTTTGAGACAGGGAAAGAAGATAACTGTGCAGCATCACAGTGACACATCTATCATCTGCCATCCTCTCAAAAAGGATAAATAAATAAGGATGCCAATGCAGACTTTTAAAGGCTCCTCCACCCTTTTAAATTTTTCCCTCTCCCATATAAGTCACTGTCTATAAAGTTCATGCCTTGGTTTTATTACAGAGAAGATCAGAATTTCTCTCACAGCAAGGAGTGTCTAGAGTTATTTTTCAATTCCTTCTCTTCTCCCTATGCTGCTTGACACCAGCTGAGGTGCACACTCACAAAAGAAGAGCACCTGCATTTTCAGAAAATGCCAGCCTAGCTCCCCATGTTAAACCATGCAGTGACTCTTTGCAAGTCTTGCTTGCACAGTGATTTCTCCCTGAACTAACAGGGTGTCCACTGCTGAGAACAACTCACATTCATCTCAACAGTGAGAGAAACAAAAAGGGGCACTCTGATGGTGCCTCCAATAAGACCACCTTCAGCTCCCTGTGATCCTGTTATCCTTGTAGCCTTGAAGTCTTTCCTATCACTGCCAGAATTACTTTAAAACAGAAACCTTTACTAACTTAGCAAATCAAGGCCTGGCACTCAGCACAATGGCATTTCCCTCCTTGGCTTGTGAGAACATTGAATCAGGTCCCTTCCAAAACTTCAGAGATGGCTGTGCCCACCACTGGCACAGTTCTGCTAAATCAGTAAATCCAGGGAACAGCCACAGTGAGAGATGTCCCTGTCCCCATGCACTCCTTGACTTGGGGTCCAGATCAATGAACAGGTAACACGAGACACAGTGGCTTTCAGCACACGCCACAGCCACAGTGGTGACATGATGAGATTTGCATCTTCCAAGTGACACAAAAGGAGAAATAATGTAATGAAATGGAAACTTTTATAAGCTGAACTTACCGAGGCTTCTATAACAGAGAAGGGAGCAGAGAGCAACAAGCAAAGCAGTGACAAAAGGTCAAACTGGGAGGACCTCTGATATGAGTCAGGAATTAAACAGTGAGCACAGAGTCCTCTAGAGTATAAAAATAAGTATTTTACATTTGGGAGAGGGAGGAAATGGGAAGAGAGGGGGGAGAAAGGAGGATCTCAGTTGCTATTTCACTTATTTGGGGGGATAAAAAAGAATAAGTTGTCTCCACTCAGAACTGAAGTGCTCTCACCTCTTCAAAGAGGAATCTAATTGGGCTCTTTATGCTCTCCTGTACTTATTTTTCTCATCCACAAAACCTTGCTCTTAGTTTCACCAATCTGACCCAAGGCACAATGACTCATCACAGCAAAAGGCTGGACAGCAGCTTTGGGTTTTTTTCAAAGACCTAAATAAACCGTACTCCATCAATTGACCAAGGACGACACAACAGTAACCTCTCACTGAAGGCTGTGCGTTGCCTTGGCAACCTGTCTGATCTCCATTGCTCCAGGGACTGGAAATGTGCTGCCAACAGGAGATTTCAGCTAATCAAACCAAATCTCTTAATACTTAGACGATTTCCCATCTGTGGAGAGCAGGCCACGTGCCAATGGAAAGCAGGGCACCCTCTGAACACAGCCCTGGCTCCTCCTTGACCTGGTATTTGTTGGATCCTTGTAGGCCACAGGCATCTCCTGGCAGGTACCAAAGGAGAAGAAGGGTGGCAAGGGACCACAACCTCACACCTGCACTCCTGGCAGGATGCAGAGGGGACAGGCAGCAGGACCCTCACAGCATCTGTGCCTCAACCCCTGACCTTTGGAACAAAAATGAAGTTTCCAATATTGCCATCACACACTCTCCTGGTGCTACTTGTTTTGAGCCTTCTGAAGCTGCTCCATCCCTTTTTCAGCTCCCATTAAATACACCCAGGCACCAGTGGTGGCAAACTGCTGACCCAAATGATAAAATGGAACAAGGTTGTACCTCTCGACCTTCCTCCATCAGGGACTGCTGTCAAACTGCAGCACAGAACACCTGCTCTTCTCTAAAACTTCTAATTGGCAGTGCTAAAAGGGTAGCTTTGGAGGCTAATTTTGCCTTGAAAGCACGACCAGTCATTGATTTGATTTTTTTATTTTTTTAAAGGAGTAGCCAGACCGACCTTTATAAAGTTCCACTAAAGGCTTCTGGCCCCTGTGTTTAAGCCCAGCCACAAATCCAGAGGATCAGTCTGGCATTTAGCAAACCAAGGGGCCACAAAAAGAGGCATGAGCAGCAGGGGGGAGCAAGGAGTGTTCTACAGCCGTGCTGCTGCTGCTGTGACAAGAAATTCTGTGTGGTGGTGATGAGATTCACATCCATGAAAAGCCACCAGTTTTCATCTAACAACCACCAGAGCTACATCACTGAAGATGGCCCTGACTGTGACCTTTCCATGAAATCACCAAGGAAATCAGGATGTTTGAGCAGCAGACTCAGTTTGGGCATTCAGGTTCTCCTTTCCTTCCTGGATCATTCTTTACTGCATCTCAGAGGGCACTAATCCACAGCTCTCCGAACCCAAAAGCCACAGATCCTACACTGAGTTTCATTCCACACAGGTTGTTTGATACCAGATTACCTTCTGGTACTGCCACAATCGGCATGAGGGATCCTCAGGTGTTTTTCGTCCTGGTACAGAGGATGTCTGCACAGGAGAAGCTGCCCCATCACAACTTCCTGGTACCTGGGTTAGCTACCACCCTCAGGCTCCCGCTCTTGAGGAACAGGATGGAGGAATTGTTGGCATTTTAACAGGGAGACCTGAAGCAGAAGGCTGCTGCTCATGAAGCAGGGTGTGGTTTCAAAGAGAGTATCGTGGAAGATTTCTAGGCCTCTGGTATCGGCCAAGTGACCTACGCCCTGAGAAAATATGTTCTAACAATAACAAAAGCCATTAAAACAATTGCCTGGGAGGGGAGGAAATGTCAGCAGTTTCTAGAGCCATGTATGTAATCGAGTGAAGAGCTGAGCAATTACTGCCACCTTCTACCATGGCCCTGGGAACATTTCTCTCTCCACATGGGTATAAACCAGCTAACCAGTTACGAGGGCTGCATGGAGAAAGGAAGGAGCTGAAGTCATTGCTCAGCTAAATCAGGGGTCTGTGACAAAGGAGAGGCAATGAAGTCCTACAGGCATAAGGACGAGGGAAGCACAACTGGTTTTAAATGGCCAGGAGAACAGCTCACTCCCAAAGTGTGCCTTCCCAGTTTATTCTTTCCTACATCACGCCTTCTTCTAGTCCAGGCATTCCTCAGTTTCACTTAACCTCAGTTCAGTCAAAAACTGAAAAGTTCAGCCAAACTGAATCAAAGGTGAGCCCTGGTACTTATGCCTGAAATATCTATCTCTACAGGCCATGGAAAATCAAAAGCAGAGCAGTCACTTATCCAATGGGGAGCAGGATTGATCCCAAAGAAAACAGCTGCTGAGGCTGTAAGTTGCCCTCCATAATTCCCTTGTAAAAAACAACACACAGGGCAGGACCCCAGCACTACAAAACCTGGCAGAGGGGCCTTCTCCAGATGGAAGGGCCTTCTCCAGATGCAAGCAGCCACAAAGCTGTTTCAGAGGGTTCATTTGCATTAACAGGTTTCAAAGCATCTACCCAGAGTTTCTTTCAAGCAAAAGCTGTGGCATCGGGCTGTCACAGGGATAAATGGAGAGCTGTGCCACTTCAGTCAGGAGAAGGGAAAGGGGGAGGCAGATAGAGGCCACTGTTGGCCAGAACAGATGCAATGGAGATGGACTAAAACAGATTTTATGCACATCAAGGGCTTCTGCAGCACCGATGCTCCAACCCAGCCCACGTGAGCAAACATCCACACACACACACTCTGCAAAACACTTGACATAAAGGACCACAAGAATAAACTGCAGCATGTTCCTGGGATGTTTTCAGACACACTGAGCCAAGCTATGGAATATATTTACTATTTTATTTTGATCCCCTCAGCTGTTTTCTCCCACAACCATCATGCTACATTAAGTTCCTTTTTTTTCTTTGACCCTGTCTCAGTCACAAACACGTGCAAGCACCCCTGGCTTCCCTTGCACAGTGATCAGATGTGCCCTCTGCTTAACAGGAATGCAAATACTTTGCACTTTTGTTACTCATTATGGATCTAGAATTATGGTCTACTACTACCTTACAATAAAATCTGGAATGCCAGCAGGAAACAGAACTATGCCAAAGCAGAAAACAGAAGAAAAGGTTTACTCCTATTTCATTCCTTGCAATTTTCAAGATCTTTGCATTTCAAGAAAACCAAAGCAGCATGCAAATCCAAAGTTTGAGGTGAGGGTAACATAGGGTTTTCTTTTCAAACTGTAATTGACACCCAAGTAACAAACCAGGAAAGCTATCTTCTCACCAAGAAATAGCCCCAAAGCATTCCAAACACGAGACTTACCTAATCACACTTACATAAAGCAGCGAAATGAGTCAAACCAGAAATGGAATTTCCCCAGAAAGCTTTGAAATGTGTTATTTGTGAGAAAAGTGCTCTTCCTGGGACAGTTTGCTAAATCCTCAGAATCTGTAGTACTCACATGAGCTGGGCAAGTCTGAAGAGAGGCACAGTCCTGAGTTTGAAAAGCAGGAGTGGTGCTGGTGTTCTTGCCCTTTTCTCTGCATGTGCTTGTTGATTTAACATCCCAAGGAAGAAGGAACGCTGCTGGTTGGTAAACATGTGACAGCCACCAAAGGAATGCGAGCCAGGGAAACAAGATAAAGCAGCCCATGCCACTTCCTAAAGGGGTTCTTTAAATACTACAGCCTCACCTTTCCTACTGCTCTCACCTTATGAGTGCTGGGTCTTTATTCATACAATTATCTTGCTGATAAATTTGCCAAAAAAAAATTTTGTGATTCGTGTATCAGGAAATTGGAAATTGTAAGTGATTTTCTCTCCTGTACAGAGATATCATTTATTACTTGGCTTAAATTCACAATCTGGTAATAAGTATTTTGGACCCACTCTAGAATTGTACCTTTTCCATTCTGGAATGCCACAGATTTGCAGCAAAAGGGTAAAGTGAGGATCATTCAGTCTGCCCCTTGCACTTGCCATGCTCAGGCAGTCATTACTTCCCTGAAATCTGCTCACCCTGGGGTCAGGCCCTGCTCCATCTCGGGGGGATCCCTGGCTGGAAGGGCAAAGCTGTGCCAGCAGCTCTTTGCTTCCCAATGGGTTTTACACAGAGGTAAAAGCTGGTTTTACAGCAAAAGGTGTTAGCACAGCACTGACCCCAGTGCACCCCATGCTAACCTTCATTTTAAGGAAGGCTCTGTGCTTACCCATGAGGGCACATTCTCTCTTCACTCTCCACGCAACAGCTACTTTGAATGTGCATTTTGGATCTGGTTTTGAATCCCAGTATGAGAAGGGTCATTTTTCCTCAGCATTCAGGGCAAGTCCTTCCTCACTGTCTCTACTTGCAAAAGGTCTCTCTGCAGTGAAACTGAAGCTCTTCCCAACAATTCATTTATTGGTGCAAAAAAATTGTTTCCAGCTTCTAGAATACCTGGTGCTCCTCAGAAACAGCATGGAAAAGCTATAAAATAAAAGCACACATCTGAACCCAGCTACTCACAATGCTCAAAACATGAGAGAACCTGGGGAAGGTGGACAGAAAATGGGGGGAAGGAAGGGAGCACACAGACCTGGCTACTCACAACCAAAAGGGCTTCTTACCCCAGTGCCTGAAGCAATTTGTAAGTCGGCTCTAATCTGCTCTCAGCAGTATCTTGCCTCTCTAAGGCACTGCTCCCTGAGGCAATTTTCTGCAGGTGTTCCTAATGCAACTCTTTTTTCAAAAAAAAAAAAAAAAAAAAAAAAAAAAAAAAAGGTGTTCTGATGATCTTGTTTATAAAAGCTGCTGCCTGGCAGGTCCCCCAAGAGTAGTCCTGACTGGCATCTTCAAAATAAAAGCTACTTAGAAAGAGCTCAAGAGGAGGAAGAAAAGTTTTTATTGGACAGACATCAACTCCCTGGCCTTACATAAGTCTGGCCACAGCAGAATTCCAACGGATCCCAGCTGGAGATGGTGTCTGGCTCCCTGAGCTGCAGGACCTGGTGAAGAGCCACTGCTGGGGAAATGTGCCTTTCAGCAGGGCTGTTCCCAGCCTCACAGCCTGTCCCCTGTCCCCGTGGTGCCCACATCAGGCATGGCTGAGTGGCCGTGCTGATGAGCAGGACGAGGTCCCGTGGAGTTGTGGCTAAAAATACGCGGGAGCGCAGCAGAGCCGTGAGGGAAACACAAAGTCTGGTTATGTCAGACTCGTCACTGGAGCCATCTGAGTGAGCACCTTCCGTCCATCCATCGCCCAGGAAACTGGCCTCATCTGCTAAGCCAGGGGGAAATTTCCCTGCTAATTCAGAACGAAGATTTACAGAGCCAGGCTGCCAGGAAGGGGCCAGGGTAGTTGGGCACAAAGGTCGGTGGGTGCCTCATTCCCTGTACACACACATATTTCCAGTGCTGCATGATTGAAAAGAAACGTCCAAGCAGCAGCTCCAGAGAGGAGGCTGTGAAATGAGTTGCCAAAGAGAAAATAAGGTCTCAGGTTCAATAAGGTTTACCCAGGTTTACTACACCAGAGAAGTTCCTTACTCCAAACTTTCTCCCGATTATTTTTTTTTTGTTATTCCCTTATTTTTGAACTTTTCCCTTTGTAACTTTCACTGTAGCCCCTAAGATGTTTTCTGTAGAAATAGGATGCTTATCCATTTTCATTCAAATTTCTCCAGATTTAATCAGGACTGTCACGTTTATGGAAGGAAATGGGAGACCACACAAGTATCTCACTCCAATTCCCATGTGTTCAACTGCCTTTCTGCATCTCCCACATAAAGTTCTTACTCTACTTTACTCTTAAAATCTTCATTTACAAAGTTGTGATGGGGGAAAAAAGTAATCTAGAAATAATATCACAATAATGTTAAGAGAAAAAACTCTCACCCTTGTCAACTCATAGATGCCTTTTCTATGGTTCTTTTTTCCAGGACTGTTGTGCTAAAAGAGCTGGAGCACAACTGGCAGGAATTCAAATACATTTTCAGATGTAGTCAGTTTTTATTATTATTTGTCAACCACCAGCTAAACTCTAGATATATTCCCTTTATGCCCCACTAAATGTCAAGCTGGTATTTTTAAAACCCAGACAATGTATTTCACATAAACCTTTACACCATTATTCTAAAGATCAAGCATCCTTTCACCTGGGAGCCACAGCATGGTTGTTCCCCCAGCAACAGGACGTGCTTCCAGCTCGGCCAAGCAGTGAGATCCCTTTCAGACATCTCCTGTCCTGGGTCTGGATGAGAGATCAACCCTGATACAGCCCAGTTATGCCAAGAAAAAGAGGCTTTTTGCTGGTGTGATTTCATTCCCTCACAGAGCAGCAGCCACGGGATAGCTGCTACCTCTCTGATATTTAGCAGGCACCACTCTCACTGAGGTTCTTTACAAAACAATTATTGCTGGAGCATTTGCTGGAGGCAAAATTGGCTGAAAAAAGCATGAATGTGCAGGGAAGGCAGGATGGCAATAAAACTGCACACAAGCAGCAACAACTCTCACTTTCGCTTTGTTCCGTACATTAAGCCTTCCTTAACATTCTCTAGACTTGCAAAAAACAAATACATCTCCCAGTGCTTGAACTTAAAGTCCAATTATTCTCTCTTCTCTGCCCCAAGTCTTATTCAAAAGAAAGACAAGAGTATGCAAAGTGTATGCAACAGAGTCAGGTCTCTGAGTCAAGAGCCCCAAAACAAGACAAGTTTATGAAATAGAGCTCAGGGCAGTGCACTCCTCTTGCCAAGGCACGAATAGCTGAGTGAAACATCTCTGACATATCTTGCTGAGCTCAGACATTGTCTCCCAGTACTCCACTCCCCTGGGACAACTGGAAGGAATGTGCCTGTGCTAGATAGGCGTGAAGGCAGAGATATTTGCACAACACATTTCTACCCAAGCTGTATTCACCTGCTGCCTGCTGACAGGTACAGATGACAAGGTCCCAAACCCCAGAGGAGGAGGAAATTGTCTTAGCAAGAAGCAATGTTTCAATTGAACACGTGTCTGGACACCACAGCATTTCCTCACTGAAATTTCTATGAAGTAGCACAGACCAAGTTCCTGAAACCACACTTGAAAATCGACTGAAATGGGGCTGTGAGCCATGAGCCACAAACAAAAGGGTAAGCCTCACCTAGAGTCCAAAATATCAAAAAAATCCATATGCCCATAAGCCCGTAGTAGAGAAATCTGACCTGGCTTGCTGAAGTATGCAAATAGAGAAGTTGTAGATTATAAAGCAGTAATTTGATCAAACCATTTCCCTGTGGCTATTCCAGTATGTTCTGCTTGATGGCCAGGCTTGCTAGTCCTGTGCTTCTGCACACTTCACAAACGGGTTTTGGATCCAGTTCTGACTTCCACCCCAAGCTTGGACCCCAGAGCTCACTTATTCCAGTCAAAGAGTTTCCCACTAATTTAACAATCTCTGAAGTGGATCTGGGAGGTCCAGTTCACAGGAATTTGCAGAAGCTTCAGGGGAACCCCAGGGTCTCTGTTGCAACCTACATTTATTCTGCTGGTGAGAAGAAGGAAAGCCTGGAGCAGTACTCAGTTTAGTGGGATGCCCAGGGATTACAACTGAGAAGGAGAATCAACCCCTAAAAAGAAAGCGAGTAGACAGACCAACTCAAACTCCACATGAGAGGGATTTCCAAAGAAAAAGTCTATGTACACAAGAAGGGTGGTTCAAGTCTACTTAGAGACCTGAAAATCAGTGGCAAGGATTTTGACTTCCTAATTAAAGCGTGGTGATTTTTTCTCATATACAAAAGAAAAATCCAGCATTGAAAGAGATTGTTGACAGAAATGCAATCAAAACCATTACAGTTGCAATGGAGATGAAGGAAGGCTAAAATTCCCCAGAAAAATGATAGGTCTTGATCAGAATTCAAGAAAGAAATGATTGGTGACCTTCACTTTGCAACTGAGTCCACAAATTGCTTTGTCAACATCAAACTACATAGAGACCTTGTGGGTTACACAAGTCCAGCTTGCAAGGAAAGGTATGGACAAGAGCAGACCTAAATCTCCAAAAATGCAAGCAGAGTCACAGGCAATGCTTCAATCCAGAGAAAGAGCCCAAACAGGAACACAAATACTGAGTCAGCACATGGGCTAAAGCAATGTCGCTGGACAGATGTGACAAACAGGCCTGGAACACAGGCAAAAGCCACCACTCCACCATGGAAAATTATACAAGAGGCAGAGGAGGAAATACCCACCTAACAGCTCTCTTGACAGAGATGAGGGAGACAGAATCAAATACCCCAGAAACTTAAAAAAAAAAAAAAAGAGGAACCAGCAAACAGCAACATTGCACCAATTGGGAACACTACCAGATAAGAGGAAAATGCCTTCAGAGTGACTTCAGCTAATTAAAACCCTTGCCATGTACAAACACTACAGCCTAATCCCAGCCACACTGATAAGCAGCAGTATCAGGCTGAAGGAAAAGGACCAGCTGCTCACCATACACAGTGAAAACATTTGGAGATGCATGAGCAAGTGCAGGCGGCCAAGAAGGAGCTCGAAGTACCAGAAATGTTACTGTACAACCTTGACATGGCACAAGCACTGTCATCTGTCCATGCTCAGCACTTGGGAATGGCAGCCAGGGATCTGCCTGCACACCCTGGAGTGCTGGGGAAAGGAGGATGCCAACCCAGCCCAGCTCCAGCCTGTTCTGAAACAAGACAGGAAGGGGGGTGGGAAACGAATACCTTAAAAATGAATTTGGGAAGAATGATCCTCGAAAACTTTCAGGAACTCTGAAGAGAAGCTCAGATGTGTTGGGGAATGCTCATGCCCCAGAATACACAGGGAGTCCTCACTTTAAACAGACCTACTGTGAGTTAGTACAACACCACTTGAATGTAGTACAATTATCTAGCAGCATTCAAAAGAAAATAAAACAGTGAAAAGATAGCCACGAGACTAACAGTGCAGAAAAATGTACAGGGGGATTCAGCACCAGTTGCACGGGTAGTTCAGTCCAGGATTTCACTGGGGGGCAAAAAAAGTTGTGTTTTCAGTGTTAGCAACATGCTTTAGGTCATTGAAGTGACAAAAAGGACACAAAGGTCTTTAAGAGAAAGTCAAGCAAAGCAGGCAGCTTTAACAATACAGGCACCAAGATATAAACATCCAACATAAACAACAAACACAGCAGAGCTGAGTGTGTCTGGGCTCCACATTGTCAACCATCTGTGGGAAGCAATGGGAAAAATCAGCAGATGATCTCCAGGGCTGAGCGTGGTGAGAAAATGAACTAAAAGAAAGTTGGGGTACATTCAGACACAGCCTACAGAATTGCCCACAGCAATGTAGTTTATTTAATTAAGTATAATAACACTGGTAAGTAAGAGATTTGAACATTTGTTACAAGAAAGGGAACAGATGTGATTTTCTGGAGCATCAGAAATACTCAGCATCAACTAAACAAGAAAAGCACAGTTTGCTTACCCCCTTCCTGCAGAAAAATGAAGTCAGAGTGGGGCTCAGAGGACCACCAGGGAGCTCATAAATAGGCCTGGCTGGAGAAAAAGAAAAAGAAATCATCCCTCACGTCATTCCTGACAAGGATATCAGCAGTGGCTTTGCTGCCCTCGGGACAGAGCCACAGCCTCCAACTGCATCCCTGCACTGCCCTTTGCTTCAGAACACCCCAGCACAAAACACACTAACTGAAATGGGCTTGGCTGTGCAGGAGGAGTTAAGCGTTTGCAGATGTTTATTCTGCTTTCATTTTATCTTATTTCACAGTGCATCGTCAATTTAAACTCTTCATAGATGCCAGTCAACATCACTGAAAGGCTATTAACTACTGCAGCTTGGCAAATGAGAACCTCAACTCAAAAACCAGGTTCTGCATTTCAGCACTGTCAAATTTCAGAAGTTATCTAGACCAAAATTAAGAGCTTTGAAAAGAAAATACTTTTAAACATTAAAAAATAAGTTTAAACTCTATTGCTTAGCCAATCAGTTTTCAAGGTATTTCAATCCAAGGAAAGATGACAGATTTTAGCTAAATTTTAATACCATGGTCAAACTGCTGAGTGTAATTAGTTAAAGCAGCTACAGAACTTTGTTTTTAAATTACCACTTAAGGCAGCTAAGTAAAGGAATTTTTATTATGTTTCAGAGCTTATAATAATTGAAGTTTACTGTAAATCCACAGAGTTCAACAGAATTAACTGGCTGTAAATCTCAGGGCATAAAACTGGTTTGCAGACTAGCATGTAAGTGATTCCCAGACTCTCTGCAAGGTGCCAGCCATGGAGAGCGCTGATTAGTCAGCCTTTGATTAATTGCCTGCTTTATTAGAGCCAGGGTCAATCTACTCAATTAGGTGAAGGTCTGGTGGAGATCAGAGATGTAAATCAAAACCTGCAGCAAAGGCTTCAGCACAAGAGGAGAACATTCCAGCAGCTGTTCTTCCCTACAAGGCCCCATGTCCCCCAGGCAGCTGGCTCTCCAACCACAGCTGTGGATCATGGAATCACAGACTGGTTTGGGTTTGAAGGAATATTAAAGATCACCACATTCCAACCCCTTCCATGGGCAGGGACACCTTCCACTAGACCAGGCTGCTCAAAGATCCATCCAGCCTTGAACACTTCCAGGGATGGGGCAGCCACAGCTTCTCTCAGTAACCTGTGCCAGGGTCTCAGCACCCTCACAGTCAAGAATTCCTCCCTAACCTCAAATCTAAACCTGCCTTCTCTCAGTTTGCAGCCATTCTCCCCTCGTCCTGTCACTACATCCAAGGCTGCACCCACCATGGTGCCACCTCCAAACGTGCAAGGCTGGAGCTGCTGTGGGATAGGAGGGTCTCACAAAAGGGTGACACAGCAAGAAGAGGCTCAGTGGAAGACAAAACCCAGTGGGAAGCTGTAAATCCCTGAATATGAGAAGCAGGAGACTGTTGGGGGAACCGGTGCAATGTGTTAAAAAGACAGAGATTAAGATTAGTCTAAAACCTGCCAGATTGTGACGCTGTCCACAGGGTGACTGGGTATGGAGACAGAAATAAGGAATGATTTGAAACTACAGTTGTACCACAGAGACTGGGGAACTATCTTGACAGGGTGCTGAAAACACTGTATTTTTAGACATTATAAATAACCAGTTAAAAACCTGCAATAGAAGAGCAGCTCGTCCCCAGCGACACATGAGAATGGCTATTCTTCAACACCCCACAGGAGAAAAAAGAAGCCCACAGAAATCTAAGCAATAAACTTGCATCTGAAAAAGGAGAACTACGTAAAAATCAGTGTAGCACTACAAAGAAATATCTGGAAAGGCAGAAATACTTCAGGAGACCAAGTACAGGTACTAGAGGAAAGCACCAGGATACTTATTCATTCAATATACTTTAGAAGGACCAAAAAACATCATTTTGTTGATTGGGATTGAAAGGTAACTTAAGGCAAAAACAGAAAAAAAAAAAACATCCTTCAGAATGTGAATATCATATTCAGAGGAGGAAAAGAAAAACAGACGGTGAACTTCTGTCAAGTTCAATGTGGAATCATAGGAGGGCAGACCAAAAAACAACTGTGGTCAGCAACTTTCTAATGGCATAAAAATTTAATTACAACTCCTTTTCAAGTGTTGCAGAAACAGGAAGCCTTTCTGAGAGCTGGTGGGGTCACTGATGATGAAGGTGCACAAGGGACACTCATGATGATAAGCCTAGAGTACAAAAGCCAGATTTTGCACCAGTGTTACCTGCAGAGAAGCTGAAGGGCGTAATTCAGGACTATTTTCACCCAGAAAAGGGATCTCGGTGACTGCCCAAATAGTTCCTTGAAAATAGCTCAGTGCTCAGGAACAAGGCAAATAAAGAAACATTGTGAAAACTGGTAAGACCACAAAAAGTATTGCCATTACAAATTCATACTGCTCCCCTTTCTTCACTAAAGTGCAGAAGTCTTAAAAGACTTCTTAAACTACTTAAAAGACTTAATAGATACAGCACATAATAGCACCACACTGATACAGGCAACTTGGGTGATGAGGGGTCTGCAAGAGGTTCTGCTCAAGGAAAAAAACTTAATTTTGTCAAATAAAGAAGTAATTATGGGATCAGGGCAGATGGAGGGGCAATAAACTGGGGGTAATGAGTGTTATGGAGGTGGCAAATAAGGAATTGATTGTAACTACACCTTCTAGAGAACAACTAGAGGGCACACAATAAATTGAGCAGGTATTGGGTACAAATCACAATGCACAGAAATAATGTTTCATACAACACAAGCCTATGGAACCCACTGAGCCTGGAAGCATAAGTATTTCAAAAACCAAACAGATAAATGGGTTCATCACAGGCCATCAAACATAATCTCTGGGTTAGA
The DNA here is from genome assembly GCA_013397795.1 of Orthonyx spaldingii. NCBI lineage: Eukaryota > Metazoa > Chordata > Aves > Passeriformes > Orthonychidae > Orthonyx > Orthonyx spaldingii. Next base: position 83,539 of record VZTJ01004688.1, read on the forward strand.
AAGGCCCCAAGATGGTGATTGTCAGAAGCTGGGAAAACAAATCCAGACCCTGTTCTTAAATATTCTCCACAGATACTTGCTACCAGGCAGCATCAGGGACCTTTGCTGTGACACAGCACAACCACTCTTCTGGCATTGCACCACAGATTGCTTTTTTGTTTAACTTTTAAAATGATTTTAAAATTTAAAAATAATCTGAACCCATAAGATTGCAAGCCGTTAACAAACTATGAAAAAATAACCACTTGGTTTGCAGCTTTCACTCAGTAAATTAAAAAAAAATAACCTTCTCCAGTAGCTTTTCCTGTCAAATAAACCTTTCTGATCATTTGCTTTAGGCTCAGGGGCAGGAGTCCCAGCAGGAATGGTATCTGGAATCAGATTCCCACTGCTGATCACCCAGCAGCTAACAGACTGCCACGGCACCCAAGTGCTGTGCTATGCACACAGCAGTCAGTACCAGCCCCTGGTCCTGCAACTCAGCTGGACAAGATGATCACAGATATTTCATAATCCAGATCACCCCTAAACCAGGGTGAGGCCTTAATCTGGAGCGTTATCTTTGTTCACACTACTTTTCCTGAGGTGCTCTCAGTCTATGCCAGGCAGCACAGGGACAGGTCAGCACTCTGGTAATGGATCCTCTGCCAGGAGGGAGAGCCCAGTTCTGGGCTCCTCAGTGCAGGAGAGACAAGGAGCTCCTGGGGTGGTTCAAGCAGAGGCTACAAGGATGATTAAGGGACTGGGGCATCTCTCTTACGAGGAAAGGCTGAGGGAGTTGGGTCTGCTCAGCCTCAAGAAGAGACGACTGAGAGGGGACCTCATCACTGTATTCAAATATGCGCAGGGTGGATGTCAAGAGCATGGACCAGGCTCTTCTCAGTGCCGAGAAATAGGTCAGAAACTGCTGCACTGAAGTTTCACCTGAAGAGGAAGAACTTCTTTCCTGTGCAGTGACCAAGCACTGGAACAGACTGCCCTGAGTGGGTGTGGAGTCTCCGTCACTGGAGATACTCCAGAACCGTCTGGAGACAATCCTGTGCCCTCTGCTCTGGGAAGGCCCTGCTTGAACAGGAAGGTGGAAACAGATGACCCACTGAGGTCCCTTCCAACCTGACCCATTCTGTGCTTCCATCTCCCAGGACACCAGAATCCTCTCCTCCAGCCTGGAGTCTCCTCCACCCCAAGGACAAACACAAGCGGTCGTTCTCCTGGCTGGGTAACATTGCTCCAGCACTGGCAAAACAACATCCTTCTTTCAGCCCCCAGCATGTGCATGTAAGCAGTGGGACACTCAGGAGACACAGGGAGTTCCATGGATGGGCTTTGCTGCCTGATGGACAGGTCTGGGAACCAGGGCACAGAGCACCAGCCCAGCCCTGCCCCACTGGCTGTTACTTGCCCTGATGGGCATGGAAACCACAGAAGCCTCAGTGCATCTTCCCTGATCCTTGTGGGTCTCTTCCAACTCATGTTATTATTCTGTGGTTCTATCTGAGGCAGAAACCAGCCCAAGAATAACCGTTACTTTTTGAGGCAAGAGAGGTTGAAAAACATCTGATTACTTTTTGAATGAAAAACACTCAATTTTGAGAGGAAATCTTCATGTCAGCCTAAATTCCCTTGACCTTTCTGGCACAAGCAGGGGAACACAGCCAAGCAGGGAAAAAATAGATGGGGAGGGGGAATGGTGATGGAAGGAAAAAGGGTGAGAAGGTAAACTAGGAAAGGAAAAAGCAATTGGCAATGTATTCCCCCTCAACTGGGTGGCAACAGTTCAGCTTCCAACTTTTAAATGAGAATTTCTCCCAGAAAAATGACAGTATCTTTTTATTTATCTTTTCCTTTGATGCTGCCAAGCTTGGCTGCCAGCAAAATAAGTTTTGAATAAAAATGTTTTGACCAACTTTGCCTGAAGCACTCAATTAGTGGTGAAGGGTAGAGCAGGAATTGGGAGGGGAAAGAAAAGAGGCCAGCAGCTGGGCAGCAAACAAAGCCAGGCTGACAGAGAAGCTGGCAGCACTCCGGCCACCAGGCACCTGACAAATCTGTGTTCAAGATAAAAATCCAGCCCTTTATCTCAAGCAAGGCTTATCCTTTGAAGGATGTCCTGTACCATCTTCTCCCTAGGACTCCCTCAGGGTGCCAAGGTCCCTCAGACCCTGCTGGGTGCCCCATCGAGGTCTGCAGGGCCTGGATTTAGCAACAGGGATGGACAGCGCTGAAAATAAATCAGGAGGCTCCTTAGGAACCAGTCATCACAATGACAGTCACCAGGCTGGCTTCATATGACTCCAACCACGCTTCATGCACTCGAGTAACAGCTCAGATATAGCAGTAGGTCAGTCTCTCTCCAGTCCTCAGATTCACCCTCTTCCTTTTTCCTATTCCCTCTTTTATTATATAGTACATCTCTCAGGCATCTCTAACTCAATGCTTCGTTTGTTGGCTGCCTCACAGGTCTCAAAAAAGCACATCTTTCCACTTCCAGAGCAATTCTGTTTCATTTTGTATGAAGAAGGTTTATCGCTTAAGTAACTTTTTCCACCCCTCCTTTTTTGCAGGAAAAAGGGAAGAAGTTGGAAAGAAGAAAGACAGAAATGTTTCAACCTAAACGGGAGCAATTTGCATGCAAATCGTGTTTTTCAGGTGCCACAAAAGATGTGGGTGCCCTGACAATCTGAAGGGAAGGAATAAAAGGAAGGGTGAATTTGACACAAACACCGTCAAGTAATGAACCCGAAACTTTTAGTTTCCTCACTGGGGCAAAGTGTCCTGGAGAGAGAGTTTCTTCTGTACTACCTACACATTTACTTTCATTCTCATTGGCACTACCATTGTAAGAAAAAACCACCCTATTTCTCCTCGTATTTATACATCCTCTCAAAGCTCCTTGCATGCAAGAGCTACAAATGTAGTCAACATGAGAATAGGTGCAACTGGAGGTAAACTCAAGTGGGAAGCGGTTTCCTTGCAGAACTTGATGAGAAAATGAGTTATACAATCAATAAAGTAACACCAGACTGCAGAGGAAGAGAGAATGTTAGGAGGTACTAAACAGCACCCAGGCATTATCACCAATAAATCACAAAACTGCGGGGGGTAGCAGGGGCACAAACAGGGGTGCTGAAGCTGCTGAACACAGAGAAGCTGCAGGAAGGACAGCCAGCAGGACTTGAGCTCAGCCAGTTCCTTCCAAGGGTGTTTCTTCCAACAGGTACCATTTGTTATCTATATGGAAAAATCTTTATGCTCCAGAGCTGGCACTCCTAGCTCTAAGTATGGCTCTTTGTCCTTTTCAGAGAGAAACCTTTCAGACATTGATTCCTAGACATTTATATTTTTCTGGCAGCACTGAAGTAATCTTTTGGGGAGCCTGAAAGCACCAAGCCCTGTGGCAAAGGATACCACAGCATTCCACATTTGGGACCACTGCACCACACCACAAAGCAGCAATGTGTTCATACCATCATGGGTTGGGTTAGGTTGAAAGGGAACTTAGAGATCCCTTCCATGCCCATTTCCCATGGGCAGGGAATCTTTACTAGACCAGGTTACCCAGAGCCTGGTCTTGAACACTTCCAGGATGGAGAGTCCACCACTGCTCTGGGAAACCTGTGTCAGTGCCTCACCACAGAGAGAGTAAAAATTTCCTATTTACTTCTATTCTAAACCTACTCTCCATCTCTCAAAATCCCTTCCCCTTTGTCCTATCACTCGTGCCCTTGTGAAAAGTCCCTCTTAAGCTCTCTTGGAGCCTCTTTAGGTACTGGAAGGGCCTCAGAGGTCTCTCTGGAGCCTTCTCTGATCCAAACTGGACAGCCCCAACTGTCTCAGCCTGTCTTCATAGGAGAGGTGCTCGAGCCCTGTGATCAAATCTGTGGCTTCCTCTGGACTTCTTCCAACAGGTCAATGCCTTTCTTGTGTTGGGAATTATTCAAACCAGATCTGTGGCACTGCCATACACAGGGAGGCAGCATTTTCACTGAAGCCCCTACATCAAATTGATCAATTTTAACTTACACTAACACAGAGAGAGCAATTGAAGAAAACTCCCTGGCTTTGCCTTGCCGTGGATCCTGCACAACAGACCTGCCACACCAGAAGATCAACAACCAGGTTAGCAAACATGCCACAGCTGCCCTTTACTAACACAGACACACACCTGGTCTTGGAAAACTTTTACTGAGCACATGTTTTGCAAGTGTTCATTTTTCCAGGCTCTACTTCCATGTTCCCGGTATTCTAATGCAATTTACCATCACTGCCCTTACAAAAGAATTACACCCTTTCTAAAATAAACCGGGGCTATGTGACAGATCTAAAACGGCAAAATGCATCAGAGCAATTAGTGGTTCTGCTGCCTTTATGGCTCTGATTGGAATTCTGAGCTCCAGTGAGAAAATACAGTGGCTCTGCCTACGGGCTCCATCTGCCGGCACGCCGCGCTCCTGGCTCTGCTCAGAACATAGTAAACTGAAACAAAACCTACACAGCCATCAATTACATTTTCTTCCCTCAGCCTATGAATTTCAATAAATACACCATCTGTTCATCTTCTGTGTGGGAGTTCAGTCATCTTCTTGGCAGCAACATTATTCTAGAGCAATTACCTGTGTCTTTATCACCTATCATTGTGCTTCATCATCTTTTCATCATGTGTAAAAACCAACCACTTTATTACTACAATTTCTGTAGGCAGCCCGGTCCTGTTAGTTACCATGGAGATGATCTGTCAAAAGAAATCTACATTTAAAGAAGTAAAAGCTGTGAAAAGGAGGAGGAGAGAAACACAAAGAGCCTGAAATGAACTTGTTTCTCTAAGTCAGAGTTTAAACACAAAAGGCACATCTCAGGCAGCAGCGCTGAGATGCCACTAACAACCTAGTTAGGAATCCATCAAGCTGCCAATAACGAGGATGAGTCAATGGCTCACAAGCATTGCAATATGTGCAGGGGTCGGGGACTTGGCTTTAATCCCTCAGCCCAGGCCCATGGCCCACTCTTAGGAAGGCTGATTTCTTACTATAATAAATCAAAAGATAAAGCCCAGGGAGGGAGGACAGGCTGGAACGACAGGCAGTGGCAATTTCCCCTCCCTGGCAGTCACAGGCACGACACTGACTCTTACATCAGCTGCACTACAGTTCATACACATTCCTGAAAATTTCTTGGAATTAGTCTCCTTCTTCCCCAACTTCACTCCTGTTTTGCCCCACTTTCTCTCACCCCTTCCATGGATTCCTGCTTAGCTCTGCTCTTTTGCTCCTTCCCTCACAGGCTGCACATTGCTCTCCTCTTTCCATAAACCATACACACACTTGCAGCTGTTCCACCTCTCTCTTTCCAGATTCCCATATATTTTAAAGGCAGCTGTCAGTGCCAGCTATTTACAGATGCTTGCTCCTTCGCCCACCCACATACACTCCCTGCCTTCACTTCATGAAATCCTGGGTTTTTTCCCTTTGAATTTTTTCATCTCCTCCAGCCTTCCAGCTCCCATCCTTCCAAGCTGTAATTGCTCTCGTGTTACTGCAGGAAAAATATTAGCAAAGTACAAAGGAGTTGCTGATGCTCTGTGTTTCTAGGATGCGTCATTAGCAGCCTTGAGCTGAGACACGCTGGGCTGCAAACTGCTTTGGCTCAGTTCATCCTCGTATCCCTGGAAGAAATAAGCAATCTCAGAGCTATCCAATGTGTTTAATATCAAGTACACATGCACTGAGTTTTAATGATGTGGATTGCTGTTCTGAATTGCAAGGGAACAAAAAGTGACCACCTACATTCGCTGTGTTCACAGCTACCTTCCGTAATTGAATTTCCACAATCTTGCAAATCGCAGAAGGACATCCAGGGAGGGAGAAAACAGTTTCCAGAAGTTCTCCAGACTTAAAAGCACTTTAATTTCTGTCTGTCCATCTCGAGACTCAATTCTCCTAAATTCTAAGTGCCATACTTCCCATGGATTTCTGCCTGCAGAAATCTTTCTACGTTAGATAGCTGAATCTGAAGAGCCTCAAATTAAGGTACTGCAAAATTGGAGGGGAGGTTACAATAAAACATTAAGCAGGAAAGGAAAGAGAGTGATGAAAAAAAATTAATTTAATAACTAAGGACATATCAGGAATGTGCTGCCAGAGTTCAAAGCAGAAATCTCATGGACAAAACCAAAAATACCAAATATGAAAAAATCAGCATGTGGTGACAAAATATGAACTAAACAAGAACATTCTGATCTCATATCTGATCTCCCCTGAAAATTTATTATGGAGCAAAAGCTCTTCCCAACTGCCCCCTTAGCAGAAATGCTGTTGAAGAGAGACTGAAGCCACAGACAGATCAGACACTGCAACAGCTTCAGTTGCTGAGGAAATGGCACCCACACTCTCTTCTTTATCTTTAAAGATGTGGGCCTTGTGTTTCCTCTCTCTCTTCAGATACCTTTTGCAGGCAGGTTGAGCCATCAGCTTCCATATGGTGCTTTACCTTCTACAAGACAGGTCCAGGGAAAGTCACATTCCTGCTCCTTAGCGTGGCAGGTTGATGCACAGATTGGATGGAGATGGAGAAGTGCCCAGGCTAAAAAGTTGTTTCCAGCATCCTGAGCCAACTTGGGCCGTCACTTGGTAGGCAAGCTGCAGAAACTTCTGCTTCTGCTAACCTCATTTCCCCCAGCCAAGCCTTCCAGACAGGCTCGGTAGATGCTGACTCCCTGCACAGGATCTCTGTGCCCTTCCAAGGCAGATGTCCTCACCCAGCAGCATCTGCTGCCTCTGCCCTTGGCAGGTGCTGGCAGGAAGCCGGGACAGACGCCGGTTCCGCTTGTCTCCTGCGCTTTGCTGACAGGTCTGCAGAGACAGCCAGGAGAGCTGTGCCCACAGGGAATGAATGCTGCCTGCCCTGCCTGCTGCTGCTGGGGCTGCTCTGCCTGGGGCAGTGACACCCCAGAGCACCACACACGGCCACCACTGGGGCACGGAGGGCAAGGTCCTCATCTGCCACTCCCATTCTCCCGAACCCTCAGCAGCTTTGCAAAAATTACTGCTTCTGCTTACTCTTTTGCTTGAGCAGGTGTCCCCAGTCAGTGCTGTGTGCTTGCACAGTGATTCTCCCTCTCTAGAGCTCTTACAAGGGCATGCAGGAGAGAGAGAAGGGAAAGCACTGTGGGGTGTGTGGCCTGTCCCAGTCTGGCCACCCATGGCTTGTGAAAGACACGAGGAGCGAGCAGCAGATGATGACAGACAGATAGGAATAAAAATGGAGTATAGGGTAAAGAAGAATTCCTTCCACTCCTTCCATTAAATCAAACACCCAAAATGCACACACTGCTCCATAAAGTGGCCAAAGCACCCACCAGGAATGGGCCTTGCAGCTCCCGTGACAGGGCACAAAAGGGGGAACCAGTATTACCCCTCTCCCTCTCCTCCAGAGAGCCAAAAGCACATTTCCCCTGTGGCACCCAGGAGCTGCTGCAGCAGTGACAGGCCAGATCGCTGGTCAGACCAGGCAGGACTTGTTCTGCAGGCCAGGATGGCACAACTCATTCAGGGTTGCCAAGGGGAAGCCGTGGCACATACAGCAACTCCAACAACATCAGCAGCCCCTGCACCTTCCCAGAGCAGCCTGCTACAGCCTGGAGCACTGCAGAGCCCTCACCACTGCTCCTGCTCAGGGTCTGTGCCCACACAGTGGGCAGAAGGTATCTGTTCATCCCTCAGCAGCATCACACATCTACAACCCCCGACAGCCAGCGTGACCTCCCAGCTGCAGGCACAGCCATCACCTTGCCAGGCTGGGATGGGAGTAGACAGAACAGAGGGTTTGGCTGCCTTCAGATAACACCTGCAGCCCACCACTGCCATGGTCCTGTAGGATCATCCCTTGGCATGATAATTAGCAAGTGGACTCAGCAGATATTCGTGATCTGGGCTGGTGTTTGGCAATCCAAGTGTGAAACAAGGAGTGGCTGCACAGAGCAGGCTGGGATAACACGTGACATGCCAGGTGCTCGTCCAGCACAAGGTCTGATCAGGCACTGTTGCCTGATTTTTCTTCACCAGTGGCAACCACATGGTTGGACACATGGTAGGACTACCTAAACTGTGCTTTGAACTGTCATAAATTTATTCCACCCAGTGACCCAGCATCACTGCACCAAATCACAAGGTAGAAAGAACATGGGAAAGGCACAGGAAGAGGCTACACACCAACGCTGGTAGCAGGGACAGAAGCCAAGACCTCATTTGCCAGTCTGAAGGATTAGGTTAATGAAGAGGTATCATTAACACCTTTCACTTTTTCCTGTAACACCGTATAAAGCCATAGACAAAGCAATCCCCACTTCTGTGATCAAAGCAGTGTTAATTATTTCAGTTCACAGCATGTTTCTGTCCTCAGTTCAGCAACAGCATTGACTTGTTCCTTAAAAACTTAACAATAATAGTATTCCTGGCCTCACCCTAGGGCAGCAGTTTCCTGGCAGTGCTGGATAGAGTGTACAGTCAGCACTACCCACACCAGCCTGCCTGGCAGTGGAGCAGAGCTGGGCTGGACTGGATTCAAAGGCAGCACACAGCTGAGGAGATGGTGAGACAGAAATCATCAATTCTGACAACAGCCAGGTGGAAAAACAGGAGATCCCACAGAGATTTGGGGGTAAAAAGGTCAGAAGATCTCAGGTTATCACGTCCCCTGTTGTTCTCGTGTCACTTTGGGGACGCACACACTTTTTTAATTTTCCATATACATTACTGATTTATTGGGTGTTCCACAGGGTTTTACAGCTTTTTCATTAAACAGCAATTAAAGCAGGCAGCCAAAGTCAAACCAGACCTGTGCACTGAAGAGGCAGAAAGTCCTGAGCAAACAGTTTTTCCTTCCTCATTTTAGATTTGAGGAAGCAAGTGACACTGAATCTAGCTGATGCTTTACCTTGTGTCTGCAGGTAGCTGTGTGCAATCTTAGTGAAAATTCTTGAAAATATCATTGACAATTCCCTTCACGTGGCTTCCTGTCCTTGTTACATACAGATATTTCAAGAACAGAGTGAAGCTCTGTGGTGCCTTTTGCTAATATTGATGCACAGAGCCAGCAGAGCACCTCAGGGACACCCTGCTTTGTATCCCTGACATAAATGCAAGCACACAGCGTCTGACTCTCAGCTAAACACACCAGCAATCCATTTGCATACTTCATCACCTGGCCTCCTGCACCAGGCAGATCTGGAATCCTTCAGCCTTAATTTGTCACTTTTTTCCTTCTACTTTAAAGCCCATACTCTAGCTGAGATTCTCAGACAAGGGGCTGCAAGTCCTTAGGAAGCTCAGAGCATTTATCCTCTCCAGGGAACAGCTCATCACACAAGTTGCTGCCAGCAATGAAAGGCAGTTAGGATTTTCCTGAAGCATGTAAATACTTCCATCCAAAATCACTGTGTCTTATTTTCTAGACCAGGAGGAATCAAACTCACCCATACAAAAAGAAGGTGGGTGCACAAGTAGTGAAGACAGCCTGGCCCTGGCAGAAATGCACAGCCAAGTGTCCTTGCCAAGGATTAGTTTGCAGAACAGCACAGAAAATCCTGTAAGCTTCTCTGGGACCCAGCCCTTTCATCCGTGAAGTCCCCTACAACTGCAGTGTTCTGACAGCCCAGTGCCATGTCCAGCTGACACCACTGGCCTGCACATTCTTGCCCTTCCACTGAGGTGAAATTTTACAAGGGGCCACCCCATCCAGCTGGGTGCCTTTGCTTTTGGCAGTGTGGAGCTGTGACCATCCCTGCCTGAGGCATGAGAAACAATTCTCCCTCTTTTCTCAGTACTGGGACTGCATCTTGTATCTGGTAGCTTGCTAGGGGTAAAGAAAGGGAACATTTAAATGCCCAATAAAAAATAACTAACTAACTAAATAAATAAATAAATAAATGAAAGTCTGTAGAAAACATGAGACACAAGGAGATACAAAGAAAGGGGAAATAAAAAATCCCTATGGATAGAAGGGAGATTATCTGATCTCTGTATCTATTAGATGCAGTGCTTAAACTGCAGCAAGAAAACCTGTCAGGTGTGAGTTTGATACAATTCATCTGAATGTGGGGCAAAGGGATGGATCTGTGGTCCTGTCCAGCTTTATTTTCTGTGAATATCTGTGCTCCTCAGCACTCATAAGTCAAAACACCCTCCTAGTGCTTAGTGTAGAAAGCCAGGCAAAACAGGATTTTTTCCCATTTTGTTCAAGCTATAGAGTTTCCTCATGAAAATAATAATGCCTCCATTTAGCCTTGGGTAATAAACATCCAAACAAATAAGAGTAAAAAATAACCACAACTAAACAACAAAAAAGAGAGCAATTCTACAAAAAGAAAATCAGTATTAAAATCCATTAGGCAGAGAAACACAGCATCTATCAAATTTATTGCTTGGTTTCAGGACTTGGGAAGAGTCTCTTCATTTCCTGTACCTCTTGAGCATTTACTATGTCCCCTATGAGCTAAGTCTCCCAGAGTCATTTTAATGTCATGTTCTAAGCACTTCAGTGTTGTAAATCATCGATTTTTATCTTCTTCTCCCAATCAATGCAAAGATATTTATGCTGAACACATAAAAGCACTTGACACTATAGAGAAACCAATTACACCCTGCGAGACGCTTGCTTTTGGTCGTTGACATCATGGAATTATCCATTACACTTTGCACATGCCTGCCATTTACAGGAAAGCAGTGTGACCTTGCCTGCCTGAAGTTTGCATCCTTGCATCCTGGTGGGGCAGCGTGGCAGGAGCTCGAAGCAGAGATGCCCATCCCTGGCTGGGGAGTGCCTGAGGTGCAGGCTGTCAGGAAAGGAGAAGCAGTCTGATGTCAGCCCCGCTCCTGTGCTCCCACCAGGCACGGCTTGCTGTCAGAGACAAGATGCTGACCAGACAGATTTACTTCTGACTGCAGTCACCCTTTCCTCCACAGCCCCAGACTGGAAAACTTCATTATCCCTCTGTGTTTGCCAGTGCTTCAAGGATGGCTCCCACATCCACCTTCTGCCCATGTGCCAGGCAGGTCCTTCTGTCTCTTCCCACTCCCACACACAGGGCTAGCAATCACTACATTAAACTCCAGGGCAGCACACACTGAAGTACCTGCAAATTGTCTACACCATGGTCCCTTGTGGCTCCCATACTCCATGGCACTGGCAGACAGGTTCAGGGGATGAGCCAGGAACCAGCCCTTTTATCTTGGCAAAACCACAAGAGACTTGTCAAGTCTCGGAGCGATTTGCATTCGTGACGCCCACCAGTCCCTGTCTTGCACTTTCTGCTTGTAGCAGCAGCAATTCACACCATCCCAGCAGAGCACTGACGAGTCTGTGCTCCCTGGAAAAGGACCCGGCACCAAAGGGCCTCCCAGGAGGTGCTGTCTCCCCAGCCTCAGCATCACATTCTCTCTCTCTCTCCCACATCACCTGCTCAGCAATGGAAAGGAGCTTTCCTGCCACGCTGTGACTGACACGTGGATGTGCCCTGCTGCCACGACTCGGTGCTTGCATCTCACAAGTTAGGTGAAAAATGTTTGTCTCAGCGCTAAAACAGCCAGCATTATTTGAGGAATAAGTGTGTTGAACAAGACCACGCAGGAGAGTGCTGTGCCTTCCCTAGCACTGCTGCCAACTTTGCCTTTCCATTTCAGGTGCTTGCTCAGATTTTCTCTGAAGTTGGCACATGCCTGTAGCTCCAGCAGGTGAGGAACAGCCCCCACAACTTACTGAAGAGAACTGCATTTGATTTTAAAACCTTGGTAAGGTCTTCCAGTGTAGAAAGTAATGCCAGTGAAGTCAGGAAGCTGTGGTGGTTACACCAGATCCAGCCTGTAAGCCATGAGCACACCTTTAATGAGAGTATATGAAGACAGGAAATATTAAACTCCAAATCCTTCTCCTTTCTTGCAAGAGCAAGAACTACAAAAGCAGTGACACCAGCAGAAGTTTTAGGGCCCAGAGTCGTCATGTTTGATTCTCTAAGTTCCCAACTGACCCAGCTGAGTGAGGCAGAACTATCTCTCATTAGCAGAACAATTAACTTTCTGTGTGTCCGGGCACTGCTTATACTGAATCTATTTTAAGTTTCTGAACTTTTCCTTAGAGAGTGTTGGGATTTTTATCTCCTGTTGTTAAAACAGGCAGAATTCAGCCGAGTTCACTGCAGATCCCCCCCATTAACAGGAGGCCAAATCACTCAGGGGAAAAAGGACAATAAAAACTACCGCCCTGTTTAAAAGCCAACAACCATATTTTGACTCTCAAATTTTAGGAAAAATAAAATCCCTCCTCTGTGACAGCACAGAACCTGTTTCTCATGAGAAAATCTTTCTGTTTATGATAAACAGAAGATAAGGTGTTCAGAGCTCCTGTGGGAACAGGCGGTGAATGCCTGTGGCCAATCAGCCCCAGGGGGCGGAAGGCTGTGGCCAATCCCAGCGAGCGTTCATTTTGTATATAAAAGCTGCATTTAAATAAATAATTCCCTTTTCTCGGCAATCTCTTTCGTGTGCCTCTTGTTTCGACATCGGCTCAACAGCGACACTCCTCCCTATTATTCATCCACTTCTGGACACCTGGAGCATCAGGCAGTCAAAGGAATGGTGTGAGAACACCAAGCAGAAAAGATATCCCTTATTTTAAAGAAATACAAAAGAACACAAAAGAAATGCTAATGACAAGAACTTGCAGCACATCAATTCAATGGCATTAAGCCCTTTGGTTATCTCTCTTCTCCAAAAATCAAAGCAGTCTTAAAAAATAACAGTATGAAATTAAGCTTATTTCATGCTCTTTAATCTAAATGAAGACAGCACACATGGCTCAGTTTTAAACCAAAGAGGAAATAACAAGCTTCATTCAGAAGCAGACCATGTAGACAGGAATTTGGCATCATTCTGTTAATCTGCTTTACAGTCATACCTCATTTAATTAGGAAACACATAGGGAAATTAATTGGTACAAACATAAATTAGCAGTATTCTCCACTACAGTAATACTTATGCAGCATTCATCAGGCAGCAGCCAATCTGATTCACAAAGTCTGTTACCAACAGGTCTCCTACCTGATAATGCTACATTTTGGGGTCTGAAAACCAGGGTGGTCTGACAGTAAGCTTGTTCAATTCACCTCCACAAACACTACCAGCAGCAGCTCTTTCAAAAACCACAGAGAAGGTGGATAGGTACTGCTGCAAAAAGAGAAGTAAGTCATGGTGAAACTGTGGCCTTTGTAGGCCTCATGTACCTTCTCTTTAAAGGCAGAACTGAAGAAAATAAAGAAAGCAGATAGAAGGGAGAGAGGAAACACTGCTTTTTAAAATAAAAAATGTATTATTCTGGAAGTATGTAAAAGCAATTTTCCTTCCCTCAGGTTGAAATGAGAGCATCTTATTTTTCACCTCAGTTATGTAAAGTCCTCTCTCTGTTATCCACAGCCCCTCCTTTCCCATCATCATCTCTAATTTGCACAGATGAACAAGATGTACTCTGCTTAAGAAACAAACAAATAATGTATTTCAAAAGTATCAGTTATCTAATGCTGAGCCCACATACAGATCTTTTGCATTCACTCCGAGCAACTGCTTGGGATAATCTCCTCTCTCCTGCTGTGAAAGGCAGTCACTTTTAATTTGGAAGAAGTACTGCTACCCTGAAAGTTAATAGAAATCCATCAGGTGCTGCCTTACAGAGGGGTGTTGGTAGCACAGTCCTGGCTCAAGCACCTCTCTGCTGGATTTCAGCACTGGCTGCTCCAAGCCCAGCACTGAATGACCCCTTGTCCACACGAGCAGCACAGTCCACACCGACCGGAGACCTGAACTCTCTCACAGAACAAAAATCCATGCCAAATGCTCATTAAATAACCAGCCAGCTGAACATAAGCTGTTTATGGGGTAGCAAGCAGCTACTGACCCCTTCTGACGGCAGGAGCAGCCTCCAGGTTGTGGCTGGGCATCCTGAAGAGCAGGCTGACACCCTAAATCCCCACCCTGCCATTCTGGATGCAGCCTTGGAATATTATCAGCAGGCAGAGGTATGTGGCACATCTGAGCTCCCACCTGAAGTGAATTCAAAACCTTCCAGCACAGGGAAATTTTGCTTCAAGCTGTGCTGTGCTGACACAATGATTTATTGATTTATCTGTCTACAAGGAAAGCAGAAGCACCTCCATTCGAAGGATGTGTTGCATTAGAAGGCTGTCCTGGAGAAGGGGGGAAACAGTGTGAAAACAAATTGTTCCTATGTGGACTCTGCTGGATGCACAGGAGGGATGAGCTTTGGTTTGTTTGTTTCTTTAAATTGTACACAAATATCATACTTTTTTTTTCCCAAGAGATTAAAACCTTTTTAAAATTAGTACAGCCAGTCTGATGTTCAAAGTCCCCCTAAAAAGAGGGCCAAGTCTTCTTGGTACAAAAAAAAAAAAATTAATCGATCAAAACTCCCGGTGAAATAACAAAAATTTCTGCTTAATTCTGTCTTATTTTTGTCTATTTTAAGCAATCATCCTGCAGAGTAAGATTCCTATGAAAGAATCCTGGAGGCACTCCCATCACAGGGATGCTGCACTGCCCTCTAGAGCCTCTCTGACTTTCTCATTCCAGCATCAAGGCACAGATTCTTGCAAAATCGGCTCTAAAGACACAACAGAGGGGAGTGCTGTCTTACCAGACATGAGGCATGGCCAATAATTAAGACAAGAATTCAGATTCAATCTTCAGATGGTTGTCAGTGTATTTTGGAAAGTATTTCACCTGTCCTTGCCTCTGTTTAGGAAGGCACAGCTATGAAATAAGGTATTGCCTTTTAGGAAGAACTTTAAATATCAGGATCTATGTCTCCTACAGAAATAAAGATGCTAACAAAGAGAAAAGTAAATATTGTATTTTTAATGACTTGCTCTTTTTCCCAAAGCCACAACAATTCCTGTAACTTGTATCACAGAACGAAGACTCTGCCTGGCCCCTTTCAAGATGGAAAATTGCTGCGCTCAGACCTGCTGCATCCAAACTCTGTGCAGTGCTAGAGAAAGAGGGATATTGCTCCTGTGAGTGCTTTGCTTTGATTTTAAATTAGTTTTAATTCCTTTCTTTCAGTCACAATGAAAGATCCTCCAACACAGCTCACTGCCATACCTACATACCCACCTTCAAGCAGCTGACTGCAATAACTTTTTCCATTCATAACCCAGCAAGGAGAGGATAAAACATACCTTAACCCTAACTTATCAAACTACAGGTAAATATCTCTGTCAGTATCACATCCTAACAGCCACATGGACACATTTGCATCGCCCTTGTAGCAGGAGGTGGGCTGGTACATCTCACCCTTCTCCTCTGGGACTGGCAGAGCATCTTCCACACATCATTCCAGAGCTCCTGCTTCACCCCCACATACTGTCCCAGCAGGTGATGTCTGCCTTGATGTCCTGAAGGACACAATTTTGCCCACAAAAAGGGGATGAAACGAGGACAGGACCTGTTTTGTTTGGTTTGTCACTGCCCACATCAAACTGCACAAAGGCTGTGGGAGATGATTCATTTCAAGCACGTAGCAGGACACGTGCCTGAAGGGACACAGACACAAAGTACCCTTGAAAGAGCAGAGAGACCTGGCTGAGCCACCCTCCTGCTGTCCATTAGCAGCTGCCTGCTGACCTTTACAGCACCACAGCAGCAACACTGAGATCAGGTTTGGAGGAGAAGTCTCTGCTTCATGAGCCACAAGGGGGAAAGGGAGCAGGAATAAGGAGCTCTGGGGAAAAATTTTAAAAAGAGAAAATAATGGCTGCCCAGTTGCTAAAAGACATGCTGGGAATTACAAATCCAGGACTGTTGGGATAATCTCAAAGAGCTTTGAGTTTATACTCAGACTGACACAGCCACAGGAAATGAAGCATCTCTAGAAGATGGTCCTGGACACTGCCCAGACAAACTGCTGGGTGACAGTGGGGACATCAAGGACTGCATTTTGTGTGTGCTTTTTCCACTCACAGAGGAAAGAGGCACAGGACACAGCTCTTAGGAGTTTTTCTGGCCACATGCCAGCATCTGGAAAAGGACTGAGGTCTCAGACAAGCATCATGATCCCTTAGTCACCAGCAAACATCATAAAATAGTCAAGAACATGAGGGTTTAGGGTTATTCTCCGAAGTTTGCCTGTTTTGCTGAGCTCCACATCATCTCTGCTGTACCCTGTCCCACCAAGCTTGAGCTTGCATGGAAATTGCAGCACATTAAAGTCACTCCATGGCCTAACTAAAGCACCTTGAGTGACACTGAGCCTGCTCAGGGGATCTTCTATCTCCTTCTTTATTAAAGTCAGAAAAGGTGACCTGTCTGCTAAAAGACACGCTCTGCTGGATGTCACACACACAGCTCTGAAGTTTTTAGCTTAGCAAGGCTCAGTGTAACCAAATCCCTGCTCCCTCTCATGACACAGGGACTTCCCAAGGAAAAACTTACTCTACAGTTTACTCTCTCTGTCCCTCCCCTCCAGACTGGGTCCCCAGGACCACCCTTAGCTGTGTCTTCATTTGGGTCCGAGCTTGGCTTGTTCTGAGGCCTCTCAAGTGGAAACTGGAAGGAGTTTGCTCTTGGCAGAGACCTCTCTGTCAGGAACAAGATGTGAATGGACAAACGTGTCCTCATGTTTTAAATGCTTCCCAGTCCTCCTGAAAGTGTCACATTCCTTTGGCTTATCCAGCTTCACCTGCACTCCCTTCTCTGCTGCTCTGTCCTCAGAGATGTACTGCAATCTCTGTCCAAGACAAAGTTGGAAAGCTTTTAAGTTGGCCAAATGTACATCACACTGAGTCACACTCAATTAACCTAATCAAGTATTTCTCTAATCAAAACATACGTTTCTGGGCTGGCAGTTTCTGACTCAAGCACAATTCATTCAATCTTAAGGAAAAATCATTAGAAAAACCATCTGTTCTCTTTAAATAGAGAAGTTATTTTTGCGTTCATGATGAGCCCAAGTAATTATAAAACAAGTGGAGTGGGTTTCAAATAGGAAAATAAAAAGAGAGGGTAAGACAGCTGCTACCTTGTGATTATCATGGCACTAACACGTTTCCAGCCATGTGAAGTTCAGGCCTTACACTCCTCACCCTATTATGCAACATGTAACCTATTGTCATCCCATTAGCACAGTAAATGCTACAGGGAGGCACTGGGGGCAGAGTGCAGAAGAGTGAGATTTGGTGAATGAATATTTACATACTAGAACTGAACACCAACAGAATCCCAAAGTTAAAGTTCTCAGAAAAGGGTTGATTCTCAAAGGAAATCGGTGACAAGGTCCCACGCAACTGCTATTTTTATGTGCCAAATTCAAGACTTCATTCCTCAAAATCATCAGTCAGTTGACACCTAATCCTAGGGGATCTGACATTTTTTGCATTAAAATTCCCTGGGCACCCACCTGCTCACAGAAACCATGACAGCATGAACCAAAACAGCAGAACTCTTTCATACCTAATCCTCCCCATAACCCATAGCACAGAAACTTCTGCCTACGTTTCCTGGTGAGATCATCTATTACTAAAGAGATCAAGCACCATGTGAGATCATGTGGGCAATACTTTTCCTTTCCAGCATGGCTGCAAATGGGCCAGCCCTGAGTGGAAGTCCTGGCTTTGCCTGGAAGGATCTGAACCCACCACCCTCGCTGCCCTGGCCTGTGGGGCCCTCCTGAAGAATTAACTCTCAGCACACCCTGCTGAAGCTGCTCCTTCTAAATGTTCAGTGAACCAAAGAGAAAGGCCAGAGGAGCACAAACCCATTGTGACCTCCACTGTGAGAGAGTTTCCTGACCCAAAGCAATCTCGACTCTTTGCTCATGCTCCAGTGGCTGCTGCTGCCAAGCACAGAGAACATGGGCAGCAGCTCAGGGGTGCAAAGGCTCCTCTTTCCAGCCCAAGAAAGGGGCACATTCCCCCCCTGTGCTGCTCTGCCTCTCACACTGACTGACTTACAGCAATCCACACAGGCTGCTGGCTGCAGGGCTTCGCATGGAGACACCTGGCAGGTCACTGAGTCTGTGTGATGTTCTGGTTTTGGTCTGACAAAAGCTCCTCGGGGGTCTCACTGCAGGGTCTGGGAAGGACACATTCCTTCAGGGTCTCCAGCTCTTGAGTGAGTAAGCCAAGCACAACTCTCAGTTTTCCATTGCCCTGGAGCGAAAGTGAAGAGAGTGAAGAACTGAACAGAGGAAGAAGTAAGGAAGCAAAAGGAAGGCAAATGGGGAGAAGAGCAGCTCTGGAGGTCTGTCCTTGTGCCCTCAGCAAGGCAAAAACGGGACTACATACTCTGTGCAGTCCTGGCTGAGGAAGCACTGAAAACAAATGTGCCCGCTAGAATCACTCCTTCCTCCCTTGAGATTGCCTACTGGGAAATCTTTAACCCATTCCTTTTCCTCTAAAAGGGGAACCTGCAGGTCTGTTCCCAGATTTGCTAGCATGTTTAAGTTATTTGGTGTTTTTCTTGACTCTGTCACGCTTGGACCCAAGTCAGCACAAAAGAGAAGGTTAGCTTTGTTTGATACTTTTGTTTCTAGCTTGTGTTTTTGCAGGAGAAATACTTGGAAACCAGAGGTAAGTAAAGTAAAGGTCAGAATCAGTCAGGACGTGTGCTCTTTTTGAGGCATAAAACTACTGATTTTTCAACATTAGCTTACAGGGTTGGGAGGCCTGGACCAAGGTACAAGTGGCAACACTGTCACCTTGACATCCTCAGAGAGCCTGAAGGATGTAATTCCTGATAGGACAAGGGGTGATAGCTTTAAACTGAAAGACAGTAGGTTTAGATTAGATATTAAGAAGAAATTCTTGGCTCTGAGGGTGGTGAGGCCCTGGCACAGGTTGCCCAGAGAAGCTGTGGATGCCCCACCCATGGATGTGTCCAAGGCCAGGCTGAATGGGGCTTGGAGCAACCTGGGATAGTGGAAGGTGTCCCTGCCCATGGCAGGGGAATTGGAAGGAGATGATCTTTCAGGTCCTTTCAAATCCAAACCATTCTATGTTTCAGACATACCTAAACCAGTTTTCAGAGAGAAAAGGAACAGCACATCCCCTGCCTCCTCTGCCCCACTTGACTTTCACAGCACAGCCCCCAGCATGCCCCAGTGATACAGAGGAAATCCATGGGCAGCACCAAACCAGGACACACTGAGTTGTGCCAGCACAGACAGAACAGTTTGAGGGCTCCTCCCTCAGGTACAACTTTCCATTTGTCTTTGCTGAATTACAGCTCTCTGGTCGTTTTGTCATTTTGGACAGATCAGATAACGTGGCCTGGGTTCTGGGTGATGAAGAAGGTGAGGTCAACAGTACTTGGGCTAAAATGAGAATATCATCAGACACAGTCAAGACTCTGTAACTGAGTGGTGGGATCACTATCTTGAAGCAAATGGGTATGTAAGGGTACACATGGCTCTTAGGTAATTAATAGGTATAAATATGTAATTAATACACAATTAGGTGCACATCACATGTTTCTGTCCATGACAACATTGGCACGTGGCTCTTGGAGCCAGGCAGGATGAGCACCCTGATACACAGCATGAACAGCACAGACAGACAAACCTGCAGACTGTCAGATCCCTCACTGTGAACTGCCTGAAAAAACATGGCAGAACTTCCCAACACAAACTATGGCAACAGAAATAAACCTTAATTTGTTTACAGGCTGTCTTCTGACTCCAGCATGAAATGCACTCTGCTTCCATTGAAAAGTCTGTGATACAACAACCACATAAAATCCAAGTTAAGAGGGGGAAACAGCTATTAATGTTACACTGAAATGCACGGAGCAAAGCAAGTCATTCAAACTGCAGAACAAAACCCAGAGCACTGCTGCAAAATGCTGTGAGAATTTGTACATCTCATCTATTGCAGCGTCAGTAAAACCTCAACAAGCATTTACTTTGAAGTACAGCAGCTCCTGAAGTAATTTCTCAGCAGGGCTCCCAGCACAGCCTTGTCACCCCCATGACTGATGAATATAATTGCAGTGTCGATGTTATAGAAATTCTAAAGTCATTTTTGCACCTGGAAAAATAAAATAATTTGTAACTGTACACATTTCATGGAGCATGCACATTTTTTTAAGACTTTAAAGGCAACTATCACAACTTCAGAAACTAAAATCTACACCTTCATCAAACAATAATAGGTATTTTACCTAAATGTGTAGATCTGAAGTAAATCATGAGGCAAAAATATCAGCTGCTATAACAAATAACCTTCTAGTCCTTGTGGCAACGAAAAAAAAAAAAGCCTTCTTTGCTTTCATTTGCTCTTCTGGAGAGAAACAGAAGATTTGAAGTGCTGCAAAACAAGAAAGAGGACAAAACCCTCCCACACATGAAGCATTCTGTGTGATTTCTATGGTGATTGTGTTGTTCTTCAGCGTTGACTCAAAGTTTTTAAGCACAAAGTGTAACCAAGGCATGTTATGCAAAATGGATTTCAGACAATAAACCTTCTCAAATATTTTCAACACAAGTTATTGGTGGGAAATGTTGCTTCCAAAGAGCCACTAAAAAACAAGAGAGAAGAAATATCCACTCTGGAACAGTGTTTCGTGCCCCCCTGCCATTGTCTGATAAATACATAACAAATTCTTTGCTGCAGACAACAACCTCAAGGTCCCAATAATTGCCTTTGAACAGTGGCCCAAATGCTTATCCTGTGATCAAATTCACATTACCAGCAGGAATCAGCATTGTGTAGATACCCTGTATTTGCAGAATCCCTCTCCCCACACTGGAAGAAATAATGCTGAGGAAAAGAGAAAGCACCACACCAAAGAGCAAGAAATTCTTTTAGAAAGCTCTCTTCTTTCAATTGCAGTGAGACACCACAAGGCCTGAGTGGATCTCTGTTAAAATTACTGGGTTTTTGTTCAGCTACTAAACATTTTTATTTCAACTGTGCAAGCACTTAGTTGTCAGGATAATGTGAGGGGAGACATTTGGGGGAATTTTTTTTTTAATTTATGTACATTTTCTGAATATGCTCCCTAAACACTTATGAGATGTAAACCACGTTTTGATTTTCCACATTTTTATAAGAAGTGCTTAAGTGTTTCAAAACTCTGGGTTTGACCCAAAATAAGTAGTTTTGGCATCTGCAAACCTGTATTTTCTCTAGAATCACAGCAATCTTAAAGCATGCCTTCCAGCTGTAGGAGTAAGTGCTGTCTGCAACTTCCCAGATGTTTTCAAACCCTATCAAAGCTAAGGAAGGCAGATTAGGACTGGCTCTCTACTCCTTGGAAGCACCCTGTGTCTTGTGCATTTGAGTTACTAAATAATAATAATAGTAGTAGTAGTAGTAATAGCAATAATAATAATAAAAATGTAATTGCTGCATTAATTAATTTTATTAATGAATACATTTCATTAATTAAATTTATTGTATTAATTAATTTAATAATAATGGAACTTAATGTATTAGTGATTAATTTAATAATAAATTAAATTAATTTATTATTAAATTTAATAATAAAATTAATTACTATAGAAAGAGCATAGGCAAACAGGGAGGGGAAGCAAAACCCCACAGTCTCGAAGTCAGCATCAGAGCAAGGACTGGTCTGGGGGAAGCTGTCCCTGCCCAAGGCAGAGGAGTTGGAATTAGATGATCTTTAAGGCCCCTTCCAACACAAACCATTCCAGGATTCTATGGCTGACGCCAACACAGGTCCCAGCTGTGCCTCCTGCAAGGGGCCAAGAAAGGCACGAAGGGTGAAGCAGAGGGGTAGGATGGTGTGAGGTACCCTAAGAGAGGAAATCAAGCAGCCCCATCCCATCCCTGCCCCTCCCCAGCGCCACTCAGGGGCCCTGCACTCCTCTCACCAGGGAGCACCATGCAAGCGATTCCAAGCCAGAAATGGGGACTGTGTGAACGAAGAGAAGTCACCCAGCTGCTCCACACAGCCGTGCAGAGGGAGGAACTTTGTGAGTTTGTGTGGAGGGTGGGCTCTGTGACACCCTCCCAACACCCTTTCCTTGGCCAACACTGTCTCTGCCCTCCTCAACCTGTCAGCTGCTTCTGATGCAATCAGAGACTTTGTTCTTGAGATCATATCCCCTCTTGGCTTATCCAACCCCATCCTTTTACACCTCAGACTGTGTTTGCATGGTCTTCCCATCCTCCTCTACACCCTCCTCATCCCCCCAAGATTCCCTGCAGACTTATGCTCTCTTTTCTCCTTTCCACCTTACTTCCCATCTCAGCATCTATTTTTTGTTAGTGATCCACAGCTCTGCCTCCACTCCAGGCTTATCTTTCCATCCACACCAGATCTTGGCGTGCCTTTCCAGTGGTTTTGATGTACCTCTTGAGAATCAGCTGAAACTTCAGCGTGGCTCCTAATTTTGTTTGGCCCAAAATGAGGGCATTGTCTCCGAATTTGCTCTGGGGTTTCACACAGAGGAAGCATCCCGGTTTCTGTGCAGTGTATGTATGGTTATGCAGTTTGCAATCTGCCACTAATTACTCCTTCAACTCCCTTCCCAGTCATCTCCAGTTTGACTCCTGTGAGCTGCTCTTCTCAGGACTTCACAAAGGGCATCTTGTCTCCCTCATACCCACTGACAAGGCTGCCACAAAGTCACTTGTCATTGCTTTAACCAAATCCTGCAGCTGCTGATGGATAATATTGCCAGTTTTAAGGACTGTTTACCCACTCACTTAACCCTCCAACACAAAGCCAATCTGTCTTGAACATAAAATGAATATATCCAAGAAGTTAATTCCGGATAGCACAGCCAACAGAGCATCCCTGGTTGACTAAAACATGCCTAACTGGATTTGATTACAGCCACTTTCAGAGGCTGGGTGTATGTGTACCTGGTTGATAACCATATTCCCCTCTGACTGGGAATTATTCTCCCAAAACTACACAAAGAACAGTCTGTGCAAAGTCAGAGTGCCTAAATAACAACCAACCACACCAGTTTGTAGAGGTAGTGGATTCCCAGCTCTGAGACAGTCCTGACTCAAGCCCTTGCTGAATAATTGATCAAACTTCCTCCATGCAGAACCAGAGCCATCAACAACAGATCACACCAATGGGACGTGAACACAAAGTCTCCTTAATGGATACTCAAACCTGCCAGTCAGGACACCAACCCACCTGAGGCACTTCAGAGGCTGCTTCTCAAAATAAAGCTGCCTGATGTTTTTAGAAATGTCCCCTGACAATTATGGCTGCTCCTCTTTCCTTAAGAGTTGTCTCTACAGCTGAGCAGCACCACGGAGAGACGTACCCAGATGGAGCTCACTTGTTTCCCACGTGCACTGGAAGCAAAAGGACACTCCAAGAAGGCAAATAAACATCCCAGACTCCTGCAGATGGGTCCCTCAGGAAGTGCTGGCATCATGACTTGGAGCAAAGGCAAGGCACAGCGCTGCATTTCCCAGAGCCTGACACAGCGGGAAGCGCAATCGCTGCCGCAGCGCTTCCAGCGCATCCTCAGCCACACCTCACCCGCAGCACTTCCTCCATCATCACCCCTCTGCCCTGCACAGGGCCCATTTCAGCGTGACCTAAGCACATTAAACCAGTGCTACAGCCATCAGCAGCGAGGCTCTGAGGATACATTTGGTTTAAGGTGTCCTGCAAGCTCAAAAACCCTTGGTTTGGGGTTTGGGGTAACTCACTTCTGTCTTCAAACCTCTAAAAATGTTACTCAAAGCCTGGCTGTAGGATCCACAAGCCCAGCAGCCCTGTAGTTCTTGACTGCTCTCTGCACCTCTGTAACTGCAGCCCAGATCTTCAGAGAAGCCCTCTCCTCCATCCTCTTCTCCATCCTCTCCTCCAAGGCGTATAAAATTGCCTATCTGTGTGAAAAACACTCTCCTCAGAGACAGCATCCCTGGAGAATAGCCCCCTTGCACCCTTGAATCAAAACAGGAATGAAACAGATTTTAAATGTTCTCCAATTTGCTTTGAAGTCTGACTATGTACCTGAATGTTTTCTCACGGGGACGGGTGCATATGCACAAATACGGTTCTTTGTAAAAGTACCTGTGTTTCACATATTTAGAAAAGAACACATCATTGCAATCAATGTTTTCCACAAAGCAGGCATTTTTCAAGATTTGCCTTCAACAAAGCCAGATGTGATGCAGGTCTATTATTAGCAAGAATTTAAGCAATGTTACATCAAAATGAAACAAGAGAGAAAAACCAAAACCAAGATACAATGACATGAACTTTCAAATGGAAGCCAATATATTTATGGATTTCCAGTATTTAAAAACTACCCTGAACAGTCATATGTATGTCTCCTCTTTTAAATATATTCTCTTAGGAGATCTGTGATTTTAAAAATATACAGAATGGTCTTAATATTATGAGGAGACCATCAAGTCATAAAATCATTTAGGTTGGCAAAGACTTTTAAGATCACCAAGCCCAACCAGCACTGCCAAGCCCACCACTAAACCCTGTCCCCAAGTGCCACATCTACACCTCTTCTAAATCTCTCCAGGGATGGTGACTCCACCACGGCCCTGGGCAGCCTATTCCTATGCTGGACAACCATTTCCATTAACAAGTTTTTCCTAATATCCAATCTAAACAGCTCCTGGCACAGCTTGAGGCCATTTCCTCTTGCCCTGTCCCTCATTCCCTGGGAGCAGAGCCTGAGCCCCACCTGGCTGCACCCTCCTGTCAGGGAGTTCCAGAGTGAGGTGTCCCCTGAGTCTCCTTTTCTCCAGGCTGAGCCCCCCCAGTTCCCTCTGTTGCTCCTCATCAGACTTGTGCTCCAGACCCTTCCCCAGCTCCGTTCCCTTCTCTGGACCTGCTCCAGCCCCTCAATGTCTTTCTTGTCATGAGAGGCCCAAAACTGAACGCAGGATTTGAGGTGCAGCCCTACTAGTGAGAGCACAGAGGGACAATCACTGCTCTGCTCCTGCTGGCCACGCTATTCCTGGCACAGGCCAGGTGCCATTGGCCTTCTTGCCCACCTGGGCACGCCTGGCTCATGTTCAGGCACTGTCAACCAACACCCCCAGCTCCTTTTCCTCCAGGCAGCTTTCCAGCCACTGTGTCCCCAGCCCGTGGTGCTACCTGGGGTTGTTGTGACCCAGGTGTAGGACCTGGCACTTCACCCTGTGGAGTCTCATACAAGTGGCCTTGGTCCATCAACCCAGCCTGTTTGCATCCCTCTGCAGAGCCTTTCTTCCCTCCAGGAGATCAACACTCCCGCCTGACTTGATGTTGGCACCAACACACTCAATCCCCTCATCTAGATCAGCAATAAAGGGCTAAACAGGACTGGCCCCAGCACTGAGCCTGGGGGACACGACTGGTGACCAGCCCCAGATGGATGTAATTCCATTCCCCACCACTCTCTGGGTCCAGCCATCCAGCCAGTTTTTCCCAGTGAAGAGTACCCAGCCACGAGCAGGCAGTTTCTCCAGGAGAAAGGTGTGAAAATGATCTCCTCAGGCCCCACAGACCTGGGTATAGCAGGTGACTATTTCCCCTTGGATTACAGGGGCTTCATTCTGTTTTCCATCCCTGCCCCATCCAGCTCAAGGGGCTGGGTACCCTGAGAACCACTGATCTTACTATTAAAGAGTGAAGTAAAGAAGGCATTAAGTACTTCAGCCCTTTCTTCATCCTTTCTTACTGTTTCTCCCCACATTCAGAGGATGGAGATTCTCCTTTCATTTCATATATACATAAACATTATTTATTGTCTTTTACAGTAGTAGCCAGACTAAGTTCTAGTCAGGTTTTGGCCCTTCTGATTTTCCCCTTGCATAACCTCACAACATCCTTGCAGTCCTCCTGAGCTGCCTGCCCCTTCTTCCAGAGGTGGGACACTCTCTTTTTATCCCTGAGTTCCAGCCAGAGCTCTCTGTTCAGCCAGGCCAGTCTCCTTCCCCACTGGCTCATCTTTCAGCATATGGGGATGGTCTGCTCCTGCACCTTTAATTAAAACCATTAGAAGTGTATTCAAATGATCCACATTCTGTTTGGCTCTGACCTGAACTGTGTCCAAGCTAAACTCATTTCCAATTGAACTGAAGCCATGGTTACTGGAAACCAAACGTCCCTCACTTCTGGTCCTTCAGCCAGCAGGAACAATGAATTATTTAGCAATAAAACCAGAGCAGACAGCTGTAAAATGTGTCTCTGGTCACCTCAAGTCATCACTGCCACCTCTTCTGGCAGCCCAGAATCACAGAGGAAGAGAGACTTTCTGGCTCTTTTGCCCTTCTCAGAGGAGCAGCTCTGACACAAGGACAGAAGCGGACACTGCCTGAGCTCTCAGGCTTCTCCTGCTCCTCCCAAAGCTCTACAGTCAAGAGAATCCCCCATTCCTGCTGATGGTTCCACTGCTCCATACAAATACAGGAAAGGTTGGCATCTGCTGAGGTGTCTGTTGGATATAAAGCTAAACAGAACAATCCAGATTTTCCCACTTCAATAAAAATCATAGTTTATATCTAAGTGGAATTTGATACAAGTACACCAAGTCCAAGGAATGCCAACTTATTCATTTTAACATCAGGCTTCCCTTCAGTCTTTTTCATTTCAAGTTATTATTTCTCAATCAAAACATTTAACAATTTTCAAACAGACGAGGAATCACCTGTCAGATGTAGATCCCTGCTTTAAAAATCTAACTCATGGAAGGACAGATTCTGCAAGGTAAAAGTGTACTATTGCTACTCTAAACAAACCAGATTAGTTCCTAATTCTTGCAAGGCCACGCTGAAGCACCAAATGACTCCATGTTGTGGAAAATCCACAACTCCACCCATCAGCCTGGGCCATGCCTGAGATGACCCTTCCTTGGGGACAGAGCCTTGAAAGAAAACAAGGAACAGCAAACACAAGGGAACATCACCAAATGACAAAAGGGGGAGAGAAATTAGACTCCCCATTAAGTCCAATTTTTAAATAAAAAGCTCAAGCCGAGGATTTTTTTCCTGAGAGCTTATACACTGTTACATGCCATCCTGGCGTCTCTTAAAGGCTCACGTGATTATTTTCCCCAAAGCTGGCAAAAGATGTAGCAAAATCAACCAAGCAATCTTCAAGAAGGGGTGCAATTGGCATTTTTATAGTAAATCTGGAGGAGACTGCCCAGACTGTGTCTAACAGCAGCAGCTCAGGTTCAGCAACTCGCTGGTGCTGTGATCTGAAATATTAAGGGAAATACCTGACAGCACCACTGTCAGGACCAAGAGCTGAGCCAGGGTGGGTCAACAGCACCATCAGTCAAAATAATGCCCTCATCAATCAAAAATCTGGAGGCGACCATCCCTCAAATCGTTTCTATTGTACTGTGGTAAGAAACCCCAGCAGCTCCCAGGCTCGCAGACACAGGCAAGTCCCCCATGATTACAAGAACACCTGTTCTCCGTTAATATCTCAAAAGCAAGCCTTCCTATTTCCTTTATTCTCCCTAAAATTCGTGTCTGTGCACACAAACCCTTTCCGTGTGGAGCACACGGGCAGCACATCCCGCCACTGCTCCCTGTGCGACCTCGGCAGCGGCCGAGGGGGCACCGCCCGCAGCCGGCCCGGGAGGG
>VZTJ01004688.1:111555-124834 GCA_013397795.1 Orthonyx spaldingii
CACGGCGCATCCCCGCCCGGCGCGGGCAGCGGGGGGAGCCGGGCGCGGCCGCGGGTCCCGCGGGGCTGCGGGGGGAGCGGCGCTGCCCCTCCCGGGGCGGCACCGGGGGCCGGGGCTCGGCCACATTGGGCCCCGAAATGCGGCTTGGGGAGGGGAAGGGCTTCGCCGCCCCTTCCAAAACGCTGTGCCGTGTCTTTTCGCAAGTCCTCGGGGCCGGACCGACCGGTTGGTAGCGCGTGTGAAATACCACAGCGATGGACGCTGACAAGTCGCGGCCCCGTGCCAGAATCACCTGCTCAGCAGGGTGCTCCGAGCCTGTCTCTCGGATGGAATTGCTACCTCACTTTTCTAAACCCACACAAAACTCTCTTAGAAGAAAGAAAGAAGTTACTCCCCATCTCCAGTAACCCTCAGCAGCTGATGGCTGGCTCTTATGTCCTGCCTTGTTTTCCACACCCAGGTTTACATTGCTGTGACTAAAGAGGAAGCAGTTTGGTGTCTGTTACAGAAAGATAACGTTGCTTTGATTGTTTCTATTGCAGCCAAACTACAATCACATAGGAGAGAAGACTGACCCAGGGGCTACAAAGATGGTGAAGGGCCCAGAGGTGAAGCCATGGGAGAGCAGCTGAGGTCACTTGGTCTGCTCAGCTTGGAGGAGACTGAAAGAAGACCTCATCACAGTCTACAACTTCCTCTGGAGAAGAAGAGAGGGGCAGGCATTGATTTCTTCTCTGGTGACCGGTGACAGGACCTGAGAGAACAGCCTCAGGTTGTGTCAGGGGAACTTTAGGTTGAGTATCAGGAAAAGGTTCTTCACCTAGGGGGTGGTTGGGCACTGAACAGGCTCCCCAGGGCAGTGGTCCCAGCACCAACCTGACAGAGCTCAAGGAGGGTTTGGACAATGCTCTCAGGCACAGGGTGTGACTCTTGGGGTGTCCTGTGCTGGGCCAGGAGTTGGACTTCAATGATTGCTGTAGGTCCCATCCAACTCAGGATATCCTACAATTCTAAGTCCTAAATGCCAGCAGCAAGACAGAGCTCAGCACATTTTTCAGTTCCTTGTAGCTCCTGAAGTCCCTGCAGTGCCATTTCCAAGTGCGCACAGGTGGAGGAGGGAAATATTCCATTACTTGGCTTAATTGCGTGTGCAGATTCGAGGACCAAGATGAAAATGGGTCAAGGAAGCCACATAGCAAGCTTTGTAAAATCTAAGTAGGCAACTCCAGATGTAGAATGAACTTCAAAATGAAACATTTCAGAAAAGAAGGGATAAAATATCAGTGGCATTTGAAGAAACCTGCTAAACAGGGGTGATGAGAGAATACAAACACTCTGCATAGGGTCCTGTTACATAAAGACACGTAAGTATAATACTAGAATAAACCTCAAAGTATCCTTTAGTCCTTTGGGATCAGGTCTACCTTTAGAATCCTAAAAAAAGGGCAACAAAAAAGAAATCAGACTGCTTTAGAGTTTAGTGTGAAAAAGAATTTAGAGTGAATGTAACAGTCTTTACAGCTTTGTAATGTGTGTTCATGCAGATGGTGATTAATTAATTGTTCCCCATGTTCACTACAGTAGAGAAGCGCAATTTGTAGCAACATGAATTTACTTCAGAGAATTTCACAGTTAACAATTTGGCCTTATAACAAACAGCAAAATCCCTTTTATTATTAGATTCTCCAGTTATTCCAGAGGTGACACCCAAATTGACACCAAACTAATACACACCACAGATCTCCACTGGCATCCATGGCATTTGGAATTTTTTCACATCACTCCCACATTGCTGTTTCAACTTCAGTTTGAAGGCTGCAAAAACCTCCAGACCGAGCACAGCTTCTTACAGAAACATTCCCTGAGCTGGTATCGAACTTAATTTGTCCAGCTCTTTGCACTTACTCTAGCTTAATTAGATTTTGTTTTCTTTAATTATAAGAATAAAAAATATACTGTAAACTTTCACTTAAACAGTTCCCAGGTGTTCAAGGGAAGACTGGACACGGCATTCATTCAGTGCCATGGTCTGGTTGACAAGGTGGTGATCAGTCAAAAGTTGGACTCGATGATCCCAGGCCTTTTCCAAGATAATTGATTCTCTGATTGTGTAAACTGATGTCACCTGTAGGTGTTTTAGGTTTATTTTGCTTTTCATCACCCACACTATCCTTGCAAACACTGAGAACTGGCTCAAGCCTCCACTGAAAGGATCTTTTAGCTTTGCCAAAGAATTGGTGATTACTTTTGGATGAACAGACAGCTGTGTATCTACCTCAGAGAAGCTTCAGCCAAAACATATGTGTTTCATTTATTTCTGAAAACTGTAACAACATCCAGACACACACTGCCATACTGCCTCACCCCTATCCATCAGCACAGCTGCAAGTTAAGCTGGCATTGCAGATTAAGTTTCCTTGCAGCCTTTAACTTCTGCAAAAGCTGAGGCTACAACCAGGGGAGAATTTAGATCCCAGAAATTCTGCTACTACTACTACTATTTGGAAGTCCAGAATTATTGTTGTGGGTTTTTTTAATGACAGCTGCTCGCTTCAATGAAGCATTTTAGGAAGTCCCTCTCCTGTTTTTCAAAGCCTGTAATTGCCCGTCAGACTGCAGCAAGGGATTTTTTTCTTTTAAAGATTACACCAGCACTGTGAAACTCTGCTTTCAGCTGCCTCTAAATTCTCAGGATTACTGTTTTGAAACATTTCCATGCATAAAGTCAGCAGTTCTAAGTTTATCCTTAATCATAACTTCCATTTTACATCTATGTAATTTTATAAGCAAATTACAGAACATTTGTTTTCATGATAACAATATGAAAATAACTGCTAGTTGAATGCACCCATACCTGTGCCCAGCCAAGCCTTTGCATGCTTTGTAAATCATTTTCAGAGATGTGTGCAGGGAAGGCTTATGTCATTGAGTATCAAAAATTGTGACAAATTCCACCCCTTAACCAGGTCTTGGGATGGTCCAAAGATATTAGGAGGGGAAATAAGATGGTCATGTTATGTAAAACTGCCACTGCAGGGAACAGTACTGAACATGTTCCTTCAACATGTTACTGAGCAAAAAGAGTCTGATTCAATTTCCCTTTGAGGTCTCTTTCGTGTTTTTCGTATGTGCTCACCAAAAATTAGGAGCAGAAATGCACAGAGGGAGGCTTTGTGCTGGTAACACAAAAGCACACACATTGTTACTGTCAGAAAACCCAGATAAAACCAATGGTACAAAATTTACAGAAATGACACCTCCAAAGCCTTTATAGTCACAGATGATTCCTTTTAAGCAGACCACAACTATGGCATCTTCCATCCACAGCCTAAGCCCAACCTCAGGACAAAGAGTGCAGTGGAAGAGAGAATAATAAACCAGAAAAAAAGGGTAGAAACTAAATGCATGTATGATGACTGTGACTGTATTATTACCACTATCAGGATTTTTAATCTGTGTAGAAGTATTCTTTTTCTATAGTAATTAGATCTGGGCTAATAATGACTTTTGGATTAGACTATAAATATAAAGACTTTGGTTACTCAACTGAATATTTCAGTGTTCAGTTTACAGTGTAGCAAGGTTTGAATTTATTACAAAGTGTTTCCTCTTTTCTCATTAACAAGGTCGAGTGCAACACTGGCACTTCATCAGCAGCTTTTCCAGTGTCCAACTCCTTTGTCATTTAGGCCCATTCCTCCTTGCCAACCAATGCATTTAATATGAAAACCTTTTATAATAAACCCATTTATATCTCCATTTAAATATCCATTTATAATAAACCCATTTATATCTCCATTCCTCTGGCCTTTGAGAATCAATACTACCAAATGAATTCATTCAATTTAACTTCCTTTTATATTCAAAATCTTTCCAATTTCTATTTTATATTTCTTCTTGTAGAAAAGGACACTTCAGCTCCTCTGGCCATTCTTGAAAGAACAGCTGAGATCAACAGGAGAAATTCCAAGGAGAGTAACTGTCCACATTCTTCTTAAATTGTTGTGGTCAGGTGAGGATATTTCCCTTCCAAGGCTGAGTGACACAAATTCTGGTTTTAGTGCTTCCAGAAAACACTCCAGCTGATGATTCTCAGTCCATTTGCCTTTTCTGCTGCATTGTTGCCAAGCAAACATTTCCCCATGCTGTGCCTGTTCCCAGTACTGAGATCCATGTTTATTTCCACACCCACTTCTTTCACTCCCCTCCAATTTAAAAAGAATTTTGAATTGTCCTGCCCTTGTGCAGCTCAGGGTTATCTGCAGAATTAATAAACGCCCTTCACATCTCTTCATTTGAATACACAACAACTCCACAGCTGCAGGAGCCAGGGTACAACAAAAGGCTTATCAGCAAGTTCATTTCCACGTGTGTGGGATCAAACCACGACAAACAGTGAACTTACACACCATAAAACGGAGCAAGTCAACTGTGGAAAATAATTTATTGCACTAATTTTCAACAGTCAATAACTGTATGCTCAGAGATAAAGGATTGCAGACATGTCTTATATGGGAAAATATTTTCTGAGCCTTCTCTTTCCATCTCAGCCAGGACACAGCAACTTTGTCTCCCACCAGAAGCATGCACCAGGGTGCTGCACCATGAGACAGCTGAAGTATCCCAGTGACCACCAGCATTCCAGCAGCACCTGTGCTTCTGGTCCCAGACACTTCTTTTATGTTCAAAGGCATCCAAAACAAGCCCTTGGTGATACCTTTGACATTTTCATTTGGTCATTAAAATTAACATGAGTGCTTCTCCAGCTGGATCCTCTAACGTCGTCTTCTCCTCTTGGGGAGAGATGCTTCTGAAAGGAAATAAAGAGAAGGGTTTTCTATAAGCTTTTAAATCCATCTTCCCTCATGGGAATTGTTCAAGTAGAATTAATTCTATCCAGCACAGGAAATTAACTAGATGAGCTCTTGAGATCTCCTCCCAACCCCTCTACCCATGGTTTTTAAATATTAAAAAAAACCTATTTCCAGATTCTACAATTCATTCCAAGTATCAACTGAAATTCCATTTATGGATACTGTACGTCAAAACTTATTCCGTCTTTAAAGCTTTCTGCTCCTCACCAACACTTTTCAGATTTTGCTGTGAATTGGACAAATGGAATACTCACAAAATATCTGATGAGACTGCTTATGGGTAATTTTAATGCTTCAGAATTTACTGGAAAATTCTGAGCAGTGTTCCTGCTTTAGAAAGAAACTTTTTGTCCACAACAAGTGGACAAGTGAAGGGAAAATAAACAAAATACATGAAATGCACCATGGAACCTTCAATGTGACCATTTAAAATTGAATGAACTCCCACTATCTACAAATAAAAGTGACCAGAGAATGTGATCTCACTTCAGTACTATGAGATGCTCTTTTGCTTCTGAAAAGAGCAAATATAAATGTACAATGTTACAAAAATGTATTTTAATAGTTATTACACTCCCTTGTATTCAATATCCGTCCATTACAGACAATTTTGGATAGTAAATTAACTGCAATATACTCCTCACGCTCATCTATGTCATCAAAGCTTTCCAGGAGTTGTAGTTAACCCTTTGCTCTCCTTTTAAGCAACCTAATTTATTCCTTTTTTCAGGTTAAGAACCAGTACCTCTGGTCTACCAAGTTTGCTTTCCACTCTGTAAATCAAAACCCATCAGCCTTAGAGCAGCTGGGACTGCCAGTGGAAATCCTGATTTTAGCTCTCCCAGAACACCTTCTGTGTTTGAGACAGGGCAGCAAAGCAGCTCCCTGGGCTCTTCCCAGGGCACAGATACAAAGGTACCTCAAGATAAAGAGGATGGGATTTTCTTTGTACTGTGCCATGTTCTCCTCAAGCAGCTGAGAACAGACCCTGAAGCTTGTGGGTTGCAGAGCAGCTCAGTAGCATCCAACATCTCAA
The DNA here is from genome assembly GCA_013397795.1 of Orthonyx spaldingii. Classification (NCBI taxonomy): domain Eukaryota; kingdom Metazoa; phylum Chordata; class Aves; order Passeriformes; family Orthonychidae; genus Orthonyx; species Orthonyx spaldingii. The sequence goes on from VZTJ01004688.1 coordinate 117,466, forward strand.
TCTGATGCTTCTGCAGAGCAACTCCTCTGTAAGCTTTGAGCAATCTGCTTTACCATTGCTTCCCAATTAAAGTTACATTATTCCCAGCAGGTGAGTGACAGCAAAGCCATCCACTCCCCTGCTGCAGTTCCCAGAGTTCCCCCCCAGTGCTGTCAGACAACTTCCAGTACAGCAGAGGATGCTATTGCTGTACTGGAGCTCAATCCCTGAAACACTGCCCAGCTGAAACTAAGGGAGTTTGAAACTAAGGGAACCTTCTCTGTCCCCTCAGCAAAGGTGAGGGCAGCCAGGGCTATTTTTTCCTGCGTTCCCAGAGTTCCCAGAACAGGCATCTTCTGTAAGTGGGTGACTTACCAAAAAAAAAATCACTTTTCCCTACACAATGCAACTCCTCAAGACAAACTTGTATTACAGAAGAATGAGACTCCTTTAAACTGGACCAATTTTAACTCTGAACACACTACAATGAAATCTGTGTAGGAAAAATTACTCTTGGGATTTTGTCACAGTGTCTCAAAGTTTCAATTTTCATGCAGCAATTTACAGGCTAAAACCAAATCTAGCTTTTGCAAGACAGCAAGACATGATCCAAAATATCAGCTTTAGTTTCAGAAAAACACAGCAGAGGGATGTTTAAAAACAAGTCACTGGTTTGCTGGAATTCCAAGCACTGTACCTCCTTCATCCGAGCTCTCTTCTGTGATTACTGGCATCCCGATGTACCGAGTAACAGTTTGCTTTGCCACTTGCATTTCACCTGCACACAGATTTGGAGGAAAAGCTGTCAGCTTTTTTTTGCTTCTGCATCCCTCATCCAGCAGATAAAAGACTGTTCACTGTTGCTCTCTTGAGATTCTGATCAAATGCTGCAGACAAACGTACTTTGCACGGTACCTTCAATATGGCTCATAAGAAACCTTCAATAACAAGTAATTAACACTGCCAATTTAAAGTAAATTAATCACCAACTCAGTCCAGTGATAATTCAAAATACCCTTATTCTTCCTCATCTAGTCTTCTAAAAGTCAAGCAAAGGCAACACTGCCTAATGCTCATCTCTGAAGAGGGATTAATTTCCTCAGTAACTTTTTTGCTAGCAGAGGCCAAGCAAATCTGAAAACAGAGTTTGAAACTTTGAAGTTAAATCTCTATTTTCAAAATAAAAATAATTTTAAAAATTAAGATAATTGAAAGCTATTTTGCTGTTTAATTTCATTTAACCTTTAACAAATAAGGAGCAAACAAAAAATTTTGACAGAAGAGCAACTTCTATCAATTGAAAAGTTGGACATCAGAAAGAGAATTTCCTTAGGAAAAGCAATTTCCCATGTGTTCCACTGATCAACAGCAAAATTTAACCCAGCTAGCAAAGCAATGGATACACTTTTGCAATCTCCCCAGGTTCATGGATGCAATGGAGAAATACCTCTGACATCTGAAGAACCTCTCCCCCTTGCTGGCTGTGGTCTGTTGCTGGGTTTTTTACTTCGACTTGGAGACTTCCCACAAGCGGATCCCGACTCAGAGGATTCCAGCTGCACCTGACGATGTCTCCTGGATTTGGAAGCCTGAATGACACAAAAAAAAGCTGAACTTCTACAGCCAGATCTTGCTGTGGGTCACTTGACAAACCAGCAGGGACTAAAGCACCAACTTAATGTCAGGGTGGAGATGGGACAGAAGGGGAAAGAGGAAAGGAGGGTTCCCACTATTTGCTGTTCTTCAGTTTTAACAGGACAGTGCCCTTCTATGATTTAATGAGTCTGTAACTTAAAATGCAGATAATTAATTCCCAATCCATCCTCTGTTGCTACCAACCCACACCATGGTGCACACCTCTATGCTAAAGGAACACTTCCAAAAACTGCTGCACTGCGAACCCTCTTTACCATCATATTTTGCTCGTGCCTAGAAAACATCACTGCACATTCACAAGTCTGGACTGTTACAAAATCCAGAGCTCTGTTGCATTTAATATTAAAACCTCATATTGACAAATGTGTTAAACAAAGAAAGTTAAGATGTTTCTCATAAGTCTGCTAAGAAAAAGAAAAAGCAACAATATTTCTTATAGGCTACACTATTGAAACAAAGTTTCCCAGAACTTGCAACTGACTTTAAATTCCCAAGTTCCATCTTCACAGACATCTTTCAAAGATTCCAGTATCTAAGATTCAAGGAATCTGAGCAACTAAACTCTCAGATATTTTTATTCCATCTCCTTAAAAACCCATCTACTTAAATAGATGTAAAAATTAAAAGATACCCTGTAAATGAAAACCCCCAAGCATAGGTCTTATCTGCACTGTTCCATCAATCTAACAAGAATAAGAGCTTTTGGTTTCCCTGTTGTGTTAGGAAAACTAGAATATTCAAAACTTGAATTACAGAGTGCAATTTTAACTCATTCCTTTTTGACCCAACATTTACATTAAACTGGTACTTAAAACTGTTCTTGAAAAATAAACACATCCCCATTATCAAATCTTATACCTACCTCAACAACTGCAGAGTAAGACCTGTATTTGATTCTGGCCAGGGCACTTGCCCTTTCAGAACCCTGCAAAGAAACAAGAGTCCAGTCAGAAAAGATTCTTATTCTATTCTAGCAGTGCTGAAATGAGATATTACATCAGGCAATCACTTCAGCAATATCTCACCACAGCTGTAACTCTATCATTAGTTCTACATAATGCCAATGCCACCAAAATAGTACTTCAAGAAAAAAAATAATTCAAATTTCATTAAGAAGACAGAGCATAATTTTGATTGCCTTCACTGTTACAAAGCCCAGGAGGAGAAAAATAAAATTTGAAACTTCACATTTTATTCAAAGTTGAAATAAACAGACAAGTACAATATGAGATAATTTTGTAGCATAAAAAATTAATATTGCATTTAGTTGAAATTCCAGGACGAAGTGTAAAGGAGTTTGGCCAAGAAAATACAGATCTTTTCCCTCCTTACCTGAGAGAGACTTTTTATTATGATCATCTAAGGGCTGCTGCAGCAGTAAATGTTCACAGCTCAACAGCAAATAATGTGAGTTAAAAACAAAACAAAGCAACCAGTCCCACCAGCTGTCCCTCAACTTATTTTGAACTATCAAACTTTGACCTGCACTGCTTAGCCTGTGATCTGAAGTCACTAAATGAACAGATTTGGCCTGTACAATGCAGCAAAGTAGTTCAGTTTCCTTACCTCTGATTCTAGCAAAGCCCCTTCTTTCTTTTTGTTTTCTGTTTTATCAGTTTCTTTAGCATTTCGGAATAATTTCTGTGAGGGAAAAAAGCATTTTTCTGTAAACATCTGTCGTATACAAGACAGCTAAAATCCAAGAACTCTAAAAAACAAAACAAGTATTTACACACATGTCCATTTTCTACATCCACCTGACACTGTGGCCTTTCTTTGATCCAGGAATGTGTTACAGAGGTATTTCATGAGGTCAGACCTTCAGGGTCTCTCAGCAGCCAGTTGTGGTATCACAGAGGCAGGACCACACACAAGTCCTTTTCTCCATACCAGATCTCTGCCTCAGGTTTTACACATTCCATGTCTTCAGTGTCACAGTTCCTTCTCCTTCAGTCTGAGATTTACCAGCTCAGAGGTAACCACACAAAGAAATCCAGTTCTTACATGTTCACCCACCCTGCTAAGTCACCACAGCACAGTGGTTGGCACCACCTACCATTCTGTTCTGCTGCCATTCCTGATGTTCCAAGGTTATGTCTTTGAGATTAACCACAAAGTCATCTTTTATCAAGCTCAGGGCCTTGTCTGGCTGGGATTTGTCAGCTGAAATGACACACTTCATTTTCTGATAGTGGTCATGAATATTCATCAGTTCCTGAAATTATTTTAAAAAAACAAAAAGGTGTCTTTCAGGAAAAAAAAAGATTCCAGCAGTAAAGCAATATTAGCCCTCAATGTACAAACCTAGGGTTAGAGAAACCATTCTAAGGAGATCACTGGACCAGAAGGAATGTTAGAAACTGATTCTGGTTAGATCATTTGAGTTTTAGAGAGCTAAGAAATCCTCCTGCCTAGCACTGACCCATCAAATAAGAAAAAGAAGAAAGAGCATCTTGCATTTAAGAAGGTTACTCAGGGCCAGTGTTCATAGAGGTTTCATTCTGATACTGTGGTTTATTTTCATCTCTTTGGAGGAAACATTTTACTTCACAGATTTCTGTACCACTGCAGTGAACCTTACTGTTACACATTTGCCAGCAATAAATGAAAAAACCTGCAAAGAAAGTTCTATCACTGAGCAATATAAGAACTTTTACCTGGCTTGAATTACTCAATTTTTTAATAAAATGTATCACATAATAAAAACCCCCAAGTTTTGAAAGGAGAAATAAAGGTGAGAGAAGGCCATAAACTTGCAGATAAGTAAATTCATATTACCAAAAGTATCAATCCTCCAGCTGCAACCTGCAGACATAACAGAACAAATATGCTCCCCACCATTTTCCATTTATTTCTAAGTGACAATTAACCATTTACACCCTTTTACATCTTACTGAGGCAAAACCACAAGACATTAGAGCATATTTCAGTATTGAAAAAGGTACCACAATTCTTTCAAACTAAATGTCACACATTTCGGAGTTTCTGGTAAAATTACAGGCAATTATCTTAGTCTGCATTCCACAAGAGACTTACAAGGAACAAGACTGTGCTGACTAAAGAAGTTACAGCTCTTGGACAACAGAAGAATTAAAACAAAATAAACCCCATTGATTAATCTGTAGTTTAAAGGTTACTTTACCTCCAGTACATCATTAGTGATGAGGCTGTTTACTCTGTTACTCGGATCCTTAAATTCTTCTTTAAAACAATTTTCCTCAATCTTCTTCTTAGTCCTGTAGGTCAGCTAAAATGAGAGACAATGTTTGAAACCTAAAAGAAAACTTAGAATGGCACCTCCTCTTGAGAATTCCTACTGCATATCCATCAGTCAGGAGATGGGAGATGCTGAAAGGCATAAATCCACTTCATCAACAGTTTTGCTGATGATGAACAGAGTCAGCACTTTTCACAAATTACACTCTAGTCAAGAATTTAATCCAGACACAGACTCATTTCCCCAACTGGTAGGACATCTCAAATCTATTAGGAACATGAGATACTGAAAAAATATTTTCAAGTGAGAAGCATTCAAACTTCCTCTAAGCTTTTCATCACCTACCTATGTAAAGCCACACACATTGCATTTCAACACAGCCTCAAGGCTGAGCTGACCACGAGTGCTGTTGAACTGTCAGGCACTGAAAGATGAGGATATTTCATTTAAAAATGTAAGTCACTAATGTAATAACTCACCAGCTTCGGCATTGCTGTGAAATGGAAGGCTCTGGCAAGTCGCAGTCTCCTAAAGATATAGGCTGCATCATAATGCTGGGAGTCAAGCAGATCCTGCTGGAATTTCTGGATTTCAGGCCAATCCTTGAGTGCAATTCTGATCTGCAACAAAAGAGCTACATACTGTTACACCAATATTTCAACAATAAAAATGTATTGAGCTGACTACTGTGATCTGACTACAGACAATACCTGGATGCCCAGGGGATAGCATGACACACAATCACAGAGCTGCAGAAAGGATCCCACTATAACATTTGTTATTATTATCATCATTTTATGCAAATAAGATTATTATACTGTTGTGTTAAATCTTCCCACTGCAGCTTTCTTTGACAGTGACAGGGAACACAAGTCCTGTCTGACATTTGAAGACATTCATTCTTCACATTCTGAAGTGTGTGAAAAACAGTCTGCACCTAGGAAATTCCCCTTCACTAGTAATTAGGAAACAATACTCATACCAGGCTGTGCTGGCACTGAAATGCTCATAAATGTTCTCTCTCCCTTATTTCTTCCTTTCTCTCCTGTCACATCCACTCTGCCCACTTCACTTTGTGCAACTTTCTTGATACCTCATGTACCCTCTAACAGCTGCTGTACAGCAGTGGCTTTAAAACTGCCTACATTAATCTTCATAACAGTTATTGATTTCTCTGAGGTCAAAATATGAGACATCATGGCATCACTGTAGACTACTTCAAATTCAGTTTGTTATTTAAAGAATTTGGACTCAGTTTTGCATGTGCACACAACACACATCACACAGTTCCTAAGCAAACCACTTCTCCTTGCACTGAGCTTGTAACTCCTTTAGTCATTGGTCTCCTACTCTAAAAGCAGCAAGGAGGGATGTCATTCAGGCATGCACCCTCTCCACCCATTTATGAATTAACAGGAACTGGAAATAACGCAGTCAGTCTTGATTCAGTTGAAATTCTAAAGACTAACTCAGGCTGTAATGGGGTTCATCCCACAGCTGATGAGCACATTCTCTGTCCCTACCTCTTCCAATAGCTTCCAACCTGGTTTTAAGTATTTTTATTTTAAGAAAGTGAGAGGAAATGCTCTAACTATTTACGATGACAAAGCAGATAGCAGTATACCACATATCTCATGCATAGTATCTCCTGAGAATAAAACCTCGGGAACAATTACCTTTTGTTTTGGCTGACAAAGCTGGGCATTATAGAGCCCATACAGAAGGTACAGACCTCCAACTCGGATCTGGAAGGAGTAGGGGGGCAAGAAGTACTGCTGGGCCAGTTCTAGAGTCTTCTTTGTGAGCTTATTCCTCTCCAAAGCTCTCATCCTACCACTAAAACAATCAAACAAACAACAAAAAAAGCAGCACGTTAAAGCAAATAAATATAAAGCTGCAGGCTAGAGAATCCATAATGGAGAAACAAGCTTTAGATGTTCTAAAAATAAAAAATTCTTGAATGTCCTCAGACAACCTCAAGAAGCAACCTGACAGAGTTCGAGAAGAGTTTGGACAAGGCTTTCAGGCACATGGTGTGACTCTTGGGGTTGTCCTGTGCAGGGCCAGGAGCTGGACTCAATAATCCTTGAGGGTCCCTTCCAACGCAGGATATTCTATGACTCTGTGAAACATGCAATGTACTGCAATCACACTTTAAAACCTCAGGAGGATTACATCAAGCTCCCTGTGGAGTCAGCACTCAAATCACACACACTCCTAATGCGCGAAACACGCCGAATTAAAAATTCTTTCCCAGCATTACACAGGGGCCGATGCTTCACTTTCCTCAGATCCCAGCCAGGCAAACCTCTCCCTGAGCGAGGCCTGAGGGGGCCACGGCTCACCCACACCCCCTTTAGAGGTGCCAGTCCCTCCGGGGGAGCAGCGGGGACTGCTGGCCTGGCGAGGGGAAGGCGAGGGAAGGTGAGGGGCACGCGAGGGAAGGCCAAGGGCCGGCGCAACTTGAGTTGAGGGGCGGCCGGGCGCCATTCCCTCCTCCCTTCCTCCCCCCCTCAC
>VZTJ01004688.1:125835-147144 GCA_013397795.1 Orthonyx spaldingii
TAGGGTGGGTGGGTGCGGCCTCGCCGGCGGCGCGGAGCGGGCGGAGGGGGCTGCCCTGGCCGCGCTCCCCCGCGCACGTACAGAGAGGGGCGAGCGGCCACCGAGGCGGCTGCGGGACCAGCGCCGGCGGCGGAGAGCCCCGCGCCGCGGTGAGTACGGACCGGCGGCGGGCAGCGTCCCGGGGGAGCCGGCTGTGGTGCCCGGGAGGCTCCGCAGCCCCTCGGGCGCGTCCCCAGAGGGTTTAGGCACGGGGCTCGGGTTTCAAGGCGGCGTCGCTGTGATGGCCACTGCGGTCGGGGCTTGGCTGCGGGTTGTGGGAGCGCGGCTGGACAGCGGCACCTGCGCCGGGAGCGGTCCGGGCTGGGCAGGAGAGCGCCCGGGTCCCTGCGCACCCACGGGGTGCGGGCTCGGCAGGTGCGAGACCCCCCCTGCGCAGGGGAAGCCTTAGCGGGTGACAGACAGCGTGTAGGGAAAGTACGGGATGTGCATGGGATGGAGCCTTGCGTGGTGCCTTTGGGGTATTTAAGCCTACAGGAGTTTTCCCAGCGACCGGGTTAAAAATTCATATTTTGCTTTCTCAAATAATGATACACTGCAAACTGAATGTTGAATTCTGCGGGCTACGGTACCGTGATGTTCTCCAGTTCGCCATTAGCATCAACTAATTGATCCCAAGGTCGCTCCTTACAGCGAGGCGCATCAAGCTGTCAGCTCCTACAATGTCAGGAGCTCCCACAGTGCTTCAGGCAGGCAAGCATCTCTCCATATTTATTGCATTTCCCAAAAGGTTGCTGGAATCCAACCTTTAGCAGCCTTCATTAGGAAGTGAATGGCCATCGGCTGAACAGCAGTTGCCTCTGAGCACCACTGGTTGCCAATGTCATTGACTATAGGAACAGAGATATTTGCAGAGCTGTTGCATATGAACTGGACAGGGTTTAGCAGCTGTGGGGGGAGACCTGCACCTGCCGGGGTTTGATTTATGGTTTTTTTCCTTTTTCTGAAAAGACACTTCCATCTATCATTTGGATCCATGTTTAGAGATGTAGGGCATTGACCCCGTTCATCCAGTACGTGACCCCGACTTCAACAGATTGTACTGATTTTGGAACAGAATGCCAGCGCTGTTAGGAAAACAGATATAATGTGCTCCCCCCCCAATGGATTTAAGGATTCAAAGCATAAGTAAGTCAAAACTGACACACCATGGAGTGAGTTCATCATTACATACCGCTCAAGCCAAGCCCTGTTTTGTTACGGGAGTTATCCCTTAATTTAATAGGAGTGGAGGAGCCTGGTTCTGCAGTGATGCTGAATTTGTAAACCTCTGAGTGTGTTTCCTGATTTTTGTATTTTAAGCAAGCAGTGAGTGGGGTGATTTCTCAGAGACGGTGTTTCAAGGAAACATGGAATTTTTTTTTTTTCTAAGGCAGATGGGGCTGCATGATGCAAGATGTAGGGAGGATGAGGCTGTTGTGCTCATGTTAACGTGCACTAAATCTTCCCTTGCAGAAAGTTTGGGTACAATGTAGAAAACGAAAATGCAGAAGAATAAAAGCAAATAACAGGGTCTCTTTGTACAATTCCCCTTGTGTGGTATGTAAAATTAAATACAGTATCAATTTTTAGACTAATTAATACTCTACTCTTCTTCATAAACTGTGTTTTCAGTGCTCCTTTGGATTATTCATTAGTACATTTTAGTACAATTAATGCCTTCAATCTAAAAAAATAATAAATAATTAGATGATGTAAGGAAGAGTGTGCTGGTTACTGTATCTTCTTCATATTCAATTGCTAAACAAGAGGATGAAATCCTATTTGCTCTATTAATTCCTAGTTTATACATTGCAAGTTAAAAGCCATTTATCTTGCACTGATATAAATAATGGGGTTTTCCAGGTACATACAGCACAAGTCTTTTTTTTTTTAATACCTAATATGATTGCGTTAGAATACATTTTCAAGTTGAAAACATGAAAATAAATCATGTTTTAATCGATTTGCATGAAAATAAATCATGAATATATTTTATTAAATAGCATATTCCACCTTCAATATGTACAAACCAATTGCCAGTAACGGGCTCATTACTCTACTGGCACATGGCTCCTGCCTTCAGACTTCCCAACAAGGCACAAACGTTGCAAAAGCTTTTTAATCTGTGCAATAGGAAGTGGCGTTGATTTAACAGGACAGCAGGAGTCACAAGTTCTTGTCGAGTCGTTTGTGTGTACAGACAGCAACTGAAATCACCTGGAGACGTGACCATGGATTCAAATGAATTTGTGCTTTGTTACTAAGGGCATTCTTGGTGTGATTAATCAAAGAGGCTTCATAAACGTTCTCTGGCCCTCTGGCTCTGTAGCTGTTGCTCTTTCTCTCTCTCTTTTGCTCCCCCCAGGAAAACCTACCCCATCCCCACATCTGATTTGTTAAATTGTATATTTGACCTCTTTTGTTCATGCATGTGATCTGCTTAATTTAGGTGGGATAACCACATGTCATAGGTGAATAGGATTCAGCTTATATAGAAATATTATATATTTATATTTAATATAAAATATATAAATGTTTTTGGGGACTGTGACCACATGTCTGCTTGGTGCCCAAGTTTCTGACAGCAGGCAGTAACCTCTCAAACCTGCAGGGACTTTGTTACTCTGCACCGTGGTTTAGTTCACTTTAATGCAGGCTGCTGTCTCCACCTTTTACATCAGCAAAAAGGGATGAACAGAAAGATCACAGATGTCACAAATTAGAAACAAACCCTCTCTTTTATTGAATTTTATACTGTTACACAATCAAAAAGAAATACAGTCACAAGTACGTCAAAATGTTTCAAGAGAAATATCAATTGCAATACGTTGTACTTGGTTCCAAAAAAGAATTCCATTAAAATATACCACTTCTTCATGAGAGAATACTGCTATTATTCACAAAATCTACTGTACTGTATAAATCCAGTAGCAAACTCTTTAACTTTTTGGTAACTTGCTCAAGGTAAACAGGGAAGCAGAAGGAAAATGACAATTCATTTCTAGAATTTGGATCAAAAATCACAGTCCTCCGGAACGGAGCTTTTCAGGGAGTTAAGTCATAATGGTATTTTTAATGAAAGCTGGATACCCAACTCGTGTGGAATTCCTATGAAAATGGACTTCCTACAAAGTACTGCTGGCCTGTGAGGTGTTTATTTTCATGCTGGGCAGTTACAGTCTGAGGAATGTGCTTAAGAGCAGTGACATTTGAGTGCAGGAGCAGGGCAGCAGTGGGAATGGGGACAGATGGCTGACCTGGGGCATGTCCAGCCCGGCCGACAGTGGCAGGATGCTCCCAGATCCCACTGCACAGTCAGGAAAGGTTCACTCAGCAGTGTAACAGGGGAGAACACTTGCCAACAGATACTACCGTTAGCTGCCAGTGCTTGGCTGTCTAATTAAACAGCTCTTTAAGTAATGAAAAATTACTGTTAAATGTGCAGTAGTTTAACCTGTAATCATCAGAATTATCTGACCCAACAGCTGTATTTCATTGGAAGCAGAGCTGATCATCTCATCCAAACTAAGCTTTGAAGTCTTTTAAACCATCACCAGTGTTACATGCAAATGGTTCTTTTGGGCCCTAATCTGTGATTCTTTAATTCAGTAATCACTCTGGGAGAGTTTAATGTGTGTACACAGATACTACTAAATTTCTTTTCTCAGGTAAGTTGTTTCCATTTCACCCAAAGGTTTTCAAAGATCACCGAAGTCCAAGCCAGTCTCACTAGGTGGGAGGAAGCTATGTTAGCAAGAGGTACTTTGGACTCCAGGCTACCTTAATTTACTCAGGATCTGACACCCAAGATAAGTTACTGCACAGCCTATTTAAGTGACTTCCAGGGAGCTACAGCTGTAGTTAGTTGTAACTACTTCCAGGTAAAAGGAGGAATTATGGCATCATAAACATTGTTTAAAAATTCCTTTACCTTTTAACAAAATCATCACCATTGATGATTAAAATCTGTATGTAAAAACAATTGTACTGTGCCCTGAAGAAGGCCTGGCTTGACTACTGCTGTAGTCAGGAAGACCTGGAAGATAACTTTGATATTCTCCTCAGTTTATCATTTTCACATAATTAGCATGTTCTATATGCAGGAGAAAATCCTGTATTTACCCACAGTTTCTTCTTTAGAACAAAGAATAAATCACAGAATGATCTGGGTGGGAAGGGACCTTAAAACCCACCTCGTTCCATGGGCAGGGACACCTTCCACTAGACCAGGTTGTTCCAAGCCCCATCCAACCTGGCCTTGGACACTGCCAAGGCTGGGTCATGCAGAGCTGCTCTGGGAAACCTCAGTGTCTCACCATCCTCACAGTCATTAATTTCCTTATAATATCAAATATAGTGCCTCAACATTTTAAAAAGGCAGCAAGTCATCAAATAAAGTATGCAAAATCACTAAGAAACCATTTAAGAGCAATTTATTCTAGAAGCTTGTACTCCAAATTAGCTCTAGAATCAGGCTGTGCATTCCTGGAGTCTATAGGGAAAAAAAACGTAGTTTTAACAGAGGAGAAAAAAAAGTTAGTAAAACAGAAACAAAGAAAAGCAACTGCAAGGTGTACTTCTAGGTTTTGCAAACTGGCATCTGCATTTAGCAAAGCTCTTACAAGGCCAGAGCAATTACTGTTCCTTTTCCATGCCTTGTTCAGTGTCTCTAGGAGGCTTGTGGGGGTTTTGTTAGGTTGTTATTTTTCCCCTGCAATAAACCAATACAGCTACTGCAGTTCATCACAGTAATCAAAATGCCTTGTTATTATGCATAGTAAAAAATGTTAGTTGAGATTTTTAGAAGGAATATGGCTCAGTTAAATCCATAGCTGCTGTCACTAAGATCAGAGATGATCAAGGACGGGATGGACGGGGCTCTGAGCAACCTGATCTCATGGAAGGTGTCCCTGCCCATGACAAGGGTGTGGGAACAAGATGATCTTTGAAGTCCCTTCCAGCCCAAGCCATTCGCTGACTGCAGTGGGCTGATGACCATAAATCAGTTTTTCTCTATGACCATTTAAAATTGCACTGAAGAGGACCTGACAGATCTGGACAGGTCAGGCTCCTCCAAAACGTGGTCAAGAGAGCAGCAGAACACCTCTGACCTTTCTCTTGGCAGTGCAAAGGGAAAATTCGTCCCCCCAGGCCAGCTCAAAGCTTGCTGGGGCAGTACAAAAGTAGAACCCAGCTGCACCTTTCACCTGCCTGCAAGACTCCCACAGAAGCACCACATCAATCCATGCAGAGCTAAGCAGGAGGGATTGCCCTACACAGCAGGGGCTTTACCAGGCTTCACTACTGAAACCTTCTAACTGCTGACAGAGAAAGAAATGCCATGGAAAGAATGCCAGCCCAGACACAGCAGGCAGGGAGGAGCTCTGCTCCTTTTAGTCATTAAAAATGTTTACTAATGAAAATGTTCTCTGTATAAAGCTCCAGCTGACTGCTCCTACACCCCTTTTCTCTGTGCAATTTCTACTCAAAACTTTAACAAGTGTGCAACTATCTTCTGCTGCCAGTGCCTTATCATTTTTTTGTTAATAGTGTCCTTTTAGTTTCATACAGTTGTGATGTTTGGAAAGTGCTCCTTTCAGTGAAACAGTAATTTCAGAGAACAGGTTAGGCCTTATGTACTATTACATTGATTTCAAAATAGTGCAATGAAACCAAAAAGTTTACAACATAAAACCAAAGTAACTCCTGTGACACTCCACAATTGATTACTTATATTGAGATATGTTTGGTTTAAAAATACTTTGGAGAATGCACAGAATATCTTGACCATATTTACACAACACAGGGTTACAAGTAGCATCGTGTTTTATGACAGCACAGTGAAGAAAGTCACTGGGTCAACAGCACAAAAATGTAGAACAAGTTTTGTCAAGTACCAGCTTAATTTTTTAGCCATGGAGTTTTGTGATAAAAATCCATCTCAGATCAATCACTCCTGTGAATTTTACCTTTTCCTGCTTTCCTGTGTTACCTTGATAAAGCTTCCAGAGACAAGCCTTTAAGCTGTTCAAAAAGATGAATTCTTTCTGCTCTAAAGGCAAACAAACACGCTGCCTCCTGGCTGTCAGGTTTGCTCACTGGTGTGCTAACAGGTTGAGAAGTGTCACGTCTTTGGCGAGTGGTAGTACAACACTGGCTGGGAGACTTCAGTACTGAACAGGCTCAAATCATTAATGCAGAGATGTTACAATCAAAATAAGGAAGCAGTGATTTCCAATCAACTCTAAGTTAAAAAGGGAACACGGATGAACAATAACCACTAACAAAAATATAAATTATCTCATTTCTCTCAGGTAACACACTCCCCAAGGGGGCCTGGTCCACATATAGTTTATTGATGTAAGAAAACAATACAGTTAGTGTTAGATCCAACCACAAAGAGCAAAAAGAATGAGTGAATGAAGGTTTTGTACAGTACATATAGGAAAATAAGATGTTTGTGACAACTATATATTTCTAAATAAAAAGGCTTCTAAATATATTCAAGTTATTGAAATCTACATGAAAACATATGGATGTTAATAGCAACAAGGTGCATAAAACCAAAACATCAAAATATTGAGCAACTCAATGATGTACTAGATAAAAGTTTGCTAACAATGCAAGATGTTTTACAATCTGCTTGAAATATCACCTATACCACACAGGGTAAGCTGAACATTTAGATTTAAGATCATACACAATATTAGCATTAACTTCAACAACTACAGGCAGGGATTTTTTTTTTTTTTTTTCAAGCTGGCAAAGTGACTACTTTAAGAACATCAAACTTTCTCTAAATTGAGAACGTATCCAAATAAAATGCTGCTAGCCCTTTCCAGATAAAGCCTTTCCTTTGACTAACCACACTCACTGAAGTCAAAAGCATAAGACAGCATTTAAGAACAATTTATATTACAACGTGACTAAAATAATGACATAATCCAGGTTTAAACATGTTTTCATAGGCAAACAAAAGATTCTTCTTAAAAACTAGTTTTTATAAATGCAGAATATATTGCATGAGGAACTGCTGGTATTTTTTAAGAAAATATATTGTGCGATTGTGGCTACAATGCACCACTGCAAAGCATTGTTGTTTCTTATAAAATCTATTAAAATAAAAAACTTACTTGAACATAAAGAATAAGAGAGCACAAGTCTTCCAACTACCTATGAAAAGCAGGATGGAAGTATTGCCAGTTTCTCCTGTGTTGACATTTTACTAATGATAAGTTTTGGTGACCAACTCCCCAGCCAAAAAATAATTTATTTATTTTTTTAAAATCAGGTGCATATTTCAAAGCTGCTATTGCAAGTGTGTTTTAAATGTAATGGACTTAAAAGTGTATGTACCAAAGAACTATAAAAATGCACTATAGTTTGAGTTATTGTTACATAAAGAACATATTAAAAAGACTGTCAAAATAAGTAGAAAGGGGATCAAAACTGAACTAACTGAATTAGTGCAGTACTGTAGCCAGGCTTCTAAAATCAGATATAGAAAATATAAATAGACTGCTTTAGGTGATGATTCACCAGTGTCCAAAAAAGGAGCAAGTTTTGTGAAAGCTCAGTTAACTTGATCCAGAGCTCTGAGCAGTTCTTCCCCCTGTAGCAGGTTTCTGTTGCCTTGTATGGGAGCGTTTACTTCGCAGTCGTAACTCGTGAGCTGGGGGAGTCCACTCTCATCCATCGACTGCCCTAGGAGCTTACTGGCTATGTCTAAAGAGGGAGGGGAAGGAGAAAAAGTGCACTTTATTCACCATGCTTAACCTCTCCTGGAGCTGTTCACAAGGAGCTCAGTTTGGATAGTTCTGGTGACTGTTCTCTTTCACACAGCCCCCTCCACCCCCTCTGCCTGGGAAAGGAAGATACCAACCAGTTGATAGTAGAATGATTGTCTTCTGCTCCACTCCACTGTGACCATTTGTTTTGCATCCCTTCACACGTTTCCAAGCAAGTGATGCATTTCCTCCACGGTCACCTGTCTGCTGGAATAAAGACCCCTAGAAAGAAATAAAATGAATCTTTTTAGTGAATGCTGTATCTTTACATCCCTCCACGCCCCTCTTCCAAACCAACAGTTCCCGTCACTAAGTACTAATACAGGCATTGTTACAATTTAAAGTGGATTTTGTTCAGAACTTGGGGAGAAATATATTTGCAAGTACACTAACTTGCAAATTATTTAACAGAAAACCGAATCAGATTTCAAAGCCTTACTTCCCTTACAGAAAACAATTACAAAATCCTGGTTATCATCAGTTACCATGCTCAAGATTAGCGTGTACATGTACACAAACACACCCATTTAATTACCACTGCTCTGGGGTGAGTAAGTATCAGGTTTTCACTGGAGTCTCTAATGGCTTTCTGCACTGGAATTAACAGTGTAGGCAGGAGAGTCAGGAACCTCACTAGGTCGATTCTATCAACACATTTAGGATGTAAATTCTGTTTGCACTCCAGTTATTGCCACCAAGCCACCTGACCCAAGCCTTGTGCAAAATGCAGTCCTACACCAATCTAGTGCAGATATGGCTCCTTAGCATATTGTTCTGACAGCAGAACAGAAGATATGGAGATTAGGAAGCTGTAAGGGCTTCATGTAATTGGGATAAGGAAGAAGAAGCTGCCACTGAAACAGATGGAATGGAAGGAAAAAGCACCATCTTAGTATCAAGTCTGCTGGCAAAAGTACTTGAATCTGCAAAGTTTGGTCTTGTTAGTGATACTGACTGCTGCAAAAAGAGGAGAAGGTATTTCAGAACACTGCCATTATCCTCAACGCTTAAAACAGTGAAGAGCATATGTTTTCAGGTAGTAAAACACCCGTGCAAGTCAAAAAAGCAGCTGTATTGTAGAAGTTACAGTTAACTCAGAGTGCAGTTCATAGTGAGATCAGTCACCTACACTGCTGCTGCCTCTTTTTTTACCATGAATGCATTCCAGCCCTTCATGTTAAGCAAGATACAGCTTGTAACTGTTGCAGTGTAACAATTTGTATAATTATTTTATAACCTTACTACAACACAATATTTTATAACTTTACTACATCTTGTCCTTGGCTAATTCTCCTGTTTTCTAGGAAACTAAAGTAGTATTTTACTTTGGTCTTCACTTATTTTCACTCTTTGCAAAATATATCCCACTTCCCTAGAGCTAAGAAGTTGTGGCAAGTGTTTGTACAACCCTAGAATAGCATGTATTCTAAGCCTGGATTTAACATCATTTTTCTTCTCTGTGTGTGAAAGGCCTGTATATCCTCCCAGAAATCCACCGTGGAGAGAGAAGCCAAACAACAAAAGCACTTGCTTAAAATAACTCCACTAAGACCCAGCTTCATGGAAATTCAGCTTCTGACTCTCAGAAACCATCAAAATATTTATAACACTTTTGTCAGACACAGACAAAAGAAAAAGGTTTAGCAAAAGATGAAGTCTGAACCTGTAAGCATTAAACTGGCACTAAGCACAGGAGCCTGAACACTATTCCAGCAGTTAATACTGAACTGCTTGTGTTCTGTGCATTTACTGACATCCCATGCTATTCTGAATATTTTATCAGCAACACTATGACAGCTGTAGCACCACTGCATGAGAAAGGGGCAATAAGTGGGAAGTGGAAGGCAATAACATTTCTTGCAGAGCTGTGAATTCCTACAGGGCTTCTGGAAGCAGCAGAACAACATGCATGGAAGTGCAAAGCATTTAGCAAATGAAAACAATGGCATAAAAATGGCACAGAAAAACTGATTTGTCTTATGCCCACACTAGAACGCTAGTACAGGAGTAAGGAGAGTTCAGAGGAGAAATAATCCTGCACTGTAAGATATGGTAGATGACTACAACTATGAGAGAAACAAAGACGCTCAAAGGCTACAGTGCAGTAGAGGAACTAAGACTAAGACTTGTCAAAACTTAAGAAGTGGGAATTTGCAGTGAAGATGAGAGAGAGAACAATGTGGAGTGGCAAAGCTCAAGGTTTCAAAATACTGAGAACTGACAGTGAGAGACAAAGATTAGGGAGACAAGGTACCCTTGCAGAAAATAACAAGCTGGACAACCCCTAATCAAGTGACACAAATCTAGGAGTACCTACAAAGTTTCTTTTGAATAGTTAGGACAGATGAGGATGAGCTACTCCCAAGTGCCCACACTAATACTACAGAGGGCATTCATGAAAGGGAGTGGCAGTAATAGACATTTGCTAGGTTATCATAGGAGTTCTATTCCCTCACAGTTCACATGGTCTTGTTATCTGATTACATAAAGGAATCTCAGACCCAATGGAAAAATAAAAGCATAGGAAGGAGCATAAGAACACTAATCTCCAGTGTTGACAAATATGAAAACTGAGTTTGAATTCAAAAGTTAAATAAATACAGCAATTACACATTTAAATGTGATGTCTTACATTTGTGCATATTCTACTAAAGAAACATGTATGTTCACAGAAGAGCATCTTCTACCTAATCAAGAAATGTACTTGGGTGTAGAGGGCACTTCTGAAAAGCTGACAGTAAAAGAGAACTAAGAGTGGAGTATCTGCATATATATATATATATATATATATAAATTTCACTATCAATAATCTCTCATCCCAAGATTCCACTGCTTACCAACAGCTCAACTCAGGAGTGTGCACTGATGTCTCATTTCAGAAATTGCAAGGTTAAAAGTGAATATTTTAAAATGGTAAAACAAAACTCACAATTCCAACTGCCTGAAAAAGTGAACCATCATGTTCCATTTTTCGTTTTCTCTGAGCATTATGCAAAGCTAGCATCTTTGGATTTAGTTCTTCATCCAGTGCAGTAGATCTAAGAAAAATTGATTCAGGCTGTTAAGATGTTTCTACTTTCCTCAAGCCATTCTTCTTCGTGGACACTTATATATACAACATCACAGAACTGAATTTATGAACTCCACTACTTGTTGTTCATAAATTGACTTATTTCAACAATCATTTTCTATGAGCATAACAAATGTTAGCCTTTAATATTGTTGTGAAGCTCAGAATGAGTTTTTAACAAAAATTTTTAAATCTGCCAAAAAAAAAAAAAAAGCATAAAACTTCAGCAGTTCACTTTCAACAGAAAGAAGGGAGAAGGGTGAGAGAAGTCTATACTCAATATTTTTAAGTACAGATAAATCTTCTGTGTATCATAAATCTCATGTTTGACTTAATGTAGTTTTCTATTGTGATAAATACCTACTACAGGCACCACAGTCCATCATAAAACACATTTAGTCTGAAAAACAAGATCTATTGCTTACAGATATCTGTATATCTGATATCTGCAATATCTGTAGCACAGACTGTAGCTGCCTCTTACCTCTAACACAGTGGACAAGGAAAGCACCAGAAATATTGTGTGGGTGGAGCTACCTGTAAATTGCCTGCTGCATTTTTATAAAGGCTGCACGTCAGGTACAAGAGCAGAACAAAATTTTTACAGTAGCTGCCTTTTCCATGAGGTGCTTATGTAAAAACTACCGTGAAATTAACTTTAGGGGAGTTTACTATTAAAAAGGACCTTTCTGGCATGTCCAAATTTAAATGTCTCAATTTCTACCCTGAAGAACACTGAGGATGAACACACGAGAGCTGGCAGAATTTATATCCAATTCCTTGAACAGATACCAGGGCTTAAGCTGCACTTTTAAAATACCTTTTATTCAGAGTGACTGTTAGCAAGCTGGGTGCTCCTGGAGAAGGCTTTTCCACCTGATCCACTGTTCCCTTCCCTGCTCTGATGGGAGAAGCAGTCCGACTCCTGCTCCCGCCGTAGGGCGAGGCGGGGGCACTGCTGGACTCAGGGGCCCCGCGCGCGGGAGAGGAAGGGACGAGGATCGTCTTGACATCGTCCGCGCGCTCCGCCGGCGGCTGCATCTCCTCAGCACTGCCTGCTGCTGCCTGCTTCTGCTGGAATATGGGGATGGTGGCTGCACTCTGAGGGCTGGAGGAGCTGCTTTCCAGCGGGGACAGCTGATCGAAGGAGCGCAGCTGGAAGTCGTCGTCCATCGGGATGTAAGGAGCCAACATCTCTAAATCTAAATCGGTTTCCTGGAAGAGACAGGAGGTGGAACTTCTCAGTGCAGAAGAAATCTCAGCTATGACTTCATCAAGACTATTCCTTTTACCAAATGCTTACAATATTTTTTTTGTTTTGCACTTTACTCAAAATATTACATAAAAAAGGAAAGAGGTTCCTGAAGACATTCTAAAGAGGAAGAGAAGTACATTCAGAATAAGATGATAAAGAATTTTAAGTTACTGTACATTACCTGAGTAGAGAATGGATTTTTTGCTTCTGTATCTATGGCAAAGAGTTTCTCCACTAATTCCAGTTTGAATTCACTGGCCATATCGTTATCCACATCAAAGCAGTAGTCATTGGGACTACTGGGCTGTGAAAACATTTTGAGCACAGTTTTAGGTTTCTGTCATTGCATCACTTGGCATCGTTACCTACAGATTCCCTGCAAAATGTTCTAATGTAGAAACTAATCCCAAGCTACAGCTGCACAAAATTAAAATGGGAAAGGAAAATGCACTTTTCTGTACACATTCCAATTTACCCCACCTGGGAAGCACTTGCTTAGTTGGAACCTGGAAGTAGCCTCTACAGTAATTTACTGCAACTACTTCGCTGTTTAGGGAAGTTGTGTCTGAACCAACTGAATGAAAAAGACCAATCCCAAGCTCTCCTTATTTCTATCAGATAGTATGGCACACATTTGCAAGACTCACTTTAATGAAAAGATATGAAAATTTATCAGTTTCCTCAGATCATGGCGTGAGCTTAAGTCACAAGGTAGAAATAATTTCCAACTCCTGTCCTGGCTGCATCCTTAACCAGATTTGCCCCACAAGCCCCAACAGCACATCCATTTTAATGATAGCATATCCAAATTACGAAACTCACCTCAGGTGAACTTTGGCTGGTACTTGCATCAGAAGGGCTGGTTGGTTGCTCTTGCACCTGAGGCATGGTAAAAGAAAGTTCGAGCGGCTCTGTGTTTGGCTCCAGCTTTGATACAACTTCTCTATTGAGTGCAGGATCAGCATTGCTACGAAGTGGCTTTGTAGTTTCAGAGGCAGGCAGTGGGGACATTGCCATATTTATATTCTGCAATTTCTCACTGGATGAGGGGAGCATTACATCATTATACAAAGGAACTTCATCACATTGTTGTTCATCAGACTCTATAAAAATTAAAAGAAACCATCAACCTAAGTAACAGTACTGTGAGTGTCTATGGACCTCATTAAATTTAAACAGCAGCTGAAATACCACTGGGCAAGTGGTATTGGGAGGTTACTTTTAAAAATCTACTATGAAACAGAAACTTTGCTAATTAACATGCTCTCCAATTTAAACACACACCCACCATTACTGCTGAAATCTAGAGAGATAATTGTGTCTCCAGCAGCTGGGGCCAGCACAGTCAAAGCATCTGGTTCCTGTTTAAGTTTTTCAAACAGGCTGTTGGTATCATCCAGGTCATCTTTACTGAATATTTTGGTCATTTTCATGTCAGGAGACTCCACTGGTTTCAGCATACACTCAGTTTGTCCAAGGGAAAAAATTAAGTCCTTCTGAACAATTCCACTGTCAGACAGAGAGGAAGATGACTGTTAAACAACAGCTAAAAGGAATAAATTTTGGCTTAATAGTTTTGTAGGTTGAAACCCACCCACTCTCCCCCCCGCTCCAAAAACTCCAAAACAAAACAGAAAAAACAAAAATCCCCAAACAAACAAACACCCCACCACACATATCCCACAAAATTACCAGGATAAGAGCTTTAAGAATTCTTTTTTTCTTACTCATTCTTTCCTCAAAACTAACAGACAAAGGAAGCACTAATTGTGGTGCCATCAAAAAAAAGTAACAAAAATAAACATGCTTTTCTGAAAGCATTGAAAAAGTAAGGAAAAGATTTTTAAAAAAGGAAAATAAGATATTTCCTAAACTACTTTTTCATGGTTTAAACAAACGTGCAATATCTTGATAGACTGATATTGGTACATTCACTGAAGTTTTGAAAAACTAATTTAGAACTATTATACATTTGCAGAAAAATTATCAGCCAGTCTGCCCTCAGCTGAAGTTTTCAATTAAAAGAGGAATTTTAAGGAAGAAAAAGATAGATGAGATTACAAATTACACTACTACTGCTGCTCTGACTCCATGACAAAGTTATTAGTGGAATTAACAGCTCCAGACTTGGGACAAAGATTAGAGAGTTGTCTAGAATGCACACAAATGCTCAAATACTTCCACTGCAATCATACAGAAGAGGCTCATTCTACACTCACTTGCTGCAGAGATCATCTACTGACATCCCTAGATCAAAAAAGCATTTTGTTTTCAAATACAATTTCTAATCCTAGGACTGGCAGTATTCTAAGAAAAATTTCACTGATAGGGAACAGTAACATCATCACATACTCAACAGGGGATCAGTGCCATCAGAATCTGACTTTGTCTTCAGTAAAAAGGATGACAAAGAACACCAAACTCCACTCAACTTACCTCAACACATAGTTCACACACACTATGCACTGGGGCTGAGAATTCTTAGTGTTGTATATAACAGTTGCTTGAGTTTCAACCCAGACATAGCCACCTTGCTTCGCCAGCATTCTGTACTGTCCTGTTGTCACCTGCCCTTTTGTGAACACTAAAAGCAGAAAGGACATCAGCTTTAATTACAGGCAGAAAAACCCCAAAATTGTTTGAGGTGAGTATTCATTGCAGATTCATATCTGCAACTAAAAGAAAGCCCTCGTTCTTCTGCTGCTTTCCCCCAGGGCTGTCTCTCATCTCCTGTAGTTTGAGGGCTTTAAATTCAGTTTTCACTTACTGTCGTGGTGTGTTTTGGTCAGATGATCAGAATCCAGTGCGTGATAGTACTCATAGATTGAGCGACCCAGGAGCTCCTCTGGCTCGTACCCCATCAACTCTGTAATTCTTTAAAACAAGGGAAAAAATTGCTACGTGAAAGCAGACACAGGCCAGCACAAACACCAGAGCAATTGGATTCTGTCACATCTAGAAAAACGCTAAGAATCTCTTCCACACATATCAGCAAATTTGGTTTACTGGGACTTTTCATTCTGAAATAAATTGCTATTTTGATGCTTTTTTAAAAGAGAAGTTTCAGCAGGCATAGGATTTTACTTCTCACTGAGTATTTAGAAATCACGAAGTGGGATAGGATTTAACAAATCCCCACTCTGTAGATATTTTCTTCTTTTTTCTTCAAGGCAGACCAGCTACTTACAGACTGGCTTAGGCAAATATGAGAATTTAACAAAATAACAAAGATAAATGTCAATAGTTTTAATCTTGCAACTAAGAGAAATTATGAATCAGATTTACTCTTCCCACTCAAACACTGCCTGCTTTTAAGGAAAAGGGGATTTCTTTAGTCTCTAGAGGGCAGTGCTAAACAAGGAAGTGCTTGTATTTTGCCCCATTCTAGATGCAGAATGGGACTAAATAAGTACCTTTTATGTGACACCATCAGTCCTAGAAAGGTTGTTACTGCAGAGGACAGAAATAACCTGCACTAACCTCTTTCTGCATCTAACTGCAACAACGAACTAGAAATTCACTTTTGTTATAAAGGACATGGGTAGTAACAAACAGCACCAAATTAAAAACAAACAAAAAAATGAAACAAACCAACCCCAAACAAAAAACTTTCAGCTGATTATTTCCTTCATTTGCATTTATCAAATTTGTCAAGCTAAGTTCCCAGAGGATAGGAAAATTAGCCTTATGCGTCTGACTACACCCCTGATTTGCACCAGAAAACAAAATCTCATTTTTCAACAGCAGATGTATTGCATTAAAAGTACAGCTGAACATCTGGGAGTTTTTTGACAGAAGAAAGCAGCCACTGATCTCCTGAGAAAGGGAGTAGGGGAAAGCAGTAGCAATAAAATACATCTGACAACTATTACACACACATTCTTTTCAGTCACCAAAATGCCCCATCTTCGATAAACTTAAAATCCTGCTTTTTCAGTGTCTGGAAGAATTTTCCCATTTCAATTTAATCACTGCCACTATTGTAAAGACCAATTTGAAGAAGTAAACTGAAGGCAAAGGATTTATTCATAGAATCATAGAATGGCTTGAGTTGGAAGGCACCTTACAAATCATCCCATTCCAACCCCCTGCCATGGGCAAGGACTCCTTCACTAGACCAGGTTGCTCAGAGCTCCATCCAGCCTGGCCTGGAACACTGCCAGGGATGGGGCAGCCACAGTATCTCTGGGCAACCTCAGTGCCAGGGCCTCATCACCCTCAGTCTCACCACCCACCACCCACAGTCAAGAATTTCTTCCTGATATCTAATCCAAACACGCCCTCTGTCAGTTTAAACCATTGCCCATTGTCCTATTGCTGTCTGACCATACAAAGAGTCCCTTTCCCTTTCCTTATTCCAAAGTAATAACCCTACAACCCCCTTAGATCTAAAAATCTGACTTTTAGACATCCTGATCAATTAGGAAAAGCCCAAGCATGTCACTAACGATTGCGTTGTGGAGATGAAACAAGTTATCAAGAAAGACTATGTAAATGTGTAAGGCAAACATCAGCCAACATGTACCAGCCCTGCAAATCCTTCAAATTAATTCTTTTTTACAGTATAAATCATATATATTACCTTTCATCACAATAGGAAAATTTCATATCAAGACTGTGACGACTGAGGAACGTTTTACTGTCCAGGGGGACCTCAATGTTTGATGGGTGAGGAATAGGTTCACAGATCAACACCAGGCAGGTCATGGGAGGCTTTTTGTATCCGCAGTGGGTCTGGTTCCCACACGTGTCGTACACACGGATGTGGCCAGTGCAGTGCAGCACCTGTGGGGATTGGATTTTAGAAAGAGACAAGGTTTGCTCTGCCAAACAACACAATCCCATTTCCACCAGCACACCCAGAGCCAAGTCCTGCCCGTCCCCACCCCTCAAGGGGACAGTGACGAGGGATGGCTCAAGGAGAGCAGTGTCCTTCTCCTCACCCCACACAGCCTGGGATGGGTTCACAGCCCACCAACTCCTTCCTCAGCACTGGCTGAAGCAACACCAGACATTGCTGCATTTCTGTGAACTCCCCTTTCTAGTCACAGTAATGACAACTCTGATGAGCAGCTGCCTCAGCAAAAGGTATCTCACAAATTAAATCTGAAAGTTATGGTAATAGGAGCAACCCTCATTTTAGATCTTCTGCAGAGGTGATGGCAGAGATCAAATACATTCTTCAACAGACAGGAACTTTTGCATTTTGTGGGGTTTTCTTTTAAACAGTCTGAAGCAGAAATAGTTCACAGACAACAGCAAAGAAGCTGTTTGATCCAGAATAATCAAATTCAAATCATAAAAGAGAACTGTGAGCCATAATCCACTCGATACAGTAAAAGGTTACTTTGTCCAGAGGAGAAAATGCATTCACTGCAGAAAGTTATCAGGCTGGCCTCTTTTTGTCCCAACTGTTACAAAAGGGAGAGCCAGCAGCTTCAAAAGAATGGCATTGGAGTCCTTCAGAGAGACCTCAACTGTCACATTTGCAGTGTCAAATCAAAAGAAATCAGGGATCAGCATAAGTGGTGTCAAGTACTTTTTTCCCAGAGAAGGCTTTATGCAAACATATTTAGTAACTATAATTGTTTGTAAGTAAATGACCTCTAATTTAAAATGGAAAATTCATTAAAAGAGTTTTGAAAAACTAATTTTAAAACATTGTTTCAGTTACCTCTGTGATGTATTCGGCATTAAAATTCAGCATAATGGAGCACAATCATTAAATTATAAAGTACTTAGTGAAACTCAAGCTCCTTACATGAAGTAGAAATGTTGAAATACAGTGTTATGACATCTGAAGAGGAAGCTGCCAAACTATGCAAATATTACTTTGCATTAATTACCTTCCATGTAGCAGACTTTATATTCACTGTTCTTCCCCTGCTAGTCAGTGTACACTTCATTCTGAGAAAAAAGCTGCGCTCCGTGTTTTGCTCTTTGCCCTTTTTCACAGGACCTAGCAAAAGCAAACAGCAAACCAGTTCTTAAAACTCTGAGATCATCTTCCAAAGGCATAAAAAAACCTCCACAAACATGTCACAGAACTCCACGGGAAGACCCAAAAAACAAACTCAAATGATTCATACACCTAACAATGCTTCTGATAATGGCATTTTTCAGAACAAGTTTTACTGTCAAGTAGACAAAACCCCCTGAAGTTTCATAGAGTTATAGAATGGTTTGTGTTGGAAGGAACCTTAACGACCTTTTTGTTCTAACTGCTGCCATGGGCAGGGACACCTTCCACTATCCCAGGTTGCTCCAAGCCCCATCCAGCCTGGCCTGGAACACCTCCAGGGATGGGACAGCTTCCCTGGGCAACCTGTGCCAGGACCTCAGCACCCTCACCAGGAAGAATTCCTTCCCAAAAACCATCTAACCCTGCCCTCTGTCAGTGGGAAGCCATTTCCCCTTGTCCAAAGTGCCTCTCCAGCTCTCTTGGAGCCCCTTTAGGTACAGGAAGGGACTCAAAATTCTCCCCAGAGCCTTTTCTTCTCCAGGCTGAAAAATCCCAGACCTCTCCCAGCTTGTCCTCACAAAACAGACTTTTGATGCAGCCCAGTTTCAATGTTTTAAGATCAGTACTGTATTTGTAGCCAACTCCACACTCCCAGATTTCAGGAAAAAGGTGTGGGAAGAAAGAGAGACCGATTGGAAATTTAATATATTTTAAAATTGTGACAGAGGACAAGAAAAACATGTGCAGAATAAGAAGCCCTGCTGAAGTGGTTTCCATTGAAATGCATCAGTAACTCACTATTGAGAAGGTTCAAATCAAGTACCTTTTGAGCTTGTTGCTCTTCAGGACTGCAAGTTTTTCAATTCAAAATTAACAACTCAGCTGTTTATATGCATCCAAATATTTCCACGGTGATTTACACTCTTGGAGTAAATAGGGACCAAGTTTTTAAACACATTAGTAACATTCTTGGGAGGAAAAAAAGGTGAGAAACCCTAATACAAATCAACATTGGTGGCACTTATTTTTTAGCCTCACTTGCTTCCAGCAGGCTTTAAGTTAAGGTTTTGCCTGTACAGGGGAGATCCTTGCAGGGTCAATTACCAGCTACGCTATTGTGGGCAAAGAAAATGTAACTGATACTATCAGGAGAGCTGCAAGCAGCTCACAATGTGTGCAAGGAGGAAATACAGCACCCAGGAGGAGCAGCAGTGGAAGAGCCAGTTTGCTGAGGCTTGCTAAAGAGCAAGGACCAAATCATGGCAGAGGGGGAAGTTTAGAGCACATGAGCTTCTTTCTGATACAAGTTTATACAATAATTTGCTCTCATCCTCCACAGACAGTAGTAGCTATGAAATGGTTCATGGTAGCTTGCACTGCAGCAACTGGTTTGACAAAATTAATTAGAAAAATGTTAAAGCCCCTATGCTACCTTGTTTATTGCTCCTAGCAGGGACAAAGACTAAAGGGCTCAAGCACATTTTATGCTACTTTAAACTATCCTCGATAATGGAAGTGGGGGAGAAACTAAAGCAGAGTTCACAGAAGCAGCAAAAACTTGTTTAATTCAATAAGTTTTAAGAGTCAAACCAATCTAGAAATTGATAGCTGAAGATCACACAACATTACTGTTACCAAGTCCTGATGCTTGAGGCTCTGCTTTAAGAAGCAGCTGTAAAAGATGGAGCAACTTTCAAGTCTGATTCAGCACCAGACATTATTTTTTAAAACGACCAGCTTTGAAAGTTTAAAAAGCGACTTCATAAAATGAGAATGGAGTTCTGTTTCTGCCAATCTCATTTGTATTCACTTGCACTTGTACAGTCCCAAAGGGGAATATTTAATACTCAATTCAAAACCAAAATAATTCCACTGATGTAAGAGCTGCAGTAGAATGCAACCTGGGAATACGAATAAATATAAAAATGTACTATTATTACTGTAATTTAGACTTCTGTCTGCCAACGTCATTTGCAAAACAGCTTTTGTAATAATGCTTTCCAGACATCTGATTCCAGTCTGGCCAATTTAGACATGCTTCAGATGGTTTGCATGAAACTCAGTGATATGACATTTTTAAGAATAAGCTTTTGCAACAAAACCAGGTTTTTTACACTGCTTTAGGGAAGCTGTTCCCCCACCCCCAAGATGCATTACTGTATTCCAAAGGGGGAGGCAGGGGAGAAGCCTAACCTAGCCTTAGAAACATACTTCAATTCTAAGGGCAGACAAGTTTACAAAATGCTTACAAAATCAAAGTCAGGCCCTTAATGCTATGGTATCTTATCAGGTCCTTTCCACTGAATTAAACAGGATGACAACATAAGACTTACATAAGATTTACAGTGCTACAAGAAAGCAGAGGTCAGGTTTATTAATTTATCACTATCTGATATAGCCCTCATTTGATGAAAGAGAAAGTAGAGAGGTCACATTTTAGGCTTCTAACTACTAAGTAAAGCAGATTTGTTTGGAGGCACACAGGCTGCCAAGTCTTTACAGCCTTTATCAAATCTTTAGAAGACATAAAAGCAGTAATTCATGGACAATTGTTACATTTCAAAGCATACAGAACATGTAAACATGGTGTTCTGCTCCCTCAAACGGAAAAAAGAAGAGCTAGAAATCTGTGAAAAGACACCAATTTCATGCACCAATTAAAAGGTGCAGAGAAGCATCAATCCCAAAGCCCTTTTTGGGGCTGTTCAAGTATTCCCAGATTAGTTTCTTAAATACAGTATCTTTTTTTTTTTGTCTTAGGTATACCACCACAGATTTCTGGGGGAAAGCATTTGTTCTCAGTTGTCCCAGAAAGGCAAGGCCAGACCAAGACAAATGTACCAACTGAGCTTCTCCATGTCCCTCTATAGCAATTGTTTAAAATCATTCTCATTCAACCTACCTCTAATTTTATTCCTGTAGGCACTTATTCTTTCAACCCTTGAGAACTCCATTTTAGTCATTAATTTTGTTAGATTAAAGAATACTAATGAAGTCTCATTTCTCCTATAATTAAGATATAGCCAAAACATTTTGGTTATTCCTGTTGTTAGTGTCTCTCAACAAGGTTTTAATTTGAGATTTGAGAAATAAAAACATACTGGCTTCTTAACATCATTTTCTGGCAGATATCCAACTGTATTAATGCCAACAGAAACTATCCATAAGTAAATTAAATTGATTTTTTTTTTTCTTT
>VZTJ01004689.1:0-55976 GCA_013397795.1 Orthonyx spaldingii
GGAAGGGAAGGGAAGGGAAGGCTAACAGAGTCCTGAAGTCTTTTCTCATTTACTCTGAAACTGAAAGCTCCATGTATTTTGGCTTAATAAAATAAAATATATGCTTAAACTAATCCAAAGAGGAAAATTAATCACGGGACATCTTCTGAGCAGAAACTTACCTTTAGCAAGACTTTCTAACATATGCAAAACCTACTTACAGCATAAAAGCAGACACCTAATTTTTGTCCATATTGAGGTGTTGTCAAAGATCTCTTCAATGCAATTAAAATACTATTGCTTTCTTTAAATTTTCATTCCTAAATCACAAGCTACCATAATATGCCAAAATATTCTTTGACAGCTTCCTTAGCTATAGAGAAAATAAACCTGGCAATATGAACCTCTTTAAAAAGTAAACACAAAGCCATATTTACATTTTAAAAAAAATAAAAACTCTATCTCCTTTAGTTGCCTGGTTTTATCAAATGTTACTGGTAGTGGTTCCTTCACTGAACTCACCTTCTCTGAATGCCCTTAGAGCAAACAGATGACCTGCTATACTTCTCTGAGGCCAGAGCAGCACCATAAGCTTGGGATTAATTTATTTTCAAATATTTATCTTGACAGAGATAAGACAGAAAGTCTTATAGATACAACAGGTAACAGATCATTACAGTTTTTAAATCAGCAAACACAGAATAAGAATGAAACACTGAATAACATTTTATTAACTTAGAGCCCTACAGTATAATAAATTGGTTTTTGTAAATGTATGATTTTATGTCATTACATAATACACAGGCTCAAAGGCTGACTGTGCCTCAAATTGTGTGGACCTATGTAACAAATGAAAAAGAAAATGCAATGTTGTACATGTAAATTTGAACTCAAATATTGCTCTTGTATAGACTAAAACTGATTTTCAATTCTCAAAGCTGATATTCTTCTTTACAGTTCTATTTACCAGGATTTGACAGCTAATTTAATTACTTTATAAATGTCACTGTTGATTTTAGGGAAAGGCTAGAAGCACTAATGAAAAATGGAAACTCTGAATGTAGCCAAGGCCATATGTTTAAGATATAATTGCATTTTAGATATGAAAAGTATCTTTACTAAGATTTTGCTGAACCTTAAGTAGTTATGCTGCAGCTGGCAACAAGAAAATGGAAAGTTCCAGGGAGCAGTAAGAGACAGCAATGATCCTTTCATATTAATGACAGTCAGCAGATAATGAAAACACCATGCAAATTGCCTATTTACACTCAGCAATACCATAGCTGTTAATGGACCAGTGAAGTGAAGAAGAGAGCAAGCTGCAGTAGAGAATGTAGTCACAGCTGGAATCAACCCAAGTAGCAGATTCAGCTATTGAAAAGAGAGGAAACTCTTCCTGAACTCAGTGTATAGTAGTTACCCTAGAAGTACATAACCAGAGTTATGCTGATTTACAGTTCTATTTATTAAGACCAGTTCAAATGAGGTCTCCAAATCAGGGGAAAAACCCCTTGTTTTCCAACCTCCTCCCACCCATTATGAAGCAGGAGCTAATCTGTGCAGAAAGAGTGACACTAAAAAAAGCATGGCATTGTTAGTAGTTGCTGATTTCTCACAGAGAGTCACTGAAGCACCCATTTGCCATCTGGACCTCTCTAGAGAGGTTTGCTGTCCATGGGGGGTCATATTTGCAGTGTCACAAAGAGGCTGCCACACCTGGTAAAACTAGAGGTCTATCGTGCACTCCTACTCTTTCACACAGGGTCAAATTAGGCTGCAACAAGGAATTTGCAAAGTATCAAAAGGGACTTCACATCTTTCAAAAAGATATTGAAGGGATCGGAAGCATGGGTAGTGTTCTTTCCTCTATACCCCTAACTGGAAACTGGGAACCCAGAAAGAAGATGAATGAATCGAGAGAATGATTGACTACATGGCTGGTGCCATGCTCAGGGTTTTGGATTCTATGATCTAGGATGCACTTTTGAGAAACTGCTGACCATGGACAGGGTTCACCTGACTAGGTGGGGTAAGTGTGTTCTGAGAAGGAAACTGGCTGGACTTCTTAGCAGAGCTTTAAACCGTACTCAGCAAGGGATGGCGATATATTTCCAAGCGTCAGAGAAGAACCAGGAACAACAGCACTTCCAGGAAGTAGCAAGGAAATACCTGTAAGTCATCACCAAGGAATTAGGGAAGGATTCTCCCAAGAGGTGATGAGATCTCCAGTCCAGATGAAGTACCTCTACACAACTGTGTACAGCATGAGTAACAAACAAGTTGGAAATCATGGTGCACTTAGAAAACTACGACATAATTGCTATCGTGGAAAGATGGTGGAACAAATTCCACAACAGGAGGACTGCAATCAAGGGCTATAAGATTCTCAGAAGAGACAGGCTGGGAAGAAGGTTCCCCTGTTCCCCGTGAAGAAGGTGCTCTATGTTAAGGAAGCGACAGATAGTAAAGAGCTGCCTCTGAGGAACAGTCACAAACAGGTTGAGAGCCTGTGGATGAAAATCAGACAGGGCCGGCAAAGGACACCTTGTGATTGGCATCTGTTACAGGCCACCTGATCAGAGGGAGCCTGCTGATGAGGCCTCTTGCTTCAGTGCCAGGATCATCATTCTCACAGGCTCTCATCCTAGTGGGGAACTTCAACCACCCAGACATGTGTTGGGTAAGTAATACAGATATCTGTAGGTAAATCAGGAGGTTCCTGGACTACATCAAGGACAGATTCCTGGTCCAGACACTGGGCAAACCAACTAGAGGAGAAGCATTATTGGATCTAGTGCTCACCAGTGTGGATGAGTAACTAAGTCCTGAATTCATGATCTCAAGAAATATGGACCTGGCAAAGAGTCAGGATTGTGAAGTTTGGAAGACTGAATTCCAGCTTTTTAAGGATTTAGTAGATGATATCCCCTGGGAAACTTCTTAGGAACAGAGGAGCTAACTAGAGCTGGCATCTTTTTAAGGACATTTATCTTAGAGCACAAGAGCTCTCCATCATAGTGTACTGGAAATCAAGTAAGGCAGGCTGAAAATTGACATGTCTCAGCAAGGATTTGCTTCTCAAACTGAGGAGAGAGAGGGAAATGCATAACCACAGGAAGCAAGAACAAGTGACCTAGAGGGAGTACAGGAATACTGTTCAGATACCTAGAGATGGAGTCAGAAAAGCTAAGACACAGATGGATGAGCTTGAAAAGGGATGTGAAGAATAAGAAGAAGGAATTCTACAAGTACATAGGTCAGAAAATAAATTCCAAGGAGAGTGTACTCCCATCTCTGGTAGAGGAGTAGGGAAATCTGGTATCAACAGATACGGGGAAGGATGGAGTACTCAACAAGTTCTTTGTTTCAGTCTTCGCTGACCACCAGACATCCCATGTCTCTCAAGTCCCTCGACATCTAGGTGGGATGGGGAAGTGAGTTCCCTCCTGCTGTCAATGTAAAGCAGGCTTGAGACCACTTCATGAAGCTGAATAACCACAAGTTCACAGGACCTGATAACAGGCTTCCAGGTTCCTGAGAGGTGATGTTGTTGCCAAGCACTTCTCCATTCTATTTGAAGAGTCATAATGACCAGGTGAAGTCTCCAATGACAGGCAAAAGGGAAACATCACTCTTATTTTTAAAAAGGGAAGAAAAGAAGACACAGGGAACTGCAGACTAGGGAGTCTCACCTCTGTGCCTGGAAAGATCATGCAGCAGATCCTCCTAGAAAATGTTTTAAGGCACATAAAAGACAAAGAGGTGATCCGAGGCAGACAGGGACAGCCAGTAGCAGAGAGGGGTAGGATGGACTGGACTGACGCTGAAACCTCCACACTCCCTTCCTCAAGCCCAACTAAAGATGGCAACTCCTCTGCTTCTGGCCTCAGCTGAACCAAGGCCCCACAATAATGTGGGTAGTATGGAATTAAACAGTCCTAGAAACTACACCCTGTTTTTTCTATAGCCACAATACTAAGGGCAAATTATGCCTGACTAAACTGGTGACCTTCTGTGATGGAGCAACTGCAACGGTCAACAAGCAAACACTGACCAATGTCATCTAGCTAGACTTCTGTATGGGCTCTGACTGTTCCACGCAACATCCTTGTCTCCAAGTTGAAGACAAGTTGTCTTCAAACTGGACATGGATTTGAAGGGTGAACTATCTGGTAGGTAAGGAATTGGCTGGATGGACACATCCAGGGAGTCGAAGTCAATGTCCAGGTGGAGCTGATGACAAGTGAAACCTCAGAGCCTCAGGGCTCTGTCTTGGGACCAGTGCTCTTCAACATCTTCCTCAATGACATAGATAATAAGGTCAAGTTCTCCCTCAGCAAGTTTGCAGATGAAACAAAGCTGAGCAGTACTGTTGACACACCAGAAAAATGGGATGCCATTGAGGAGAACCTGGACAATCTTGAGAAGTGTGCCCATGAGAACCTCATAAGGTTCAACAGGGCTAAGTGCAGGGTGATGCATCTGGGTCAGGGCAATCCCAGACATGAACATGGATGGAGAATTCATTGAGAGCAATCCTGAGGAGGACTTGGGAGCTCTTGTGAATGAAAAACTGGACATGAATCAATAGTGTGAACTCACAGCCTAGAAAAACCAACCGTGTGCTGAACTGTATTAAAAGCAGCATATCCAGCAGGTGAGTCTCTCCATCTGCCCTGTCCTTGTGAGACCCCACATGCAGTGCTGCATCCAGCTCTGTGGTCTTCAGCACGAGAAAAAGTGGACCTGTTGGGAGGGCCATAAACACAAGCAGAGGGTTGTCTTCTATGAAGACAGACTGAGACAGCTGAGGCTGTGCAGCCTGGAGAACAGAAGACTTTGGCGAGATCTTATAACAGCCTTGCACTACCTTAGTAGGACTTTTAAAAAGAGAGAGAATTATTTTTTATACAACTTGATAGTTTGAGGTCAAATGGGGAACCATTTAAAATTTATATTAGAATTAAATTAAACATTAGAAGAAATTCTTTACTCAGAGTGTGAAGTGTCACTGGAACAGAGAATCTGTGGATACCCATCTCCAGAAGTGTTTGATGCCAGGCTGAATAGAGCTTTGAGCAACTGGGTCAAGTGGAAGTTGTCCCTACCCATGGCAGAGGAAGATGAAACTAGGTGACCTACAAGGTCTCTTCCAACTCAACTATTCTATGACTCTATGAAATCTTCTGCAGACCAGGACCTAGAGGCTACATCACCAAGAAAAGAGCATTCCCTGTTTTCCATTTTGCTTGGTGTTTCCTTTGCAGAAAATAAACACAGAACAACAGTTCTGATGTTGCATAAATGCTTAAGGGGGGAAAAAAGGAATATGTTGTCCAGTGTTAACTGCAAATTAAGCCAATATCTGATGCAAGACTATGTTATTCCTAGGCATTCATTAATTAAATATGAGGTTATTTGCTATCCTTATAAGTTTGTCTTCCTCAATTATACTATGCTATCCTTAGAAACAAGGCCATAATACAGAACAAGGAAAAGGAACAAAATTAATTGTGATTATCTGATTTAATTCTGCACATTGAGCCGATGAGTATTCTACAAGACACATTTCAATTCCTCCCAGTCTTGCTACTTTGAAATAGCAGCTACTTGTAAAGTAGAACAATGTTCTGAGTTTTAGGAAATGTAATATTTGGCAGCTGTAGAAAATGCAATGTGGAAGAAAAACCACATCATTTTCCTTAAGGTATATAAGTACCTGACATCAGCTTGTAAATAACATAAATTGTCATTGTACACAAAATTCATGTCATTCATAAAATTATTCACTTTCAAAAATTGAAAAAGAAAGTATTAAATCTGCCAATAACAGAATTCTCTTTGAAAGCCGTGTTTTCCAGTGAGAGGCAATAGTTTAAATTATAATTACTAGTAAAACAGGTTAGTTAGCAAAGCAATTCAATTAGATCTAATTCAAAATGAGGTGCCTTTTGACATGCATATTTTTTTACTGCAATGGAGGAGGACAGGAGGAAACTAATAAAGTTATATTTAACATCATATGATAAATGTGTTCTTACAGTATTTTTCCTATAAAGGACATGGAAGTATAACTCAAGTGTAATTATGTTGAAATTAGGACTTTCAGTAATAGCTGGCATTACCCACTGCGTGTCTTAGGTGTAGTGGAGACCGCTGTACACCACCTTGCTCTTAAACAAAGGTAATTAACAAATTCTGTGTCAAAAATAATCTTATTTATGGATAACATTTGAGGAAGTAATGTTGTACAAAAGGTAGGAATAAAAGCTTTCAGCCCTATGGAGTACTTGGGAATACTAGAGGATGAAAAATAGA
Organism: Orthonyx spaldingii; assembly: GCA_013397795.1. Lineage (NCBI taxonomy): Eukaryota > Metazoa > Chordata > Aves > Passeriformes > Orthonychidae > Orthonyx > Orthonyx spaldingii. The sequence goes on from VZTJ01004689.1 coordinate 6,298, forward strand.
CCATGAGCTGGTTATGTGTTCTTGCAGCCCAGAAAGCCAGTCCTGTCCTGCAACAAAAGGAGCAAGGCCAGCAAGTCGAGGGAGGTGAATCTCTACTCTGCCCTCCTGTGACTCTACCTGAAGTACAGCATCATTCTTAGCACAAGAAAGATATAGCCCTGTTAGAGCAGATCCAGAGGAGGGCCACAAATACGGTCAGAGAGCAGAAACACCTCTCCTTAGAGGAAAGGCTGAGAGAGTTGAGGTTATTCAGACTGGAGAAGAGAAGGCTTATTGAAGCTACTCAATATAAATAGGCTTATAAGAAAATTGGAGAAAGACTTCTTAGCAGAGTTTTCAGTGACAGGAGAAAGGGTAACATTTTGAAACTGAAATAGGGTAGATTTAGTTTTAGATTGGATCTAAGGAAAAAATGTTTTATGACAAGGTTGGTGAGTCACTGGATGTTGTGGGTGCCCCATGATGGAAAGTGTTCATGTTCAGCTTGGACTGGGTTTTGAAAAAACTTGTCTAGTGGAAGATGTCCCTGTATATGAGAGAGGATTGGGGTAGATGATCTTTTAATGTCCCTTCTAGTTGAAATAAATGTGTGATTCCATGAAAGTTGAATTCACAGATACCAGAAGTCGAGTTGGAGAATACTACTTGGACTCCTGTATACTACTGACCTTGCATTTTCCATGACTTAATTGTTAGAGATTTTTTTTTAGGAAAGTGTTAACCTGAACTTAAACATTGCTAGTGATTGAGAATTCGTGCTTTATAAGACATCCCATGGTTACTTTTATGGAAAAACAGACCTTTTGCTTCTAGTTCATATATGTGAATTTAAATGTTAGTCTTCTGCCTTATGTTTGCCTGCTGCATTAAAAAATCCTGCTTCTAGACTGTGATTTTGCATTTATAAATATTGATGAGTAAATGGGCTTGTAAACAATGCTGTTCAATGAACTTAAAAATGCATGGCTTTTTTGTTCCTGACTTTCCTCCAGATTATTTTTAGCACTTTATCTGTGAACAGCAAAAAAAAAAATTGAGTAAGATTAGCAGCAATGCTCAGTAAGTACTAATACGACTTCTCTATTCAAGTACTTTATACATCTAATACTGTTGAGAGTAGAATTTGCACTGACACTTTTGTTTTGTTAACTATGGTGGCATCCCTAGTTTTTTGTAGTTACAACTCCATTCTGTAAACACTGCCTTTGTGATTTCCATTCCTATAATTTTCAGTGGATCATACTAGACTATGACAGAATTCTAGAAAAAGAATTTCAAGCAATATTAGAACAGAGGTCTTACAGAAGTTTTATTACATCAATATAAATACTTAATCAACTAAATTTATAATTTCAATAAAAGAAAGTCTGGTAGGGTAGTTTCACAGAGTCTAATTTCTCTAAGCCCTCTTTGACACTATTTTATGCTACTTCAATTTCTTCATAATAATAAAAAAAATTGCCTTGTGTTATTCTGCTTCAGTTCAGTGTCAATTTTTCTTATTTTTTTAAAACTTTCCCCTTGATCAGAACTTGCTTAAAATCTGCATTAACACCTAGAGACCAACTTAAGCAAGCTTCACTTTGATAGTAATATAACTGTAGAAGAGTATAAGTTGAATAAATAGCAACCCTACTATTTAAAAGTTCTTTTTTTAAAAAGATTGAATGCTAGAATGTTAAAAGAAAACATCTAAAAGTTTTTTTTCTATATGGAAGCCTGAGGAGCACACCCTTCATTGCTTTGCTTTTTAAATATGATAATTGAGATTCTACTGCACAAAATTGAAAACAGCTCATCCATAACAAAAAACAAATATGCAAATGTTGTCTCACTTAACTGCACTCATAAGTTTAGAACCATTTAAATTCTATAATTTAAGTCTAATTTGAGTCTAAATTCTCAAAATATCAAATCTTTAGATTAAAAAGATTGCTTTATTAAACAAAAAGTACATGTAAAACTAGATTTCTGAAACTCTGCTCTATGTACACATAGAGTATGTATGATATAATTGTATATAAACAGATTCTTAACTAGCAAGCAAAATAATGTTTTACCAGCAAACTCATTCTTGCACAACTTGGAAAATTCCAATAAATGTCCACAAAATCCTGTGATCTGAAACCATTAATAGAAGACCTGTATCATCATTTTGCTGACAGTATTAGCTGGCACCACTTAGTGCCTTAAAATCTTACTCAGTACACTACGATACTATAAGACTGCTTAGCAAAGAAATCTCCATCACATGGGTACTTGAATTTTCAAACAGGTAAAATCTTATAATATGCTTGGGGAAAAAAAAGGAGAACTGCTACAGTTTCTCTTTGTAAAGTTCTTGAAACTTACCTAAACTGAAAATCCCAATGAGGACAATTTTCTTGCAGAACAGAATGTAAATGCAAACTATGGATGTGTTCTCATTTGAACACTGTAAATAACTAAATGTGTATTTGGTCTTAAGAAAACAACAGATCACATTCATTTTCTAAATCAGTCTATCCCCTTTTATAAAATCAAATCTCTTCTTAAGATCATGTTTTGTGTTTCACTGTTTCAACTACCACATAAAATGTCTTCATTCTTCATCTATGCCTGTGTGTACTTTATTACAGTGAATATTTACTTTCAGCAGGTCTACATGCAAATTAGTAGCTGTTGCTGTGAACTTGAAAATAAATACATTGACTTAAAATGTGAAACAGCATCTTAAGAAGGTTCTACTTCTCCTTGTTTGTAGTCACTTGAAAAGACTACAGAAACAAAAAATTCAATATTATTTTGAAGTCATTCTGGCCATCTATATTTTCCTGTGTTCACCCTTCAGGGTGATAAAAAGAGAGTTATTCAGATATTCAGTAGAGAACTAGAGATTTTTAATCTTCAGAGCTGGAGACTGAGCATTACTTTCGTAGTATAGGAAGGAGTAGACTCTGTGAAAAGAGAAAAAAGTAAGAAATGTCAGAGTTTAGCTATGTAATCTAGCACAAATAAATGGAGCCCTTAGCTAGAAACAGCTGGGTTTGGTCTTACTTCAAAGGTACTCTACAAATGATCTCTGTGCTATCTTTCAGAAATTCTGCTTGTTCATATTTTACAGAAGATAGTCCCTCCCCAGTCAGTTTTTCAAAAGCAGGTATTGGCATTATCTATAGCACAAAAGTTCAGAAGCAGGAAATGCAAAAGTGATTCATGATCCAAACTCTTCATGAAAAGTAGGGAGGTAAATTCTGTCTAGGAAGGCAGAAAAGTTGCCTAGGAATAGCGTAAAGCTGGCCTATTCGCAATAGAGCCAATGCAGGTTTCAGGCAGCCTGCCAGACTTCTACGTTTCATGACTGTCTCTAAAGCCAAATTATGACCTTAGTTTTTCCTCCATTCCTTTCTTCTCTCCATTTTAACCACCGTTGTTACCATTATCAGAATCCAACACTTTTACAGCAGACTTCAATTTAGAAACAGAGAGAATGAATATTCATATGCCCAGCTTATAGACATTAGGAAAGAGAAGTTCAGCATGAGAACATGAAAAGTATTCCGAAGCCACATCCTGTGGCCTTTCTTTATACTTCTCTTTTAATAGGTTTTGTAGCACTGCTATATAGACTGCTTAAATTAGGTGCAAGGAATGAAAAGCTACTCTAAGATTAATTCTACAAAAAGGTCTTTCTACACACAAACTATTCAAGGATTTAAAATGAGCCTATTGGGTATTCTGTCTCACGGGAAACTTTCCCCTTGTTTCCTAACAAATTTTGTTTAAGAACACTCAAGAGATCAACAGTTTCTTAATGATGGTAAATATGAAACAGAATAGCAAAATGAAGTAACGTGTAAAATTTCAGGTGTTGTGTAATAAATATCAAAGCAGGTATTTTACTATAATTTTACGGTGGGTAAATAATTAGTACTTTGAAATAGATAATATTGTCAGGGAATATTCTACCAATACAAAGAGCCTTTCATATATACACTGTGTTTCTTTTTGAGGAGGAGAAGCACTTCTTCAAGAATTCAAAATCACTAATGCTAATCCCAAGAGAAGTATATGTAAAGAATGAGAATAATCTTTGTGTATATCATCAATCAATTAAGGTTAAGGCACACGCAAACATGATTAATTTCATATACATTTGTTCAATATCATGGGTCATATTTAGGGTCCAAACTTTTAACAAAACAGATTTGGCATTTTCACTATTAGTCTTATTTAATATCATCAAAGACAGTTAGAGTTTAAGGATATATTGCTTGTCCTTTTAAAAATGAATGCTCACAATGTATGTCTGAATTATATCCAAGATAACAGGAAGCTTTCTGCAAATTAACACATACCCCTTTCCCTTAGGTCTTCAATGTATGCCTTCATAAACTCTTTCTCAACTTGCTCACGTTCACGTTCATTTTCTATAATTTCTTCTGTGTCTTCACATACAATTTTTTCAACTGGACTGTCCTTGAGACTTACAAATCTAGAGGGATTAACACAAAAATATATGTACAGGCAGCTGAACATCACCGACCATTATGAATCACATCTTAGATTGCTACCAGAGCCAGGAGGAGATATGTGAAGAACATTAGCTCAATTTTGCATTATGGCATTGTTAGGATACATCTAGCATTAGAAATACAGATTTCAAATGGGTCTTTCTCTATAATCCACTCTCCATATAAAAATGGTCAAGTTTATCTTTTTCCATCTAGCTACATAAATCATTCTTTGCAATAACAGGTATATCTCTTTATTATGAAACTTCTGAAAGATTACACTGTAATTTCCCATATGTTAATGAATAATATGAACTTCATCTTAACAATATTGCCTAGCAATCTAGAATTTCGCCAGTATCACTTACTGTCAATATGTACCTCCATTTCTTGGTTGTTATTACATTACTACTCTTTTACAATACATGACAGGGCACATTTTACTTTGTATTTACAAATTTCCTAAAGCTACACTTTGCAGATGAAAAACTAGGTGGTTGCACAAACAACTTATGTAATGTGCATAAGTGCATATCATTCTGAAAATCTCTGATTTTCACTCCAAGAAGGAAAAAAAAAAAAATTGTTACTTTCAAAAGAACAAATATTCCAACAAATCATATGGCTTTCTAAAAATCTCATTAATTGCTGTGAGTTTATGATCAGTTGACTTTGGCCGGCTAGGTGCCCACCAAACAGCTCTCTCTCTGCCCCTCTCCTCAATTAGACAAGTGAAAATAGCAGATGAAAAATTTGTAGACAAGCTTAATGAGAAAAGTAAAACGTATATATATATAAGAAAAGCAAAGCAAAGCAAAGTAAAGCAAATTACTTTCTACTTCTCAACAGGTAATGTCTAGCCACTTTCTGGGAATCAGAGACTCAGTATATGTAGTTGGCCTCTTTGAAAGACAAAAACTTCAATAACACATGATCCACATCCCTTCTCCTTTCTTTTAGCTTTATATGCTGAGCATGTGGTATGAAATATGACACCATACGGTATAAAATATCCCTTTGGTCAGCAAGGGTCAACTATTCCAGCTGTGTCCCCTCCCAACCTCCAGCTCACCCTCAGCCTATGGTGCTTTCTCAGGGGAGAGCTGGAGAGACAGCCTTGATGCTGTGACACCACTGTTCGGCAATTGCTAAAACCACTGATGTGTTATCAACACCTTTCTAGCTACCAGTGCAAGTAACAGCTCTGAGAGGACAGCTATGGGGAAAGTTAATTTCATCCTCAGCTAACTCCACTCTGAGCAAGACCCAGTGTAGAGTCTGAAATGGTTCCATAATCAAAAACATGAACGTTGCCTGCAGAAATGCAAGATCTCTGTAATTGCAGACTAAAAGGTCTTTTAGTCTTATTCTGCATGCAGCGGTAAGGTGATGTTTCACAGCAAAGAACTACTAAACTCATGTGACCTTACTTCGTATTTGACTAGCCATGTCTCCCTCTCCCAGCAAGATGCTTTTGTCAGCACTGAACTTATCCACAGCTAGCTTCCAGGCTACTAGTCCCACTCTGAAGCATGGCTTTGCAACTCCAGTGTTAAAGCTATATGATCCAGTCTACCCAGAAATAGCAGTTTAGACATACAGGGGCACAATGTGGGTAACTGGCAGATGAAAATCATAAAACTTCAGACCCTCTTTCATTTCTAATCCTTTTAGTGCCTCCTTTACCGCTCTGATATAAATTGGGCCAGCATTTGTAGAAACTGATGCTCATGAAAGCATTTCTTCTGGGTGTATCTTACCTTATCTTTTTAAGAATATTTCCCTTTCTCTCTCACTTTTACTTACTTCAAACCTGTGGTTGACTCACAGATGGCTGTGGGTATCTCAACCAAATCATCACCACTGACAACTAGCAAACTGAGCTTTGGCATATTGACAAGTGCTCGTGGAAGATAAGTCAACTTGTTTTTCTGTAGGAGAAGTGTCTGCAATTCATCTAATCTGTAAAGATGTAAAAGACAGAGATGACAAAATATTTATTTCAAACAGGAACTTCTATTCAAGATAGTAATACTGACACTCTTGTGTATAATAGGAGCAATTACATGTAATATCTTTGGCTTCTTAAAAAATCACTCAAACCCTACTTGCACGAAATTACATCAACTTTAATGGAAATATCCAGTAATGGTCCAGCATTATAGTGGTTTGGTATTAATAGCATACGTCTGACAAGTAATCAGAAGCATGCTCAAATACAAGGTTACAAAATTTACTGTGCTTTCATACAGAAGATATTGACAGAACAGCATATAAAACCTCACCATGTGCATCCTACAACTAATGAAAAACACAGGTCACCAGCTCACACCTTTATCCATATGCTGGTTTCTATGAATGAGGTATGTCTGTGGTAGGCAGTACATCCCCATCTATTGTTTTTCACTAGTAATTAGTACCATGGGGAGCAAGAGAAAGACCAGGTCCTGGTCATAAGGCTCTTGCAAGTTGTTCCAATGAAAGCAATTTAATGATAGTGTTTTGTGGTGGAACTTTTGCTTTATTTCCCCTGGCTTTTCCCAATGCAATAGAAATTTGTGTCTGTGTCTTTATTCCCTGGATTAGGTAGAAGACAAAAAACATAGCAAATTGATGAAACAAATTTGTCTTACTTGACTGGAAGGGTCCATTCCTAAAACACTGTTGCAGGCTATGCTTATCAGGCCCATGTGGTTTTAAATTCAGGGAAAAATATTAAGTAAGGCTTCAGCTTACTGCCAACTCATCTTTATTAATCACAAACTATTGTAATGGTATTGCAGACAATGATAATTCATTGAGGTTCTTTGACACCACAGGCATTGAAATCATGAGTCTGAATAAGAGTATTAGTTTACTGATGCAGAGGTTATCCTGATGTTTTCTAGCCTTCTGAATGTGCATGAGCCCACAGTCAAACAAAGAAAACCTTATTTTGTGGTGTCTGGTTACAGTATTCTAGCATCAAGTCTGGCAACTCAGTCCAAAATGGAGAAGATGAAATGTAGAAAGGGAATGATTTGAAGCTACTGGAATACAGCTTACAGGGGAAAAAAGTTCTTTAAGTTGAGAGGGTATCCTTCCATAAAAGAAAAATATCCTCTTAGAAACTCTTTGAAGTTAGTCGAATTTCTGGTCAGATCCCTTGGGAAAAATGGCAAGTTTATGTTGTTTGTAGCTAAAGCATGTGAATTACTAATACAAGTTAAGACTTCAGCACTGCTGTCAGAATAATCTGTGATTACTCAAAGTCCCAAAAAGTCCTTTTGCCCAGCAGAAAAGACCTTGCAAATGTTAAGACTGAATGAGTTTTCTGTGAAATTTCTTCTGCCTCAGGGATTTTTATTCCCAGATCAACAAACAATCCAGAATATTTTTAATAAACTAATTAATATGTTTGGACTTTTTTATTTCAGGTTAGGTAAACCAAGTCGCCACAGCACTCCACAGTGAATAAATAAAATCAGGAATAAGAAAAGTGCTTACTCAGGCTAGCAAGTCCCATTAAAAGGATCAGCATGATTTTTTAAAAAAACTGGTTCTAGTGGTCATCTAAACTGTGAGAGTGAGTGTATATGTGCACATCCATCTATACTTCAGAGTAGAAGTGGTGGATTGTCAACGGAGTTTTTGAATCTTACCAATATTTTTCTTCTTTACTAACAAAGTTTATCAGGCTCTCCGAGTAATTTAAATATGTTTTAGTTCACCTTTTCCTCCTTCCCATCTATCCTCCAGAGACTTACTGCTGTCAACTCCATATGTTGAGTCCCCTATGCTGGAACTGGGGCAGAGTATATCCAGTGAACTTACCAAAAAGCAATGTCCAGATATAATGACAAATTATTATGAAAGCAGCAGAAAATAGATAAACTGACTGCCATCAATGAGCCAGAAAAGTGGTTTTTGTTCTCAGACTCAGTCCATCAATAATAATGGGAATGTTTAAATGCAAAAATATATGATATATTTCCAAATGTGACTTTCCATCAACAGTGTCCTTTGGAAGCTTGTTACTTTCTAAATTCACTTAAAAGTTCCTATACCTGTCATTGAATTAAAACATAAATTACCTGTCAATGTCTTCTGGGAGATCTTTCAGGTTGTTGCTGCTAATGTCCAACCACTGCAAATTAGACATCCGGAGTACACAAATTGGAATAGAATGGAACTTGTTTGCTGACACGTCCACAAATGTGAGTTGTTTCAGGTTACTTAGCTAGAAAGAAGTGGTGCTTTATTTTAGTTACCTTTTGCAAATACAAGAAGACATTTCATTCAGCAACCATTTTTATTCCTCTAAAAGCACTTAAAAAGATATTCTTTTTTTTTAATCTCAACCATTTTGCCAGCCTTATCTCTTAGTCATCATTTTGTAGAAAAAGGAATTCAGAAATACCTACCTCTCAAATTGTTCATCACCTTTTTCACAGCTTCAGGGAATTGAATTAAATTTTTATTCTTTAAAACCCTACAGGTGTAGATGACAAGTCTGGAACCAGAAAATTACTTGGTTCTGAGGTGACAAAACACAATTTTTATAACTAATAGATACCAGTTACCATTCTCAAAATCAGAGATTTGATAGCCCGTATCAAAATTACATAGATTCACTTCACTATAACTCTACTATGCACTGAGCGTGTAATACTAGGACACAATGAGAAAATGAAGCTATCAAGTTAAGTAAACAGAAAATTTGGTCCAATATTTTTCAAAGATGTTTCATAATTCAAAAATTCATACTGCAGACTAAATATATAATAAAGTACACTAGACAATTATATTGAAATACTTTTCAAGGGAATTCTATTTTTAAGTAATAAACACGTAGTGCAAGGTACAGTTAAGGTTAAGCACAAATGTAAAATACACCTGCTAAAGAAATTAATGTATTTAATAGAGCTCTCTGTGTACTGAATCAATTATGTACTCTACTAGTGTTCATAAAACCATGCATCTAGCTAAAGTGAATGTCACAGGAGTATAAATGTCAACCAAAAAAATTATTTCAGAATCAAAATTGTTTTTCTGAGATTCCAATTACCAGTTACCATCACAATCAAACTCTACAGACCATGATACAGAATGAAAAGTAGCAAAAAACATTCCTTGGCCTTTGCAGGAAAATATCTTAGGATATAGAAAACAAAAACCCCAAACCAAGCACATTTTCCTCTTCCAAGGGGAGCAGAACACATGCAAAGGATAAAATATTTAAAAAATCATAAAGTAATAAAGCACATTCCAAATCGTTGAGAATTATTTTTTAATTATTAAGAATTGAGACCTGGAGATTTTTTATATTATCTATCCAAGCTCTTTTTTATTGCAATACTGCCAGACATTCATCTTAATTTGATCCCTGCTATTTAAAATCCTCACATTCACAGCATTATGCTGTGACAGAGACAGTTTCTTTTGAGACTTTTTGGTGGTGGTGGTTTGTTTGTGGGATGTAGGTTTCTTGTTTGGTTGAGGTTTTGTGGGTTTTATTTGCTTGCTGGTTTGGTTTTTCTTCTAGTTGTAACCTCATATAGCTGAAAATCTCATCATATTGAGAAATATTTTCAGGGAGATTTACTGAAGTTATCCTATTATAAGTGACTACACAATGAAGTTTACCTTTCAAAAATGTAGTAGAGGTTCAGAGTTCCTGAAGTCAAAGGTATAATTTCAAAATCTCCCCCTACTGTCTTAAAATAGTCCTGGAGAGTTATCACCATGGACATGTCTCACTACAGATTCAGAGCAGGCAAACACACTTTATTCTGACACTTCTTACTTTCCAAATATTTTGTCATTTTGGGGACTGATTACTAGCAGTGAACACTCAGTCATATTCTGTAAATTTTCCAGACACTGAATTTTTCTTCCAGAAAAACAGAATCTCTCTTTGAACAAGGAAAGTACAATGATTTTTTTCGATTGTAGCAACAACATAGTACAGAAAGTAACTGGCATCATCTTTATATTGCAATTACTTTGTGGTTTCAAATAATCATCACAATTTCAAATCCCAAGCACATATTTCAAATTTCTCGAAACTCAGAATAACTTGCTAAAACTGCTGACACATGTATTTCAGCAAACTCTCCTCCAAAAAATTTTGCAAGTACAGAATTAAAATAATATCCCACAGGCGCAACCCAAAATGTTCTCAAACCATCCCCAAAGAAGAAATACCACAACCTACAGAGTAGCAGATATACTTTGAAATATACTTTCTTTACTGTTCACTCAAGATTCTAAACACTTTGCTTTTACATGTAGTCACCTGTCATGCTGAAACAACTTGGTAACATCAAGATTAGATTGTAAAGTTATATTTCTTCAACAACAGTAACTAGTATTCCCTGAAAGTGCTTTATTGAATTAAATATTACAAGCAATCTTAACATAGCAGTATTATCTTTTTAAGAAATATAGCGGCTTCTTTTATTTTTCAAATAGTATGGTATATAGATTGGTTTAATACTTTAACACTTGGTTAGATTAAAATATACATTTTCAGGACTTTGTATTCCCATAAAAATGTACAAACAAAACACAAGCCCATCTACTCTATTGATAAAAATTTTGGTTCATCATGACACAGAACATTCACAGCCATGATTATATTGTGTATGCTGCAAGCTCTCAGTACTTGTACTTTAGGATAATATTTAACAAAGCTGTCCATTTTCTATAGTGTGTTGAAACCTAATGGAGTTTTTAATTTAATCTCTTCATGATATGTTACCAAAAAATGTCTATGATAGATGATTCATTAGAAATTATGGCAGCTGTGTACTATATTTTCTAAAGAAAATACTTTGTATTTTATTTCTTCTTAAAGGATTGATGGATTTTTTTAACAGACTTAAAAGGAAGGAAAAAAAAATAAGAACCAGAACAAAACCCTCAGAACACCTCTGTTCCTCACACCTCTCCATTTCTTTCTTAATGACAATACAAAAAAAATAACACATCAACTCTCTTCCTCCCACTTCTCCACTTCTTTCTTAATGACAATACAAAAAAAATAACACATCAACTCTCTTCCTCCCACTTCTCCACTTCTTTCTTAATGACAATACAAAAAAAATAACACATCAACTCTCTTCCTCCCACTTCTCCACTTCTTTCTTAATGACAATACAAAAAACCAACACTTTGACATTCAGTTTACCACTTCTAAATTAGTCTTTCCTCAGTTCATTTAGGGAGAGGAGTTTCCTCCTGCTTTATCATGTTGACTTCTTCATAAGAAATACAGTTCTCATGGTTTTCAGCCTCACAACTAGCAGCCACCCAGGAAAAAAAAATCTGTTTGTTGTGGAAAAATCCCTCTCACACTAATAGCCTTCCCACAGCTACTATGGTGGGCTATGACGGTTCATGGGGTACTCTTTTAAGGATGCATGGTTCTACTGCAGCAGCAAAGAAATCCCCTTCTTCCATGACTGGCAACATAAGTCCTCTTTGATCATTCCCAGGGGCAAGGGATCTGAATCACAGCTTCTTCTCTGTCTCTGCTCAAACTTCTCATCAGGCCACAATTACTTCAGTATCTACTTATCTCTATACAGGTGCCTTGGTTTACTGGTTTCATTGGCTGCAGTTAGGACATCACATCCCCCCTTTGGATCATTTCTTCATATAAAACAGGGAATATTTAAGTTTAGTCTTAACTATGGTTTCACAGAAGAATTTTCAGCTTCCACATTGAAGCACGCCTCATGCTCCTCCCTCTACATGTCGGTTCTGGTTTTTTCACTGGTTTTCCGTGTCTCTATGCTGTGTTTCTGTAGGTGTCCTCCCTCTTTCTCTGTCTGTGCAGGGGAGGTGGGTGTCTGCAAGTTTCATCTGGGCAATGAAAGGGTTAATCTCTTTTTCAGGCTTCTGCGATAGTCTCATTATTTCTGCTGGGTTGTTTAAAAAGTCTGAGCTGGGCTGCAGAAGCAGTCAGAGTCTCAGTGGCCTCACTCTGCGAAGGTGACCCGGCCTGGTGGCATCGGCCGGGCCCAGGGTGATAGAGCAGGGCCCGGCCTGAGTCGGATGGAGCCAGCCCGGCCCCTGTCCGCTGTGGTTGGAATGTTTGCTGAACTGCATCCGAGCCGGAGAGCTCAGCCCGGGGAGCTTAGGCCAGGTCCTCCTCCACGCTCAGCTGCACTGCCGCTCAAAACCCCCTTCCCCACGCCCCCCCTCACCTCTGAATGGGGGAGAAGGGCAAGGGCCCAGTCTTACCAGAGAGAGAAGCAGAGGATCTGCTTCTCTGTCAGCAACAGTACAAGAAAAAAGGGTCGTTTTTCAGGTGTCCCGCTCTTATATATGTTTTTTTTCTGGAGGCAGAATAACTTTTAATTGGATTGTATACTTATCAATATTCAAAACTAGCTGGTCACTGGCTCTGTCTCTCAGGAAGCAAGCTGTACTACTTCCTGCAGCATAGGTCACCTCTAAGATTGACCCTTCCTGGGTAAACCCGGGACAGCACCTTTTACAACACTTCATTTTCAAACAAGCATGGCTCCCTTATCATTTTTATGTTATCATTCATTTTTGCTTGATGTTGATTTTTACTATTTTCCTTTATTATGCAACTTTGAATCAAGCAGTATATAGGCTTTATGGAAGCTCCATTTAAAAAAAATAGCCATCTTTAATAGTCTAGCTACCTGGACAGACTTATTGTGGTACTTACATTTAATCATTTTTGTCATATTTCTTTGACAAACTGCACCATTTTACTTATCTTCATAATTTTGTTCATAGAATTAATCCAGATAACATTGTAGAGGGCCACTGCTTCTTTTTCTCTCTGGCAGTTAAACCTTCAGTTGAAAGGAAAGGACACCATGTCCTGGACTGAACGATTATTTGATTAATGGGTGTGGGTTTATTTTTCTTCTGCTTTTTTGCTGTGAAAGGGATTTACTCATAAGGTTGCATGCCTATTTACCATGAGTTACCTACTACTTAGCACAAAAAATTAGAAGGTGCAACATTGTGTTAAAGTAACATATTTTTCAGTGTCATGTAAATAACAGAAACTGCAACCCATCAAAATCAATGCGTGGCAAGACATGCAAAGGATTAACCTGGAAATGTCTACTGATGCATTACAAAAGAACTTTTGCCCAGGAATTTCAGAGTCAATGAAGTCAAAGAAAATTTGTACCACTTCAGTAGTATAGGTTATCACATATACTGTTTCCGATAGAATGACACTCATTATTAACCTGCTGAACACACTAGGATATATATGACAAAGAAACACCCTAGAAGCAAACTACATAGCTGCCCACTTAGATATCGTGAATTCAAACCAAATGCCTATCTTTTCTTTCATCAAACTGTAAGTGCAACCTCTTCTACAATCTCATTGACATTCATGGATAAAAGTGCTAATTACAGAAACTTAGTACAAGAATCTTTAGAGGCAGAAGACACCTTTCATGAAGCTATAGTTGTATATTTACAGCCCTGTCAGACTGTATATACATGGCTATATTTACAGCCATCAGACCGTCAAACTGGACTTTTAAAGTCGATGGGGCAAAGGCATTCAAGAGTCAATTCAACCACTGAGAAACAGAGTCCTAATTTCATATGTTTTGTGACAAAACCCTCTGAAGCCCAAAAATATGTAACATTAAAGAGCACTTCATTTGGTAGTATCTTGTGTTTTGCCTTAAAGAGCACAGTTGCCTGTCTCAAACACTACTAAGGCTACTGTTAAGGAGAAGCACTTTGCCATGAGATAAGCACAGAGTGGAGTGACAGGATGGCACTAACTCCAGGCCTGGTGGAGGTGAGATCTGGCTAGTACATCCTGGACAATGCATCCAGACAAAAATTTCCGCTGCAGTAAACTGTGTAAGGAAGCAACTGCTCATACGTTTATCATCAGTCAAGCAAAGATCACCCTAAGTTGTGGGATGGATGGCATCCATAACCACCAAAGCAGCCCCAAATGTGCCTCTGTGGATACCTGAAACCTGGACAGTAAATTAAGCCACCACAGCAGGAGCTTGAGATAAGATAAAGATGGTGCTATTGTCTGAGCATTATCTCGGGGGGAGATTACCAAAGCTTGGGGAGAAGAATCTATCACTGATAATGTGACTTATTAAAATATGGGCATTGACCTAATATCGATACCCAACTGAGACAGACAAGACCCTCTAACAGAGTTAGAAAGTGTATGTTTATTACGGCCGGGCGGCTGCATGAGATAACTCCCTAATACACAATGCAAAGTCACAAAACACTACAAGGCCTATATATTCACAGAGGTTCAATACAAATACATATTCATAACATTAACAACTCCCACTCCCCGCTTCATATGGTTATTAGCTGGAAAATCATTAAGCATGTGTAGTTAGTTCTTTGAAATGGGTCCGTGGTCCTGTGATTTGAGGAGGGGTCGTTAAAGATGAAGTAATTCTCCCATACCTCGTTTTGACCGTTCTACCTTTCCAGTTTTGACAATACATATTGCTCCTGGAGGACCTCCAGCTCCTCCCTTCATCCCTCCTAAATGGTTTTCAAACAAAAAATTAGTAATTGTCTACTTTTCTTTAGATCTGTTAAGCACAAGCACAGCTGAGCAAATATAAAGTAGCAAGCAATCAGTTACTTAACTCCTAAGAACTTATTCCAGGCCTGACTCTCTAGCTAACCATTAATTTTCTTTATTAACCCCAGCTGGGCTTGCTTATTGAATTTACTTAACTCATTTCAGCAAAGCTGGCCTTTAAGTAAAATCCTAATGTTTCAATGTTTAAAACTCTATGTTTCAAGGACCAAAAAGAACGCAGAATTTGTGGGCCACAAGGAAAGCCAACTCAGCAACTGTGCTGAAATCATCTCCATCTGGGTAGAAGGTAACTCTGGCAGGGGAAGATCACGAGCACTGACTCATAACCCACCAACCCCAGAAACCTACCAACTCAAAACAAGAGAAAAACTAAGGATGTGGACTTACTATCATGAGAAGTGAGGGAATCACTTAACCAATAGAATATGAGAACTATGTAGCCAATGAACATTAATTCCTTTTTTTGCTAAAATGTATAAATAGTGAAGATTTTGAAAGACCTCAAGAACCTCACCACCAAGAAGCCCAGGGTGATGAAGGGCGCCACTAGATCCATGGATGGTAACTATCTTCTACCTTGTACCTTTCTCTCTCTTTCCTGTGCCTTTTCTTTCTTTCCACCTCACATTGACTGTTAAATAAAATCTGTGTTGACTTCAGTATATGGTCTTGTTTGCACCTTAATTAGGGCAGAGGCATTTCTCACTGATTGGATTGAGATACCTTGGTAAGCTATATCTAAGAAATGTAAGTGAAAGAAAGCATTCACCATGATGGCATCATTCTGATTTTGCAATGCTAAAATCCTAAACTTTTTGTAGAGTTAATCACCAACAGAGACTATTATCCTTATGCCAAACTGTTTACTTGGAAGTTTAACATTGTCCACTTTCACTGTTCATCATTTTGTCATCCAAACAACTGAAGTTTAGTGTTTAATTGAGTAAATATAGCTATGATGATCTAAGCATTAGAAGTTCATAGAAAGGGACTTTGCTTATTATTAAAGCAGTTTTTTTGTATGCACAAATATTTCATCAATTCTAGAAAAAATTAGGAAATCAGTTTTATTTAATATTCACAAAATATATGCAATACATGCAACATATGCAATATTTACAAAAGTATCAGGTATTGATCATTCACAGGTGATTGAAGAATCACATAGGAGTAAGGACAGGACTATTATCATACAGTTAAAATCCCTAAGAATGTGGATCGTGTGAAAAAGTCTAAGTATAGGAGCTGTTCCAAGCCAATAGAAGAGTCACGCATATGAAATTAAGTACCCAATTAATGATTTCTGGGGTAAAGCCAAAACAAGTCTTCTGTCTTAAAAAGTAAATTTATGTTGATTACTTACATTAAATTTTCATAGCTTTGATGCTGCAGCTACACAGTCTACATATATTATTGCACTTTGCCATCATAAAGTCATCTCATATTCAAATTTCCAAAACTTGTAAATTAAGGACACACACTAGAAGGGAAAACTAGGCTCTGCCAAAAGCCAATTAAAGATTTCTCATCAACTTAAATAGGTCCAGTAGCTCACTTTGGGACTGTATTCTTCATATGTTTCAATTAAAACCATTAGAAGAGGAAGAACAGCATTGTCAGTAGCATATGGACATTAACTGACCTATCCAGGATGTTTGGAAATAACGTGTCCTCGAACCTATCAAAAGACCCTTTAAAGATATATTCTGTTCCTTCACCAAGAGATAATCAATATTGTTTACTCTTACAACAGAATAGTGACAAAGCCAAAAACATTTTTTCATTTCTGCTTAAAGATGCATAGCAATTGAAGAAGTGCTATTCAAATGGTCCTATCTAAATTATGAGTTAAGCATGTACGACTCTAGTTTGCCATGACAACACAATGTACCCTGTGAAGTTACCCTTCTAGTTCAAAAAACTGAGTATGCTCATTTGTGCTCATTCCGAAACCCAGAATAAATCACTATTTTCCAAAATGGGGTGTTGGAGAAACATCCAAAAGATATGGCAATTTTATTCTGTAGCAATTTTGAAAAGGTATTATAAACAAAGATGACAGCTAAAATAAAGAATTATAATACATTGACTGTTTTGTTTTACATTGATAAAACAGCAACCATTCACTTGAAAGAAAAAAGTTATCAAGGATATTTGAAGAGGCAATGTCAGCAGAAGAGAACCAGATAATGATGCAATATTGACAAATGCAAAAAAAATAATTAGGAAAATTGTGGGAGAAAAACATAGAAAAAACCCTAAGAATGTGGTTCTGTAGCTCTAATTTGTTACATTCACTCCATTTTGATGATTGATGATGAAATTATTTCACCTTATATATACTGGGGCTGGGCAACAACAATGATTTGCATTCTACACCAGGTCAAGAGGAGAGAGCCTGGTAAGTTTGGAAAAAAGACTCTCATGAAATATCAGCCAGAAATCAACTTACTAATAAATTAGGTGCAAGACAAAATGTTAAGACAAAAAAGTCATTTTGACTTCAGCAACAGAGGTCAGAAGGTTTGCAATTTGTGAGCCCACTTTATGATACCAAGAATAAGTATCTCCATGGGTTTTTCACTTTGTAAACAGAAATGGTAGAAATTCTTTTTGTCGTGGCACAGAGTAACTTCACCAAAATGCACAAGATTCTTGCCTGCTGTGGTACTGAGAACTACAGCAGTTTTGAAAAATTATCTACCAGCAGGATAACCCTGCAACTTAGATCAGGATTTGTCATTTCTTGAAACAGGAGTTTCATGAAGAAAATCCCCAGATTTGGGAAGTTCACAATGGAGATAAGAATACTTTGCACACTGTGACATATCTGGAATTAGACCATATTTCATTGAGCATATTGTTGTAAAATGTCGATCATCAAAATTATTTTTCTTTTAACTCCACAGACTACATGAGAATGACACTGATTGTACACAAACCTACAACTGAGAACAATGCCAACAACTTAGCACAACAGGTCACTGCTTTGTGGCTTGAAGAATTATGGCAAATTTTCTCTCCCCCGCTCTTTCCTTTCTTATAGTGCTGCTAGATACACATGGGTTTTTTATATACTTTCTTTCAGGTAGTTAAAAAGCTAACAGGAAAAATTTTGAGCTCATCTCTTCCCAAAGGATTCTGTTCTCCCTGTTTTATTACAGTATATCTAGGAAGTTTTATGTCTTGCTTTGACACAAGCATGCAAAAAATTGAAAATAAAGCTAATATTAGTAAAATAATCAGATATGCCAGATATTCCTGACTTGGACAAGAAAGATAATGAATGGCACATATATTGTGTGTACAGTGGACAGGTTTTTGTACAAATAGGTATCTGGCAACTTTCTAAGAACTTGTTGGTGCAATTAAGAGCACGAGGCTGTGAATTCTTATAGTTCTTAGTGCTTCGCTGCTAATTTGCACTACTCCATCCAGGGTGTGGGCAAGTAACCTTAGTGCATCCAAGTAATTTAAGGTATTGAATTACGTTCTTATTAAGGGTCAGATTCATATAAAACTGAATATTTATTCACATACGTACTTTAGAAACCTTGCAATGAAGCTGGATTTTCAAGATGCATTTTAGAGGACAAATTCCCCTAATGTGAAATTTACAGAGATGTGTGTCCTAGGCACAGGTTCTGGACAGCAGCCCTGTTGTAGTATCACTCAACCATGTGATGTTTGGTAAGGATGATAACGTAGCAAGTCTGCAATCATCATCTGCTTTTTACTGGAAAGTTCTGAAATTATCTTTTTCTTGGTTTTTTTGGTTGATTGTTTGATTGGTTGATTGGGATTTTTTTCCATTATAAACTGATGAAGAACTTGCTGAAATGGTCTTTAAAAAAAAAAATATTGCCTGCATAGAATGTATCTGGCCAGGTCCTCAGTATAGCCAAGAGGCTCTTATTTCTGGGAAGCTGCTGGGTAAATTATATCAAGGCCTCTTCCATTGGCTCAGAATGCCTCAGGAAGACATAGGCATGAATGCAGCTTTAGGATTGTTCTATAATGCCCCTTGAATTGCTAAATATTGTCCTGTGTCCCTTAAACAACAAGGAAAAAAAATTCTAACAAAATCAGTCATCTGGCCTGTCCCAGCACAGTTGTTCAGAAGATAAATTGTGTAGAATCAGGTTTCATGGTACTGACACAGTATAAGCTCAGACACACTTTACACTTTTATTTCTATGCCCTGTATCAATATAAGTAGCTTACAAACAGATGTTTTATAACTCAATTCCCTTCAGACTGCGTCTAAGTTACTTATCTTTGTTTAGCTACATACTGCTGCTAGAGACATATATAGCCCTAGTAATTTTTTAATAGTAAAACAAAAAACTTTGACATATTTGGGTATATCATGTGGAATATCAGATAATATTTTCTGTGACCATGACATTTTACAAATACCTATATAATGCTTTGAGTATATAAAAATATGAATATAACAAAAGAAAGTATGGCTGCTGAACAAATATACAGGAGTAACATTTATTATTAACAGCATACATCTTAAACTGTCAAGATTTTCACAACTGCAAATAAAATCTAATACAGAGAAGTACAAGCTAATGCAAGAACATTTCTTAAACTGACTGAAATCTGGGAAAAGATGGGAAAATGAAAAAAACACCTTCATGAAAGTCATGTTCACTATGCATTAGTGATCAAAAAAGCAAATAAATAGTTGGACATATATGTAATGTGATATACAATAATTAACCCCAAATTACTTCCCACTAAGTAAAACAACACTACATATAAAACATCATAATTACCAATTTTTCTCAAGGTAAATTATAATAGTATATGGAATTCAGAGATGAACAATAGATAATAACAGAATGGAATAGTTTGTTATTTTCATTAAATTTTTTGTTTGCAGTAGTTTTGAAAGACCTAAGTCAAGATTAGGAAAAACTGTCAAGATTAGAACAACTGGGTGAGAAATTGGTAATTCATTACGTATTTTTCCTTCACAATGTTCCTCACAAGAGCACCATAACCAAAAAACATTGCACCTCTCAATAAAACCTCTACACAATTAGATTCTAGAATTTGCAACAATAACATGTTTTTAATAACTTTGCAAAATTCTGAGGAAACTGACATTTACACAAATAATGAAAACCTCTAGTTCTATGTCACAGTCCAAAGAAGTACAGTGGAAATTTTTTCAAACTCAGAATATAGCACAAACATGTCACCAGCGTTCTAGTAGAATAATACTGCTTACTGAGGTTTCAAATGTCAAAACTTCCAGAAGTTGAATTTTTTGTAAAGCAGATCTGTAATCTGGGGTTTATTACTGTACTGATATCATCATTACCAGAGCACAAAAAATTGCAAACAAATCTCTGTAATGTTATGCTGTAAAAAACACATGTTAAGAGTTCTCTGTTGTGCTATTTCAATACCATTAATAGTCACTACAAGTAAATGGGAAAAAAATGAACAGAAACACAGTGGCAGGAAGTCACTTACCAAGGTGAAAAAGTACATCAGAGAAAGTATAGCACAGGTTTCCTGATTTCTGGTCTTGAGATGCTGAGGAACACTCCAGGTGTGTAATATAATAAGTCTATCAAGACCTTAATTATAGCAATTAAATTAATAGAGAATTAAGATGACCTATATATTTAAAACCTCTTCATTTCTTCCCTTTTTTTTGAAAAACGTAGTCTAACATTCTGCAGTTCTGAAGGATGACATTAGGTCTTCTAATCTCGATAACTTTTTTGTTGCCTGTAACCACCATTTCAAAGAGCATTTTGTATCTGAGAGTGAAAAATATTTCAACTAGTTTCAAGTAGCCTGGCCTCTTCTTAAACCATTTCTCTTCACTGAAAGGAGTGCATTCAAAGAGAAACCATAAGGGCAGAAAAGAACAGCATATCATGAAATGGTGATGCCCACACATGATCCAGACACTTGCAGCCCCTCTGATACCACAGTTACACAGTTCAGGCATAACTTTCAACTGACCAACTCTGTATTTCAAGATGAAATGAAATAACAGCCTCAAGACTGCAAGGCAGCCAGCATATGCTGCCTGACATGACTGAAGCTTAGAGTGAACAGCAGCTATCCCTCAGCAGCAGTCTGTGGTGCACACACTCCCCAGTCACGTAGCCATATAATCACGTATCATGTAACCAGACACAGTCAGGGAAGTTCTGCCATGTAGTCATACACAGTCTTCACACAAACTCTACACAGGCAAGCACTGGTCACATATACCCAACATCCACTCTGTACATGTAAACTGGCATGTGGAAAATCGAATTTTGAGTCACAGAATTTGGCTGACCAAGATTACCAGTATTACCTCACATTAGTCCAGAAAGAAACAGTCTGATGTGGCTAGAGTAATGCAGGTGATGAGGAATATAATAAAACACATGTAAATTAAAAATAGATAGGAAGGGGAAAAAAAAAGACAAGATAGATTTTGCAAAGTAAAAGATGAGGGAAGTCTGGAAATCTTATTGTTACAAAGCTGTGTTTTAACTTTTCCATGACCTCTATAACATTTGCTTTTATAATTCATAAAACGACACATCTTCTTTCACACAACTCCATCAGTAGTAAACAGCTCTGTGACTAGTCAAAATAGTGAAGTAGATGGATAGTCTAAACAGCAGGTAAAGAAATGTCTCTGGTTTTTGTATTTGTTCTGAGCTTTTCAGCCATTCATTCCCACACCTGAACTCATCCTGCTTTGTACTGCAGTTTTGAATGACAGAAGTCCAGGCTTGTGGGCTGGCATTTCTTCAATAAGTAAAGCAGAAACTACTGGAACGTATCCTTCTTTGAATTCCCTCACAAATTCGACATCCCTTCCACTTCACATTGGATATAATTCTATGCTCTTTTATCCAGGACTAGTAAGGCAGAGATCTTAT
Source organism: Orthonyx spaldingii (assembly GCA_013397795.1). Classification (NCBI taxonomy): domain Eukaryota; kingdom Metazoa; phylum Chordata; class Aves; order Passeriformes; family Orthonychidae; genus Orthonyx; species Orthonyx spaldingii. The sequence continues at coordinate 28,293 of VZTJ01004689.1, forward strand.
CTGAGTTCTATATGAGACAACAAAAAATCCTGGGATGAGGTCTGCTTTCAACTGATCATGCCATCTCTGTCTTTATATCTTTCCTACTGATCAATGATGATGAATAAAAATGACAGTCAGCCTTACCAAGTGTTTTTTACAGCTGTGAAGAGTTGATCAATCATAGGACTACCTGTAATTAGTTAACAACTGATAGGAATATATTCAGCAATAAATTAAACACATTAATTTCAATTATAATCTCCAACTTTATTCTTCTTACAGAATAAATAATACCTCTCATTATCTGCACTTTATGGAAAAATAAATAACATGCTTTTCTCTCCCTTCAGCTATAACTCCCTTTTGATTCTCATCAATCCATGTATGTTGGCACCAGAGACATTTTTCTGCAAGACAAAACATGCAAGTCTGACAGTGTTATGTATTTGTTCTGCTCTCTGCCTCTATTCAGTAGCTATATAAAATCTGCCTCAGATTATCTCACAGATGAATGGAGGAAATATTACCAGAATTTTGAAAGCCTGTTTTGCTCTCAAAGAGATTTGGAACTGTTTTGAGAGAAGGCAGAGCTGGAGCAGTACCAAATACTCTTTCTTACTACTGAATTTTTTTACAGTTAGATTCATGCTTTTTGTAATAATATAGTCACGTTTTAGTGTTCACATTATGCCCCTTTGGTCATTGTTAAGTCTTCCCTTATGCTGTAAAACTACTTGTCTGTCATTCCCTATTACAAAAACATTTCAGACTGTGAAAGGTGATATTACTTTTACTGAACTAATGTGAAAGGGAAAGGAAAGGTCACTGACACCACAGCATGGAGGTAAGCATGGGTCAGATCTCCAGTGAAGTGGACTGTTATTATTAGCTGCTGACTTATTCTGATAGTGGAGTGGTTTTAAAATGATGCTATATTAATTAGAAGGCTTTGGAAGCACAGTGTCAAGAGTGGGATCAACTGATACACTTTCCTGTGCCTAACTGCATAATCCTGTTTCCTAACATAGATCCATGTCCTTCTTTAGCCCCTCATCTCTTAAAATATTTATGAGAACTCCTGCAGCAGTAAGGCCTCCAAGAATCTCCTCTGATACCTAACACCTTTCCACCTGCTTTTTTTGGGTTTCACACCCCTCCTGCTAATGTTTGATATTGCATCTTATACCAGTTCCATAACACAGCTGTTGTTTGGCATGGATTGACACTTTGACCAACTGCATTGGAAAGCAACTCATCATGAGCTTTAAGCAAATTCAAACAGAATATAAGCCCTGAGCAAAGAAGAACAATATGAATTCCTGTCTAATGGAGATCCAACTCAGCCAAGAAATTGGAAAACAATTTCTGAGACTGTAAAATGTACATACAGAAATTTTGGCCTGATTACAGTCAACTGGACATTTCCTAGTGATTTAAAATGAAAAATTTACCAGAGGTTGGCTTCCCAGTACCAAGTTAAGCCCTTTATTACAGTGCTCCTCTCTGCTTTGTGGTCCTGAAAAACCCCCAAAATAAAAAGTTCATTTTTAACAAATCTGATACATGACTCCTTTGCAACTTATGAAAAATCTTACAGAAGTAAAGATTTAACAGATTCTTTATAGTCCCATTTAATAAGACAGGAAGGACCTAGAGGTGAGTTCTTCCACTGCCTTATCGAATAGTGAAACCCCTGGAAAATTAATGTCCTGTACTTCCAAATGCATTTTTTATTTATCATTGTCATACACATTAAAAAAAAAATTAAAAAAATTTTTAAAAAAGTGAAAAGAGAAAAGTTTGGAAGCACACAGATTTAAAGAATAATGTGCTGGTAAAACAACCTGGTATTTTGCATTTCCATAGAGATGGTTGATGTTCCACCTACCAGGTAATGGCTTTCAGATGTGTCACAAAGACAAGAAATTACATGAAAATGCCCAGTCAGGACTTGTTTGAAGCCTCCACACACACACACACACACACACACACACACACACCCCCATAGAGCTTGTGCCTCTGTTCTCCCTGCTAAATAGGTGGCTTTGAAGAATAGGACCAGACAGACAAACAAAAACAGGATGAAAGAGACTGAACATTTTCCAGTTGTTGAACATCAGTTTTAAAATATCAATTGGAATTGTATTAATGTATAAAAAGTTACTTATGTCTGTTCTGCATACTGTTGTGTTTGAAAACCATTGGCCACTAATGTCAGTGCCTAATAAATCCCTAATCACATCAGCAGTTTTTTTAAGGTTACACCTGTTAACATTATTAAACAATTCAAGAGACAACTATTTCTAATTATATTTTTCAGGAAAGCAAAGCAGAGAAATAGCACCAGTTATAATGCCTGTGACCATAGAAGGCTTTTCCAGGGGGATACATTCCTGGACCTCTAGGTCATCAATGCAAGTAAGATAATTGGCGACAGAAGATTAGAGGCAGCCTGCACTACAGTTATCACACACTGATGGAATTCACAGTCCTGAGGGTTATGAGTCAGTTAAAGAGTAAAGTCAGGACCCTAAGCTTTAGGAAAGCATATTTCCAGCTCTTCAAGGGCTTAGCTGATAGCAATACCTTGGGAAACTTATGTCAGGGAAAAGGGAGAAAAACAGACCTGGCATATATTTAAGGATGCCTTCCATAGTGCACAAGATCTTTCTACCCCCAGTTGTAAACAATCAGGCAAGGATGACAAGGGACTGGAATGGCTAAGCAGGGAACTACTGGTCAAACTAAAGGGACAGAAGTAAATACATAGACAGTGGAAGCAAGGACAGGTAACCTGGGAAGAACACAGTCCATTTGTACAGGGATGGGGTGTGGAAGGCCAAGGTGAAGCTATAAGTGGATCTCTGCATCCCTGTGGACCTCCATGGGCTGCAGGTGCACAACTGTTTTGCCATGGTCTGCACCAGGGGCTGCAGTGGAATCCCAGCTCCAGTGCCTGGAGCACCTCCTTCCCCTTCTTCTCCACTAACCTGGGTGTCTGTAGAGTTGTTCCTCTTACATATTCTCACCTCACTCTTCTCTGGTTGCAACTATATCTGCACAATAACTTTATTTTCATTCTTAAATATAATAGAAGCATTGCCACCATTTCTGACTGGTTCAGCCTTGGCATTATCTCTTCCAGGCTTTGAGGAAACTTCAGGCAGCTTCTGATGCAAGCCATGCCTGTGGCACCCACACTACCAGAACCAGGCACGCAAACCCAATACAGTATGCCACGGCACATAGAAGCCTGGGAAGTGATTGGAGACAGCCAGCAGATCTCCACCAAGGAAATGTCCTGCCTGCTCATCCTAGTGGCCTTCTACAGTGGAATGACTTCATCAATGGATAACGAAAGAGTTACACAAGTCATGTATATGGATTTCTGTAAAGCCTTTGACATAGGAACTGGAGCCATGTGAATATCATGAGATTTAATAAGATCAAGTGCAAGGTGCTGCACCTGGGTCAGGCCAACTCTCAGTATCAGCACAGGCTGGGGGATGAACAGATGGGGAGCAGCCCTGGGGAGAAGGACTTGGGGGTGCTGGTGGGTGAGAGGCTGGACATGACCCAGCCATGAGCATTCCCAACCCAGAGAGCCAAACGTGTCCTGTGCTGCATCAAAAGCAGAGTGGGCAGCAGGGCCAGGGAGGGGATTCTGCCCCTCTGCTCTGCTCTAGTGAGACCCTACCTGCAACACTGCATCCAGCTCTGGGATCTTCAGAGCAGAGAAGACCTGTTGGATTGAGTGCAGAATAGAACAGAAAGTATCAGAGTAATGGAAAACCCACTCTGTGTGGACAGGCTGAGACAGCTGGGGTTGTTTAACCTGGAAAAGAGAAGGATTCAGGGGAGATCTCACTGTGGCCTTTCGGTTCTTAAAGGGGCTTCCAACAACGATGGAGACATTTTAAGTAGGGACTGTTGTGATAGGACACAACAGGGGTAATGTTTTTAAACTAAAAGAATTTAGAATCAGATTATATAAGGAAGGCAATTTTAAAAATGAGGGTGGTGAAACACTGGTACTGGTTCCCAAAGAGGCGGTAGATACCTTACTCCTGGAAATATTAGAAGTCAGATTGGATAGGGTTTTGAGAAACATAATCTAGCTAAAGATGTTCCTGCCCATGACAGGGAGGTTGGACTAGATGATCTTTACAGATCCTTTCCAACCCAAACTATTCCATGATTCTATGATTTTGAAAGGTCTTCATGTCTGTGCTTGCTTATATTACGACTTAGCTGGAACTTTGCATCAGAAATACAAAACAAGATTTCATTTGATCTTTTGAAACACAGTGTGTTAAAGCAGCCAGAAAGCATAACCCTTTAATTTCTCTGAACTTCAAAGATCAGTTTCTACAGGATTCACATGCAAATGTAGGCATTCATAGATACGCACTCTGCTTGACAAGTTACTCTATGCTTTAAGAGTCTAATTCCTCCAATTTGCACTACCCAGATATTACTGAAAAAATTCAGATCACTTACTAGGACTACTCAGATGTAGTATTGAACACTGTTCAAAGCAGAATAACTTTGAAAAAAAAAAAAAACTAAACGAAAACCTTTTTAATTTGTTTTCTGTATCAGAACATCTACTGCAAGAATTTCTGTCTTGTTCCTGTTACTGTGGAATGACTTGCCTGTCCTGTGACTGATAGCATGTGCCATACCAGATGGTACAGATGGTGGAAATTAGAACTTCTTCATCTGCCCTCTCTTCTCACTGAAGTTCCTTTGGGTCACATAGACACTGTTGACCGCAGCAATATTATTGACAGAAAAAAAAGAAACCCACAACAAAGACGTCTCTTTGAAATGTGCATGAGCACAGGAAACTCTAACTGTGTGATTCAGTAAATAACTGTAGAAAGTAACACTTTCTGAAGAAAGCATACCTGAAAATAAGGTCAGATCAGTTTTTCTACATACTTTTATCAAAAAACATATGATTTATTATACAGTTTGTCTTTCTGGAAGAACAAATTTATTGCATAACCTGTATGATGATGATAGCAAGAGGAACTCTATCCAATAGTTAAAATACAAATACCAGTATCATACTAATTCTTAAATTTACATGCAAAATACACAAGAAATTTGGAATAAATCCATCCATCTCCTTCTCTCTGTAACTACTAATATATAGTATCCAGTATAATCACACTGTGCTAAGAGAGGGACTGGATAAGGTACAGGGCATGCCTCTCCTGAGCATCTTCGCCAGAAGAACAAAGTCCTCTCCACCTGAGAACCTTATGAGCTGTGTGCCATATCAGGGATGATTGTGCCCTAAGCCTCATAGTTTACCTTCCTCTACTAAACTTGGCTACTGAGGTCTAGAAGTATCTGCTACAAACTGACTGCATAAATGTAATGTCATGTAGGTTGCCTTTTCTTATATTTACATTTATATTTTATTTCAATTTATATTTTCACTCCTGTCCAGAGGAGAACATTGTTAATTTGCAAATGTGGCTAATATAGATTTGAACTCAACTGCAGATCCATGAATTTTCTCTGTCAAAGTTCTACTTTCAATTGATACTAATCAAATCTTGACGTTAGCTGTAACTTTTTAATATCTAAAAATGTTAGACATCCAATAGTAGAATAAATAAAAATAAATTGAAAACTAGACATTGAAACAGATTGCCTTGAACACTATATAGAATGGTATGAAATCCTAAGCCTTGAGAAAGTAAAAGATGAGAGCACATATCCTCAATTTTTTTTTTCATGTAGCACCAGATTGCCTCATTTTCAGATTTAGTGAAAAGACTTACAGAGTGCTGAAAGTAGCCTTTAAAAACAGAGAAAGAGCTTTCCATTAGAAATGAACAGACAAGTGAGCAGTGTGCTTTCTTCCTGGTGCTATGGCATAAGGCATGTCCCTCAAGGAACAGTTCCAAAGAGGCTCCAAATACATGCCCAAATAGAAGTACTGAAAAAGTCCAGGTACTAGACATACATGTTCCTAACAGGCTGATACAACTACTCCATGAAGTGCTTTAGGACAAGAATAGTGTTATGGTTTTGGATAGGGTGTATCTCTGGCCATTATTCTATGTAAAAAAAAACCAAGGCAAAATTAGACTTTAATAATTTCTACTGAGTTGCAGTTTGGCTTTATTACTTTTGACAAGTTTTACACCGAAGAATACTGATGCTGTTCATGTACGTGTCTTTAACCTTCCCAGAAGAAACTTCTAAGGATTTGAAAGTCAAATAAAAATTTAACTTCCTAACAGAGGATAAATAGGAAACATTTTTATCAGCATTCTATGTTATTTTTTCTATTAGTTGCCAAGTTTTGTCTTTCTTCCTAATGTTGTAAAGGGAAGCCGTTCTTCTACCAAAATGGAGCTTGCAGATATTTGCTTGTTTAATCTCCAGTTCCCAGTGTTGACTCCACATGAGAGATGTGACCAACCCTTATGAGTATTTCACTAGATTAATGGATGTTAGCAACAATCTTATTAGACAATAAATTATATAATCTAACTTAGGGTCATAATTACTTGTATTACTTGTCCATGACAAGGTGCTGGCAGCATGAGTTCAGGGGAAGACAGTGTGGGAAGACACCAGGGGCTGCACCAAATGGATACCAACAATTCCAGATGGCTCCAATGAACCAAGCCAGGACACAGCAAAACTCCTTAGTGAAGTGTGTGGTGCCACTCTAAAAACTGGTTTAAGAATGGGAGAAAAAATCCACCAGAGAAGGGGTGAGAATAAAAAGAGTGAGAAAGGGAACAGAGGGAATATCAAGTCAGTGCAGGAGGAGGAGGTGGTGCTGCATGATGGAATGGATCTCCATGCTAAAGCTCACGGAAGACTCATGTTGATGCAGACTACTATTCCGGAAAAAAGCCCAGCCCATGGGGACCCCACATGGGGGGAGAGCAAAAGTGTGAGGAGGATAGAGAAGCAACTATAAGCCACTGTGTTTAGGCTGTAACTTCCCTTGCCTCCCTACACTGCTCAGGGATGAAAGAGGAATCTGAAATGAAGTGACCTTGGGAGAGAGAGGAGGAAAGATTTTGGTTTAATGTCTTTGTTTCTTACAATTGAAATATATATTGACAAATATTAAATTAATCTTCCCAAAGTACAGTCTGTTTTGCCTTACTTACTTACAAAAGTAAGTGATAAACAATCTCCCTGTCTTTTGTCTTGAACTATGAGATTTCTTAAACTGTTTTCTCCAAATGTTGTGCTAAGGAGGGGCATGAAATGAGCAGACAGGTAGGTGTTTGGCTATTAGCCAAAGCTAGCCCACCACTGTCTTTCTGTTTTCCCTCTTTAGATTGTTCAGACTAATTCAATGTTTTAATTCATTGAACTGTTGCCTGCCAATCACTGCAACTATTTTTCCATCTGAGATTCAACATTAGACACCTATTATGTTAGCAAGGATACTGATGCAATGGTTCTGCATAACGAGCCATATTGAGTATGCCAAAGGCCAAACACTTTGCAGCATTTCAAATCATTTGACAAAAATGTTCCTTTAATTGTATGTTCAGCTTCCAAATCTGGCCTTGAAATGTTGATTCCAGGAAACTAACTGTATAATCTAAATCAGAAGAGCTTGTGTAGCCTACCTCCCAGATCACTGTAAATATAAATTGAGTTTCAGCCTCCAGAGAAACCCAATAGATAATGCCAATATTTTTCTTCTTGACCCTTTATACTATGCTAACATGATGTTGTTTGCAGTTTTTGCTGTTATATAAAGTTATTTGCACAGCTCCATTTTTTTTCCACAGGTTTTAAGTGAACCATTACCCCGTAACCTACATTCAGTTTTGTGCCTTTCAATCTCATTGAATAGGAGACTTTCAGAAGGAAACAATATTTTTGAGCTTTCCAAAAGAAACACCAGACTTCCAGGGCTCAGCCCTGGAAAGGCTTACATGCACAGGTAGGTTTACATGCAAAAGCTACCCATACTATATAAACATGGGCAAATCTTTGCACTACAAGACGTCTGTAAGCAATTGGCAAAATACTCATCGATTTTAAAATACCAATGACTGGGTGTGAATTTACCATCCACAGGTTTGAATATACTCACTTTTCTAAGATAATTTTATTTAATTTCTTTGCCTATCCAGGACATATGATTTTCTGATTCCTTTATGGTTCCTTTTTGCCAATTAAATTCTATCTGGTTTGTTCCCTGGTTTTGCTATCCAAAAAAGGAGAAGAGGAAGAGAAAGGAGACCTGCACTGTTTATTCTGCTGCTAGCATTTCTTTGCCATGCCCACTTGTGATGGGAAGGTTCACACTTTATTTCTGTTTCATTCACACAATGTTTTATCAACTCTTTTCAGATAAACTACTTTACTATGAAAAGCCAAGGGAGAAAATTAATTACTATTACTTTCCTCAGAAGAGAACATAAGCAGGGCTAAATCAGATCTCACATAATTTTAATCCACTCCAGTATTGCCTGTGAATCACCAGTAACAGATGTTTAGAGAAAAAGTAGGAATCAGTAAAGAAGAGACTGACGCTTTTCCCTAAAGATCCCTCCACTCACCCCCTAGAAATCAGGATATTAAGAACCTGAGAAATACAGATGACAACTAAAATTGTGGTTAGGTACCAGCCAATGATTTTATTTCTCTCTGACAATAAGTCTCAGAGCAGCTGTGGCAGAGAGCAGTTATGCAGCCAACAGAAAAAAAAAATAATGTTGATGCATGCCTGGGAGTTCTTTTCTCAGTCCATTATATATTCATGCCACTTCTCACATGTAATATCCTTTTCAGAGAGATATTTGTGCTCTTAGCAAGATGCAGTGCTGTTTATAGAACTCTCCATACAGTTTTTAAAGGAAAACAGACACTGGGAACAAACAAAGTGTGCATGTGAATTTGACTATCAAGATGCACTTCATTTTTACAGAAAATAGATATTTGCAGCCTTCTGCTTATTACCACAGCCAAATCCCCTTTAGGATCACATCCTCCTTTACATATCAGAATATATACAAGTAAAATTTAGTCACTTGAAAACCAAAACAAAGTACCTTGGCCCTATTAATTGTTTCTAAGAAATTTTCAATGATATTACTACTAAAACATTATTGCTAAAAACTGCAAGGAATGTGATTTAATCTGTTAAGAAAATATTTGAACACTGTGATAAAATACCTTTTAAGCCAAATAAAAAAGATGGAAACAAACGTAGATTGTTATCTTACTTCAAATGGGAGCTCTGTTATTTCCATATTTCCAGACAAATCCAGTGTTTCTAGATTCTCACAATCACCCAGTTCTGGAGGAACTGACTTCAAATTATTGAAACTCACATTGAGCACTTTGAGGTTTTTTAAGCAGCCTGTGAGGGTAAGATAATTCAAATCAGTGTACTTCAAAAAAAAAAAAAAAAAGGAGAAAGTAAAAATAAAAGGTATACTCAGTTAAGCAAAGAACAAGTTCCTTATTGTGATAACGAGTAAAATTAATAAATATTTTCTGCAGTGATGACTAACTTTTTGAGGGGCAATAGTGCCCCTTAGTCAGCATTGGATTTGGTGAGAGTTTGAAAGGAGGAAGCAAAGAGTTTCAAATATCTTGTTTCTTCCAATGATGAGATACCTTTTGACCTCAGCTGAAAGTAGAGAAGTTGGTTTTTGGTTGGCCACTGTAGAAAATTTTCCTACCAACTGAAAGACATTTTAGCAATTTCTATACAACCTGTTCATTGGGAACAATCACTTCTGCTAAACTTATTACATCAAGAATTCAGTCTTTAGTGTTCTGCATTGCATAATTTTGATTATAAAAGATAATGGATATGTGCATGTGTTTCATTAATTTCTTTATTGTGATTTATCATATCTATTGGCTTAATTTAAAGGCCATTATAATACTCTAGGCTACATTTAGTAACAAAGTATTTTGTTTCTTCAAATTATAACATTATATAATCTTCAGCAAAATAAGGGTTAGAAATATCATTAAAATGCAATCTCCTGAAACAAATGCAAGTTACACTGTGATATAATCAAAGGGGAAGGAATGTGAATATATTAAATAGCTGATGTGTTGGCAAAGGAATCATTACATGCATAACAAAATGAGAACATTTTATGGAAAGCTCTGTTTTACTACATGGATGATCACAGTATTGCAGAATCACAAAATGGTTTCAGTTGGAAGGAGCCTTCAAAAATCATCTAGTTCAAAGCCCTGTCCAACCCGACTGAATACTTCCCATGATGAGTCATGCACAATATCTAAAGGCATACTGTTTCAATGTCACATCACTTTCGTCATAAAAAATTTCTTATATCCAATCTACACCTACTCTCTTTCAGTTTAAAGCCATTGTCCCTTGTCCTGTCAGTACAGGCACGGGTAAAAAGTCTCTCTCTACCTTTTTTCATATGTCCACTTTAAATTTTGAAAGGTGCCAACAGAACCTTTTCTTCTCCAGTCTAAACACTCCCATCTGTCTCAGTTTTTCTTCATAGAAGTGTTCCAGACCTCCGACAATCTTCACAACCCTCCACTGAAGCCATTCCAACAGGCCCATGACTTTCTTGTACTGAAGGCCCCAGGACCGGATGAAGTATTACAGGTGGAGTCTCACAGTGACACCCTCCCTACAACCTACTGATCACACTTCTTTTGATTCAGCTCAGGATACTGATGGCTTTCTGACTGCAAATGCACACTGACAGCTCATATCCAATTCTCTTTCACCAGTGTTCTCAAGTCCTTCTCTGTGGGGCTATTCTCAATCCATTCATCCCCTAGTCTGCACTGATACTGGAAATTGTTCCAGCCCATGTGCAGGATCTTGCACTTTCCCTTGTTGACTTCCATGAAGTTCACATTAACCCACCTCTCAAGCTTGTCAAGGCGGTCCTGGATGGCATCCCTTCCTGTAAGGATATCAACTGTATACACTCAGTTTGTTATCATCTACAATGTTCCCCTCCACTCAGTTGTATTCCTGTGGTACTCCCTTCTACTCAGTGACAGAGTACAGCATTCAGAAGGAAAAGCAGAAGTAAGAAACATAAATACAATTCAGCAGCTGGAAATTGGGAGAACAGTATCTTGTGTCAACAGGCTCTCGAAAGAGACTAGATTTTTGTAAACTAAGACAAGACATACAGGAATCAAAAACTTATATCAGAGTCCTGAGTCTGACCAGGAGAGGGCTGATTTTGCCAGTAGTGGGTAAAGGGCGTGGCCAGGACCCAGAGGTTATTCTATACCACCTCACATTGTTGTCAGAAGTGGGAGAAAGAGTTTCTTCCAGGAAGAAGGGTTTCTGGTTTGGTCAAGTAACCATGGTGGACGGGAGTCATCTGACTTATTAATTTTCAATTATCAAGGTTTTTTCTGTGTGAATTGCTTCTTTTCTTGTACCCTCTGTCATTGGTATTGTGGTTGTTACTGTATATTTTATTAACTTATTGCTGTTTCCAGCAATACTTTCTTCTCTCAATCTGTAATCTTTGCCTTTTGTTCCTCCACTTCAGAGCGCTGCAGGGAGATAAGGGGAAAGTCAGGGAGCAAGATGGAATGGCACATGGTTTGAAGAGTCTCAGTGGGGGCACTTTCCTAAACCACAACAATCTGTCGTCTATTTATAATCAAATTTTTAAAAAGGATCTGGTGTTTCATCAGATTTGGATGACGTTGAAGAGTATATGATGCGTCCTCAAGCCAGTGTCATAACAGGGAGCTTATCCTTAAGACATTAACACTTAGTTAAACTTCTTCCAAAGCAAATGTTGGCTTAGAGTTGCTCACTTTTTGCTATCTGTGGAAGTCCTTACCAGAGGCTATTTGGTCCTTCCATAGAAAAGGGCAGAGAAGAAGCATGGGTAATGGAAGTCCTACATTTTTTCCCTGAGAAATTGCTGTTGTCAGAGCCAGAGACATGCAGTTTGATGGCCAGCACCAGGAGCCACCAGATCACACAGCATTTTACATAAATGTCGCAGTTTCCCTTGGACACAACATCTTCAAATGATGACTGAACCACCAAAATCATCTCACATATGGTAGACAAGGCATATATTAATCTCTACAAGTTACAACAAAGAAAAACACAGGCTCTTCCACTCAGCTTCCTTCCAGTTTTAGTCCTGCCAGAAACAGAAACTGAGGTGTATTTCAAAATTCAGCTGTCCTTTTAGGATTGTGACCTTGTTTTCCTTTACTGTGAGAAGATGATTTAGTTAAAATATCAGAAGAAAAATTTTCTGTAAGACTACAACAGGCATTGTTTTGCCAGTACACTGCTATCTGACAAGGGTCATTGGTGTAAGAAAACTAATTTAAAGTGGTGTCAATGTGTGAAATACCTTATTACATATTTTAAAGCACCTAAAAATAATAGAAGTTTAGGCTACCCATCAGGAAGACTCACCAGGTTTAGTATCATAATGTAGATGAAGATATTATATCACATACTAAGTGTCATAACCATGAATTTACCACTTCATTGCAACAAAATAAACACTGAAACAGAAATGCCTTCAAACTAGAGAATCAGAATATCACAATTTATTTCCTCAAACAATTAATCCCTTGGTAAAAGAGAGCAAATACCATTGGAATTAAAGAAGCCGAAACATTTCTCCAATAGCCCTAGAATGTTTTGTCTGTTCTTTCAGCACTGGAATATTGTACTGGTTCTATCTGGAATGGAGAAGGTGTTTCTCATAGCAATTCATATGGTGCTATGTCTTGGATTTGTGACCAAACAATAGTAATGTGCTAACACAGAAAAAAAGTCATATTCTGTTTCTCACTCTGCTGGCCCCGTGAGTAAGCTAGGAGTGGGCAAGAGGTTGAGAGGGGACAGGGCTGAGACTCTGGATCCAAATTGACCAAAGGAATATGCTATGGAATATGTCACATTGAGCAATAAAAGCTGGAGACAGGGGAGGAATGAGAGGGAGTTTTCCAAGGTCCCTATTCCTTAGGAACTGGATGAGGATCAATTTGTGGTGAGTGCTTTTACATCACTGGTTTCTTTACATCTTCTTCACATATTAAACTGTCTTTATCCTGATGCATGATTTTTCTCACTCTGCCTTTCCCTTTCTCTCCCCATCCTGCTGTGGGAGACTGGACTGCGGGGGACTGAGCAAGCTGTATGAGGCTTAGGTGTCTATGAGTGTTAACCCACAACAGATGTAGTTGCCAGTTTTTCTGTCACTGAAGTTTCTACCTCTCTGTTCCATTAGCAGTTGGAAAACTAATGTAGGCAAGGCATCTAGGATTACCAACATGCTAGTCACCCTCTTGTCTAACTCTGTTCAGATGGTCATCTCTGATGCATAAGAGACATTGAGCAGAACCACTTATGATAAAGAAATCACAAAAATGTAGCAGCCTTCCTGGGTAAGCGTGATGGACTCAAGCACAGCTTCTCTGTCTGACTTTCACAGCATCTAAAATGTATGTCAATGCTCCCATTATGGTTTGCAGGTATGAGAAAAAAGTAGAAAATGCATCACATTTTTTCTTGTGATATATACTCTCTCTCTAACCCGACAGAAGGGCACTATAAAATCTACAGTCAATTATAGTAATTGCTGTGACTAAGATTATGAAAATTACTGGGAAAAGCTATGAATCTTGCAACTGAATTTAATTTCCATAACAAACTCAGGACAACATAGATGAGTGGGGTGAAGCTTGTCACAATCTGCCTGCAGGGAGCAATCTCTTGGAATTCTATAAGGACTGTTTTTCACCTCTGGGTTCTTCAGTGGATTAAGTTATGCCACTTGACAAATGAGCAGTAGTCAAGCATTAACACCCCCTCTAGGACGAGAAGACATATATAGGACTAACCAGGACCTCCTGGATAAAATCCTCACATGACCACTTCACATAATCCCATTTTCTTACTTATCACATTCCATTTTAAAAGTAGTTTACTTTTTTACATCTTGTGCTATTACAGAAGAACATAGTTACTGAGTTTCATAATTTTCTTTATTTACAATAGTCTTCAGACTGCTAGCTTAAATTTATTTGTAGAAGTTTTATAATCATTACATTTTTGTCTATTTTATCTTTAAATAGCTCTTTTCTTTCCCAGGTGTTTACTGCTGATGTTTTCATAGGTAACAGACATCTCAGAATTTATTTTACTAACCTGAATAAGCCATTTTTTCTAGCCTCTGCTGACAAAATAAAAATTCCCCTCTTTAAATGGTCCTAATAGACTTGTTTTGCATCTGTTCTCATCTAAAATTACTGGATAGTCCTCCTGTGACTGTTACATTTGGAATTTCATTTCTTCAGTTTTTTGCATTTAATGATCTCTGACATGCTGCTCAAAAACTGAATGCATGACCTTGAGCTCTGCAACTGTGAATTTAATCTCTGTATTTTTTCAGAAGTCTATCTGCTCATCAGCCTTTTCATATTTCCACCTGTTTTCCAGTAACAACACACAGCCAAACTGTGTCAGCAGAAAATTTCAGTAACCCCCTTCCTGAAAATTTCTAAGTAATAAAGTTAAGAATGATCCTTGAGACAATCCACAAATGACCTTCCTCATGATCAATATTTTCTCTTTCCTAAGCACATTTTTACCTCTGGTTTAGCAAACCTTTTGCTCGTTTGTAAAATCGTGGCATCAAAATCCATTGTTAGAGTCAAACATTCATTTTCCATAGTTCTCTCTATCAAATACTTCATGGAATACCATGTAAACAAGATCTACTATTTGAAGCTCAGTCATCTTCTCGAAGGACAGAAACCAAATGAGTTGGGAACAACTTGCTTTTCCTTTATAAAGTTTTTATTTCAACCTGATTTCCATTCAGCACCACATCTCTAATGACTCCTTCCTCTAAATAACTGTTTGAAATTTTTACAACCAGTAATCTACATAAGGATAGAGTTAGGCTCTATGAGTTGCCAGAGTGGTTACCAAATTACAGACTGAGATGTGCTAGGCTGACTTTGTCAGACAGAGAGTACAAATGTATGACTATAAAAAACATTAATGAAAACTAAAGATTCTCAAATCCTGTGTCTTGACTGAAGGAGCACAAAATTGTAGAGTGATGAATCCCAAAATAGTCTTCAAATATCATAGACACTGTCGTTTGGAGGAGGGAGAATAAGAAGGGTGGTAAGGCAGTATGTATCACTTTCACAACCCTGAAGTCTGCATCTAGGGGTTTATTTATATCTTCTTAGTGTAGAGGATCTCCACTGTCTTTGGTATGCTGCCCAGTCAAAATCAGGCTGAATGAGCATGTAATACAGTCATTAAAGCAGCTTTAGGAAGGAAGGGAAGAGGTGACATCCCTTCCGTGACTGCACAAATGTAGAGCAGGATTTCACTCCTACCCATGTTATATATACATTCAAAAAATATTCAAGCACAACTGTTCAATTAAAAGTAGTAGTAATAAAATGATTGCTGCTACAATACTGCTCTTAACTATGTTTAATGTCACTGAATTTTCATTTCTATAAAATATGCAAATTCTGGAATTAAACAGCTAACATTTCTGTGTTTTCCATGTCGAGGCAGTAAAAGCCATGATGAAATCCATGGCATTCCTGAAAGTTTCACAATTAAGAGTACTTTTTTTAGATGGGAGACGCAATGTCATATTTGTGTTTATTCACAGTTTAAATTTTTAATTAATTTTTAAAAACCTGAACTAGTAATGAAATTATCTAATTTCTTCTAAGCAATGCAGCATTCTAATAATGGCAGTGTAAATTCCCCTTTTACACAAGCCTACATTAGTGATCCAAACAAGGTGTCAGAGAAAAAATACAGATGAGGTTACAGAATACCTTTATTATCTAAGGATCCCATTCAATGCAAATGTAGGTCCACTTGTGCAAACTGGGGTAAAAATAGGCAACCTTTTACATTAATCTGTAATCATACAATCATTGAATTATGGAATGGCTTGGGTTGGAAGGGATCTTAAAGATCATCTAGTTCCAACTCCACTGCCATGGGCAAGGTCACCTTTCACTAGGCCGGGGTTCTCAAAGCTCCACCCAATCTGGCTTTGAACACTTCCAGGGATGGGTCATCCACAGCTTATCTGGGCAACCTGCTTAATTGCCTCCCCACCCTCACAGAAAAGAATATCGACCTAAAATCTAAATTAAACCTACCCTACTTAAGTTTATGGCCATTAACCTTTGTCCTGTCACTACATGCCCTGGTAAACAGTTCCTACCCAGCTTTTTTATAGGCCTCTTTCAGGTACTGAAAGACCACAGTAAGGTCACCCCAGAGTCTTCTTTCCTACAGGCTGAACAAGACCATTTCTCACAGCCTGTCATCATAGGAGAGGTCCTCCATCCCTCTAATCATCCTTGTGTCTCCTCTGATATCACAGCAACAGATCCATGTCCTTCCTGTGCTGGGACCCCAGAGCTGGATGCAGTGTTCCAGGTGGGGTCTCAGCAGAGCAGAGCAGAGGGGCAGAATCTCCTCCCTGGCCCTGCTGCCTTCGCTGCTTTGGATGCAGCCCAGGACACGTTTGGCTTTCTGGGCTGTGAGTGCACATGGCTGGGTCATGTCCAGCCTCTCCCCCACCAAGTCTTTCTCAGCTAGGCTGCCACTGAACTGTTCATCCCCCAGTGTGTGCTGATACCAGAATGTGCCTCGACCCAAGCACAGCACCTTGTACTTGGTCTTGTTAAACCTCATGATGTTCACATGAGCCCGGTTCCTGAGCTTGTCCCGGTTCCTCTGTATGACAGACATGTTAACCTATCCTTCAAACAGGTCAACTGCACCACTTAGGTGGGTGTTGCAAATTTTCTGAGGGTCCACTCAAACCCACTGCCTACATAATTGATGAAGACACTGAATAGCACTGTTGCCAAAACAGGCCCCTGAGGCACACCACTTCTCACAAATGTTCTTGACCAGTACACTCTGGATGAGACCATTCAGACAATTCTTCATCCACTGAAGAGTCCATATATCACATCCATGTCTCTGCATTTTAGAGAGAAGGATGTTGTGATGAACCATGTCAAAGGCCTTACCGAAGTCCAGACAGATGAGAGGTTAGCCCTTCTCTTGTCCATCGATAAAGTCATTCCATTGTGGAAGGCCAATAAGTTGATCAGGGAGGACTTTTTCTTTGTGAAGCCATGCTGGTTTTCTCAAACCACCCTCCTGGCCTCTCCGTGCCTTAACATAGCTTTCAGGAGGATCTCCTCCATAGTTATCCCAGGGACAAAGATGATGCTGATAGGTCAGCAGATCCCAAGGTCCTCCTTTTTGCCTTCTTCTAAAATGGACACAATATTTCCCATCTTTTAGTCACCTGGGACTTTACCTGACCGCCATGACTTCTCAAATGTCAGAGAGTCTTGGTGGCTACATCAGGAAGTTCTCTCAAGCCTTAGGGATGCATTTCATCAGTTCCCGTAGACACACCTATATTCATGTTCCTCAGGTGGTTATGAACCTTATCTTTGCTTACAGTCCATGTGACTTAACTCCCCTAGTCCCTGCACTTAGTTCCATCCACTCAGGAAGTGTGAGAAGAGAGGGTGCCATTGAAAACTGAGTCAAAAATGTCCTCAAAAATACAATGAACTTACAACACCAGTGTTTAATACTGCCTCTTCAAAGGAGGGATATAAACAAAATTTTCCTCTGTTTCATACAAGACTGAGCTGTCGGACAAATAACACTGAGTACTGAATAAATGACAAAAATAATAGATGAGTTTGCAGTTCCTCAGAACAGACAGCATTTAAGCTGAGAATATGTATTTTCTTCTTGGAAACTCACAAAACACATTGGGAATCTTATTAACAGAAAAAGCTATTTTAGGTAACTAGAAGTCACTTAAAACTCTATTATTAACAGCTTTCCCCTCTGAGTTCTAGAAAACTGGATTAATGATATGCACAAATGGAATTTTGTACTGTGCGACAGAAAAGAGACAAAAAAATCCCTGTGAGTTCTTATTAATGTTGTAAAAGCAGTAAAAATTAAAAAAAAATTTTATCTTAAATATTTGGAAAAACAAAACTGTACAAATATTTTATTAACAGCTCTTTGAGACATTTAATGAATAATTTGTGGGACAAAAAAAAATACCAGTATAGCCTTACAAATCCACCCCAGCACAAAGGCTTTGGGATGATATGAAACTTCAGTTCATTACTTCCTATGTGAATATGAGAATATATTGTTAGATATTTTCAGTTATAGCAATTACTAATGTATTAGCATTAATTTATATACAGCAACCGCACTGCAGCCACATAGTCAAAGCCAGAGCTGTAATCTCACTCAGAAGAAAAAGGAAATCCCCGGGCTATGCCCCATTCATGGGGGCTTTTTTCTGTTATTCCTAGACAAATCACTTTAAGACAGAGAACTCCATTCTGCAGTTTTCTGTTTTTTTTAACGTGATTTCCATTAAATTATTTGCTATTACACATAAAGTATCAAATCAAAAGTATTCTCAATTGTCTTCTGTTATAAATTTGTTCTTGTTCATGGACATATGTGACTATAAAAATGTGATTTGAAATATCTGATAATGGATCCAACTCTTTCTTCTCTCCAATTCAGAGTGGAGCATTATCTTCTAAATCTGGTGAAACAGGAGTATGAACTACAATATTCCAGAAGTCCAGATACTTCAGGTGCAGCAATAATTTTTTCACTGAAAATATTGTTATCACCTCGTGTTCTCTCATACCTTTACCTCTTGTGAGAATCAAAAGTTGTCTTAACACAGCTCACCAGGTTGTCCTCTGCCAGATTATTTGTTGATCTAAACTTGACTTCAATTCTGTCTGAAGATTAAAGACTCAACAAGATGCATGTCACTGCCTACATCAACTATCTGTCATTACTCTCAAGTACATTTTAGCTGTGATATTTACCTAGATATTTCTGTTTTGTAAACAGAAGACAAAATGATGAATACCTTAGCACTTCACCTTTCCAGACACCTTACCTTCTGATTTAACACCCAGTCCTCACTCTTTGCTTAGATAGAGCTCCCAAATCAAACCCACATAGATTATTTCACTTGTGAAAATTTAGTGGATGAGTTGACTAAAATATGAAATGTTCCATTTAGAAGCAGTATTCAAAAACTTCAAAATATCCAACCACTTTCATAATATTGTCTTATGAAAATAATTAACATCTCCAATGCACATTAATGTCCCTCTCTGTATGCATATATAGTACGTGAAATAAAAGCACAGCTATTTGCAAGCATGTCCCCTCACACATAAACAAAGGCAGCATTGCACAAATTGAGACAAAGCTCCTCTGTAATTTATGCCATAACAAAAGGGGCAGATCCACTGCCTTACTAATAGGTGGCCTATCAACACACAACATTCAGTAGGACTGAAAAGCTTGAGGAAGTGTTGACAAAAACATGCTGAACAGTTCAGTTACACAGTCTTGGAGTGGCTTTTTGTATTATTTCTTTTTAAACTACATCAGTGACTATGCATCATTTTCTGGATAGGCTAGAATTACTACTATGCTATAGTATTATTGTATAAATAATGTGTATGGCTTAGCAAATCTGTTAATTTGGTTATGCAGTGTCTGATGTTCAAATCTATGTTTCCACAGAGGAGTGCTTAGATTTAATGAATCTTGAAAAACAAAATTTCTGAACAAAAATTCATCGGTAAGAGGAGGATGCTACGACATTTTGTCTGAGGGAAGCCCTATAGTAAACCATTTTCTAACATTCTCAGGCCCTTACAGGCAAACATTTACATAAAAACCAGCAACGAAAACATTGAAAGAAAGAAATCATGGGTAGATCTAGCAGGATAAACATATTGGAGGGAAGATGAATAAACGGGAATAACATAAAAGCTACTGATGAGCAGAAATCCCATAATTTTAATGCAATTGAAAGAACAGTGATTGCTACAGAAACACTGAGACTTTTTTCCTTGTTTCCCAAAAAACAAGGTTTCTGATACAAACTCTACATTACCCTCTGCTAGAACAATCTACTTGTCCCCTGGTCATCAGTGGTGTTCCCCAGGGCTCGGTGGTGGAGCCAGCCATTTTTAGAGTCTTCATTTTTGGTCTGGATATGGAGATGAAGTGTCCCCTTAGCCACTTTGCAAACAACACTAAAGTGGGTGGCAGTATTGATCTACTAGAGGGTAGGAAAGATGTTCAGAGTCATCTGGACCAGCTGGATCAATGGGCTTGGCAACTGTATGAGGTTCAATAACACAAAGAGCCGGGTCCTGTCCTTGGGTCACAACAGCCCATTAAAGCACAACAGGCTTGGGGAAAAGGAGCAGGAAAGCTGCCTGGTAGAAAAGGACCTGGGGATGCTGGTTGACAGCCAGTCAAATATGATCCAGCAGTGTGCCCAGGTGGCCAAGAAGGACAATGGCTTCCTGGGCTGTATAAAAATAGTGTGGCCAGCAGGACCAGGGAAATTTTTTTCATGCTATACTCAGCATTGGTGAGGCCACACCTCAAATAATGTGCTCAGATTTGGGCCCCTGTCCTGGTTTCATCTGGGACAGGGCTAAATTTTGTAGCAGCCACAAGGGGGCATTGCTAATATCCAGAAGTTATTCTAGACCACCTCACATTATTTTTCACGGATGGGAGAAGGGGTCCCTTCTGGTCAAGTAAATGTGGCTGGGTATCACTGCTTTGCACTGTAACTGATGTTATAGTTGTTTCTAGTAAATTGTGCTTATCTCAACCCACGATCTTTACTTTTTATGCTTCAAATTTTCCTCTCCACACCACTGAAAGGAGAGGGGGAGAGGGAGAGAGGAGTGAGTGAGTGAGCACCACGTGGTTTGGAGTGTTTTCATGGGAACATTAAATTGAGGAATACCATTTCTAAACCATGACAGCCCCAGACACTGACGTGCTGTAGAGTGTCCAGAGAAGGGCAACAGAGCTGGGAAAGGGTCTGGAGCACAGGTCTTATGAGAAACAGCTGGGGCAGCTGGGATTGTTTAGCCCGGAGAAAAGGAAGGTGTGGGATGATCTTATTGCTCTCTACAACTGCCTGAAAGGAGGGTGTGGCAAGGTGAGAGTCAGTCTCTTCTCCTAGTGAGAAGTGGGAGGACTGACAGGATGAGAGGAAATGATCTCAAGTTGCACAAGGGGAGGTCTAGATTGGATACTAGAGAACAAATTCTTCACTGAAAGGTTGGCCAGGCATTGGAAAAGGCCTCCCAAATAACAGGTATAATTACCATCCCGAAAAATGCTAAAAAAAAAATGTGTGCATGTGTCACTTACGGACATGGTTTAAAGATGAATACAGTGGAGATAGGTTTATGGTTGGACTCAATGATCTTAGAGGCCTTTTTGAATCTTAACACTTCTGTGATTCTGAGATCTGTGGTTTTGCCTTTATTGTGGAAACAGATTTTAATAGCATTAATAATATTTTTTTTCTTAGGGATCATTTTCATTAACAACTCATAATATTATGAGAATAAAGAAGAAACTTTTTCTGTCTCTATCTGCCTCAATTGTTAAGCAACAACCCCTTAAAACTCTCTGTTTAATGGTTTAGGGTAGCCTCTGGCAAGAAAGTAGTAGCCTTTCCTCTTTCTCCCATACTATGTCCACTTTCTTCCAAATGATGTTTTACAAGTTGTTTGTCCATTAAACTCACTGACATATCTGAGTTCTGCAGTCAAAGTGCTGATAAAATAGTTAGTGTTCATTTTACGTCCATTATCTCCTGCTTGTGTCTTGTTTATGATCTGTTAGTGTGTTTAGATGTCAGGTTGAAACTGTAAAATATTTCTCAATGTCTATGTAAAATTTTCTTCATAAAATATAGTGCTAGTAAATAAATCAAAAGCATGAGTGTTACTTGACTAATAGAATACTGAAAGTGTAGAAAGTTCTAACACAGATTTTTGTGTTTCAGGATCCTCTCCCTCTTCCTGTTTTTCTTAGTTATGCCTATGGTACCAAGGGAGGTGGAGGTTTTAGTCTTTCAGTTGTTATTTCTTAGTATACATAAAGAATGGCAATCATGGGGAAAGCTTAGGACTACTGCATTTAAAATCAAAGGCTGAGGTATTAGTACACCTGGGCGCATGGGCTTGACATTGGCAAAACCATAGCGGGCCCAGTTTCCTCAGTTCTCAAAGATGCCACCTGTTACAGCTCTGTAACAGGTATTTTTCCATGTAAGAGCAGTAAATCCCTCTCAATACCAATACAATCTGTCAAATAAGCTTTCACATTGTAAGATCCAAAAACACAGGAGAGGCAAGCATTAAAATTATTGTTATGTAGCTTAAAATGGCAAGGGCCAAAGTTTGTAAGCATTGAGAGTTTTTTCTCTCTCATAACATCAGGTTGGGTAGATTTAGCTATTAGGAAGAAATCCTTCAGTGTGAGGTTGTTGAGACACTGGCACAGGTTGCCCAGAAAAGTGGTGGAAGAACCATCCAAGGAAACATTCAAGGCCAGGTTGGAAGCATCCCTGACCAACCTGGTCTAATGAAAGGTGTTGCTGCCCACGGCAGTGGGGTTGGAACTAGATGACTTTTAAGATCCCTTCCAATCCAAATTATTCTATTATTCAATTACTCTATGGTATCTCTCTTTATTAAATTCAGACCATTACTGAACCCTTTAAAAATTAAAATGTACATTTTTTGCAGGATTCTATTTTTTGTTTCTTTTTCCTGCAAATTTATGTTTCAATTCATCTTGTTTGAAGCTTAAAATTCTGTAATACTTCTATTTTTCTTAACCTGTAAGGAATATGAAACACCACCTGTTCCCAGAAGCAGCTCTCCATCTACTTGAATACAATCAATAACTGCCTTATAATCAGACAACAAAAATGTGCTAGCTTCTTCCCATGTTTGATCCATACTATATACGCAATTTTCAATACAATTTAGCAAGTATAATTAAAGACAGAGAGATATAAAAATGTAGAGGGGACTATTCAGTGTAAACAAGGAAGACAATTATCAGTAAATTAACAAGAATATCCATGGATGCTCACTTCCCTGCAATAGAGTTAAAAGGCACGAGTATAAATATCTGAATATCTTAGACCTACTCACCAATCTCTGCTGGAAGATTATTGATTTGATTTTTTGACAATTCCAGTACTCTCAGATCTTGAAATAGTGCAATGTAGGCTGGAATGGTTTGTATCAATGTATCGTACACGTGCCATTCTTTCAGATAGGTCTGTTCTTTCAGAGAATCTGGGAGTTCCTGTAAATGAAATAACAATAGGTAAATAGAAAGCATGAAGTTAGAATTTTGTTACTGTGTTTCTAAACAGGGAGAAAAAATGCACTTTGTCTTAATTATCTTGATGTAGAATAGCAGTTTGCCAAAGCCTTACAGAAGCCGTCTGCTTTTGAAGAGCGTTGCAGCTGTCTTCATCACATATTCATTTTTTTAATTCCTAATGCAATTATTTGCTCTAAAACAGAAACCTATCCAAAGAACTCAATCTGTTTGGTGTCTTGCACATTATCTCCTTTTTCCAGATGGAGGAGTTTTTAAAAACACATTTCAGTGTTTTAATTCACACATCAAGATGTAGTAAAATGTAGCACAGAACAGAAGAGTGCATGGAGAATATCTAAATAGGATTTGATAAAAAAAAAACCAAGAAAACATGTGACTGTGTTCTGAATACCTGCCAATGTTTCAAAATTTGTTTTCCAAGATGGAATAGAACCATTTCAGATGGTATACACACATATCACCTGGCTTAACTTCCTAAGCTGTTACAGCTATGTTCAAAAATGTTTACAGGATTTCTTTAGGAAAAATAAAACTGATTTTTAAATTAAATAACAAAATTGATTTTTAAGTCAGTCCACATTTGCAACTATTTCTTGATTTAGTCATGCAGAATCCTTTGCTTTCAGAACTCTAGTAATTTTGAAATTTCCTGTAATTTCTGAGTAATTTTGAGATTACTCTATTTAACAAAAGTCTTCAATGTATAAATGAGACTAAAATTAATAAAGCCTTTAATTCTTACAAAATTGCTTTAATTAATTCACTTCAGGTGTACATCTCTTTGCTTCAATTCTGTCACCAAATTCTTTGAACTTGAAACAGACAAAAATGAATTCCAAAAGTTGAAGGTCAGGTCATTTAAACTCCACTTTTTTAAGTATCACATAATTTACCAGTCTGTATTAGGTTTTATAACACTGTGCACTGGTAACATGTGAAATAAATAATCTGGAAGAGGTTCTACCACTAACTTTACTCTGTAAGAAGAGATGAAAGAGTTTCACCCTTTGATTCCTTTATAAATTTCAGATTTGTTTCCTGTGCATGAAGAATATGATACAGTAGTAATTATTGTTTTCATAAAAAGGATATTGCCCGCTTCTTTTTTTCCTTCTAGATTTCATAGATGTCCCAAGGCATTTATAAGACTGATGCATTTGAATTGGTCTTTTTATGAGTGCTGAACTTCTGGATTAACAATAGTGCTACTTAATTCTTAGTTTAATTAAAATATCTAATTGCAATTGTAGATATACTGGACTGTTGATCAGAAGCCATTCTTTAGTCATTACTGCGTCTCATTTCAGTTCTTTTTTAATTTACACAGGTAGACATAAAACCTATGTTATATCATTCTGCCTTGTTACCTTCCCTTCCATATTTGATACAGTTAATTTCATTTCTTACTTCATTTTCAGATTAGGGGTGTGAGTGTATTGCATTGTGATCCATCTGCTATATTTGTCAGTTTATGACAATTAAAAATTAAAATATCTCAAATGCTGCAGTGCTGATAGTGAGAAATCTCTCCAAATTGGTGGAATTAGTTACTATTTCTCATGTCCAGTGTTGCATATTTTTCTGCAGCAAAATAAAATAATAGATGATAACTGCAAATTCAATTAGTATCATCTTTCCTACCTGTAAAGAATGGAAAATTCAGCATGTAGGGGATAGCATTTAGCTGGAGTATCATAGATGTCTCTGTAGGAAAGAACCATGATTCAGAGGAAGAGATGAATAATCGTATTAGAGGGGAAAACATGTCTATGTTAACAGACACTAATTTCCACTCTATTTCTCCACAGTTCAGGTCAGTCTTTGGCTTTGTATTGTCCTACTGGGTTTTTGCACTTTATTGTCACAACACAGCACCTCCAGCTCTTTGGTGGCAAAAACAGCCCTTTCCCCTCTGAAGTCAACAGCCATGCTATTCTCCCACACCGAAGGGAGTACCCCACAAAATTCTCCTTGATATATTGAAAACAGTGCAGCACATGAGGCCCTCTACCAGATCAAGATCAAACTCATTCACCGTTTTAGAAGAATTAAGCCAAAATATTAAAAATATTTGTTTATTTTTAATGTAAAAAGATTTTTTTTAAATCTTTATGTCTGCATTAGGGGTAGAGCACCAAGATATTTTTCTGCAGCAACAGAAATACGTTTAGACATGACTTCAAAAGAATGGAAGTAAATTCCATTCTTCTACCAACTGCCAACTTGCTATTCTTTTTTGTGAATATTTTTTTATATCATATGATCATGCTTATGATTTAAAAATGCAAGCACACAAATACTTTGCTACTATGTGCTTTTTCAACATTTTCCATTTTAAAATGCATTTACATTTGTGTTGCTGAAACATAAATTGATGTGATATTTTGCTTCATTTACAAACTAGATAGGGACGAGAACTGAAACTTGCACAAGCTTTACATTTGCTTTACTCTCTGATTCTCTTGTGTTCTTTTGTAATCTCCTGCTGCCATGCTAAAGCTGGCAGCCTACTGATAAATTTCTACATGAAGACTGACATTTGGAGGATAGCCAGTCTTTGCCTTTAACAGCAAAACAATACCTCAAACTTGTTTGATTTTTGAAAGAGAAGAAAAGTTTTAAAAGAAAATAAATAACAAACATACAACCACTATAATATTTCTAATTCAGAGAGAAATTACCTGCTAGAACCGAACCTGAACTAAAACTGTGATCAAAGCTCTAAGAAGTTACAATTCTCTTTCTTTTCCAGCTCTATATGTTTATCTGTCATGGGCCAAAATAATATTTTGGATCCAAATCTGGCAATCTTTTAAAAATACTTGAAGCTAACTGCAGGCACTCCCTGATGCAGGTCCGCAGCACAACACTGGCACTGTCCCCATGTCCCCCTGTTGTCCCAAAACAGCTCGGTGTTGTCTTTCACCAACTATGCAAGAGGCCAATCC
The DNA here is from genome assembly GCA_013397795.1 of Orthonyx spaldingii. Lineage (NCBI taxonomy): Eukaryota > Metazoa > Chordata > Aves > Passeriformes > Orthonychidae > Orthonyx > Orthonyx spaldingii. Next base: position 54,513 of record VZTJ01004689.1, read on the forward strand.
ACGCACAAGAGTTCTTTGATTAATTTACATTTCTGCAGAGAAAGGGTTGCTGGGTGGAAAGCCCTAAACCTTAACAAGGCAATTCTATCAACAAGTCGTTTATCCTTCCGACATCTGGACATAGCTCCCCAACCACAGACTGCCCAGGGTGGTGGCACCCCAAGCGGCTGGAGGCAGACAGGGCTGAGCTCAGCAGGGCCACAGGCACAGGGGCTGTGTGGGAGGGGATGGTTTGGGTCAGCTGGAGCCTCTGTGAGGAGAAAGCAAGGTCTGCCTTATGCCAGGCATGATTGCTTCCAGCTGGGCCCACCCAGTCCTAGCCGGCTCTGCGCATCCCACCTCGCTGTTATAAGGGTGCTGTGGTGTGGCCCATTGTAACAGCAGCACATTCCTAGGCGCTTTGTGATGCAGGGGTCATATGGTGCCTATTGCTATGCAGGGCCGTGCCCTGATCAGGAGCTTATTTAAAGAACACTAAGACCAGGAGTGCCCAATCCCAGGAGAACACTTCCCTTGAGAGGTAGCATTTCTCCCAGATACCTCAGCGGTAGAGGTTGCCAAAGCAGCACAGGTTGAAGGACTGAGGGGATGGGACCGGCACCTCCTCCTCCTCCTCTTCATCTTTCTCCTCCGGCCCATAGGTGGGCCACAGGCAGTCATAGGCAGAGGAGCATTGTGTGCCTTTCAATGTTGAAGCTCAAGAGATGGCTGAGGCAGCAGCTTCTTATGCCCTCATCAAGCTGGTAAGAGCAGCAGAGGCAGAGAGCCAGAAAGATGCTGTGCACAGTCCCTGCTGCCCATCCCCCAGCTCCTCGCCAAGCCCTTTGGAAGCCCAAGCCCTGAGCAGGCAATGAGCAAGGGCAGCAGTGGGGGCAGTCCTGGAAGTGCCGGAGACCAAGAAGGAGGTCTTGTCAGAGAAGTGGGAAAACTTGAAACTCTACAACCCCCAAAGAGCTGTCTCAAGTGGAACACAACGAAGGCCAAAGCTGGAGTGCTAGAAAAGAGAAGCCACCACTGTCCCTCACACGGCAGGCATGGTCAGAGTTCTGGGACTTTAGTAACAGTATATCCCGCCTCGGTAGTTGTTGGGGTTTGGAATCCTTCTTTTTGTTTCTCTTATCTTAGAGAATTTTTTGCCCATACATTGCTAAGACACCATAAACGACTGGGTGCTTAGGAAAAACACTAGAAAGACCAGTCGAGTAAAAAAAACTTGTAAGTAGCTATTCCCTTATTTGGACATTCCCTCTTGAAGGAGGCAGAGATCTCGGGACAGCTGGGCTGGGAAAAGGGATGGGGAACGGTAGCTCGCCCTCTTTGCTTCTCGGCATTCAGAAGAGAGGGAAGCTACCATTGCTTGTCACCACTGTGGCATTTTCCTGGCTCCTGCTGCCTGCCTGCCTCTCCCGGAGCCAGCCCCTGCCAGCCGTGGCTTGGGAGTCGGGCTGCCCTGCCCTGCCCAGC
>VZTJ01004690.1:0-14083 GCA_013397795.1 Orthonyx spaldingii
GGGTGATATGTTTCCACCTAACCACTGTCACACTCTCTCTATCCCCACACCCCCCACAGGCACCTCTTTCTCTATATCTTTCTCTCTTTCTTTTATCCTTCTTTCTCTTTGCCTCTTTTACTATAAAATAAAAAATATACAAATTTTTTTGGCATCAACATTTAATCTCATTTGATTTTTATATAATTTTTGGGAATATTTTGGACCTTTTGGGGTTCGGTCATCTATACACAGAAGCTTAGCTTTCTTTGTTCTTCTGGGTTTAACTGGGTCATAACAGTGGCTTCTGTTTTTGGCATCAACATTTAATCTCATTTGATTTTTATATAATTTTTGGGAATATTTTTGGCCTTTTGNTTATATAATTTTTGGGAATATTTTGGACCTTTTGCGGTTCGGTCATTTATACACAGAGGCTTAGCTTTCTTTGTTCTTCTGGGTTTAACTGGGTCATAACAGTGGCTTCTGTGAAAAGTTGCCAGAAACTTCCTGCATGCTCAAAAAAGCCAATGCTAGCCATCTCCAAGAAGAACCCACCTCTGACCAGTAGTGATAGTAGCATTTCTGGCATAATTTATATGAGAGAAAAAATCATTATGAGAAAGTAATTGAGGTCAGAGATGACATGAGTGAGAATACGTGACAGAAACAGCTCTGCAGACACCAATGTCAGTGCAGAAGGAGGGGGAAGAAGGGGTTACAGGCACCAAAGCAATGATTCCCCTGCAGCCCATGGCAAAGACCATGGTGAGTTAGGCTGGTCCCCTGGAGCCCATGGATCTCCATGGCAAAGCAGGTGAATGTGCACAAAGGATGCTGTGATACCAGGCAAAGTACATGCTGGAATAGGCTCCTGGCAGGGGCTGTGACCCTGTGGAGAAAGGAGCCTGTTCTAGAGCAGGTTTGCTGACAGGGCTTGCCCTGGGCAGTTCTACCGGAAGAGGGTGATCCAGGGGACCCGTGCTGCACCAACCTGTTCCTATAGAACTGCACTCTGTGAAAGGGGCAAGCATTGGACTAGTTCATGAGGAACTGCAACTGTAGGAAGAGCTTACATTGAAGAAGTCTGTGGAGGAATGCCTCCTGTGGGAGAGACCCCACTTTGGAGCAGGGATCTCCCTGAGGATGAAGGAGTGCAGAAACAATGTGTGATGAAGTGACCACAACCCTATTCCCCATCTCTCTNGAGGGAGGGGGGAAGTGCTTTTAAATATTATTTTACTTCTGTTCTATTCTGATTTGTTTGATAATAAATTCAATTAATTTCCCCAAGTTGCTTCTATTTAGCCCATGACAGTAATCAGTGAATGAGCGAGCTCTCCCTGTCCTTATCCCAACCTATGAGTCACTATGTTTTTTCTCCTGTGTCCAGTTGAGGACAATAATGGTAGAATGGCTTTGCTGGCTACCTGGCACTCAGCCAAGGTCAAACCACCACAACAGCTCAAACATCTGAGGTACTGTACTTACATTCTAACTTGTAATTTAATACATGCTGCTATATAGGCATTAGTGTTTTTTCAGTAAAGTATCAGACAGTATGCAATACAGAATACTGTGATATTCAATGATTCTGATATATTATAATTATGAATATATGGTTCTGCATTTTCTGTCATTTTGGCACAGTGTAATCCTTAATATCAATGGAAGTAATATTTATTGTACAACAATTAATTTAGAAGGAATGCTGAGGCATTCTTATTGCCTAGCAGCTATGTGGCATTATTGAGCAACTAAGCGCCCGTATGTAGATCTCCTTTGTATATACCTCTGGCTTTCCTAATGTGTAGCTGGCACTGCTGCACCAAAGAAAAAAACCATTAAACAAAGTTGACAGAAGTAAAGAAAAAAAAGAAAATAAAGATGATATTGCAGAGAGAATGACCTCCTTGTAAGAACTTCAGTATCTTCCTCTAATAATGTGTGTCTCAGACAGCTTGTTGGAGAGTTCTAAATTGTATTGCAAATTGACATAGTCTTAGAGAGAAAAATTACACCTTTATCTATGGCCAGTCAACAGCCTGTATATTAATGTATTTTCATAGTCTTCACTAAAATAAGCTCTACTTTCCAATGTCTATTCTCCATTATTTCAAAATCATCAGATAAAAAAATACACCCTGAAATGTTAAACCCTATATATTTTAAAATTTTGCACTGATTTACAAAGGGAAAGCAAGACACCTTATAGCAACAATCACCATTATGACTACACAGTCTTCCTATTTCTCAATATATATATATATATATTTCCCACTGAATATTTTAACTTTCTGCCTTGGAATTCAAACTGCATCAAGTCTTTGGTTGTTAGATCCCAGAGTAATTGTGTATTTCGCTTCACTTTGGCCTTTGATAGAGGTGTCTTCCCACAGAATCATGCCATTGCTGGTCAATTTAGGGAGACTCATAAGAGAAGACTACAAAAAATTCACAGGATTCGGACCCAGCCTGTAGCACTCACTCCCACAGATGCTGAGAATTCCCACAGGCTTGGTGCTTTTCAAAACTAAATATAAAACATATTTTTATTTAGCTTTCCCCGATAAGATATTTTCACTGGAAGTTATGCATAGAGCCTTCCTCTCTACCATAGACATTGATACACTAGCACCTCCTCCCTTCACCCCTCCTTCAATTAAAAAATGAAACCATAAAACAATAAAAAACAACAACAATAATGACAAAATAACAAACAATAACAAAAAAGAAACCCAAACAAGAAAAAGGAAACCAGAAAAAAAGCCCCACCCACAGCCAAATCCCCACCCCAATTATTAAGCTACGTCTATCACATGGTAAGAATGGGAGAGAAGAAGAAGAACCAGGATGTCTGCTGTTTCTTCTATTTTTAAATACTCCAAAAGCACTTTGATTCTATGGTGATGAGGCTATATATGTATCTAGATAGTTAATTCCTTAGTCCTCTAAGGGAGTCACTGAAAAATAAATGTTGATATATAATTGACTCATAGACATATTGCCTCTGGCAATATTCTATAGAAATGGCATCATGAGATCGAGGGAAACAGATCACAGATTTTAGTAACTGACACTTCACATTTTGTAAGCTTATCCCTATATATTTCAAATGTTAATTGGGATTATAAATCTTTCTACATTTGAATGAGGTTGGGCTTTATCTCCTTGACAGTAACCTAGTATTATATTTTAAACTTACAGAATTAAAATTACTAATATCAGCATGAGATGGAATAGTAAAATTACATGTTAATTGTAAATTCACAATTAAAACTGACACTTGCTCTGACATGTAACTGCATGAACATTGTGGTGGCAAAATGCTAGCAGTGCTTTTTTGACGCTGCATATGTAATTAGGAAAAATTTCTACCTCCTGTCAGGGTTTTCTGTCTAACTGTAGGGTATGTTTTCCATCTCTTTTGTTAATATTACATTTCTGAGGGTGTTTTATTGGTCCAACCAATAACAAACAGTATACTGAAATTAAGGGTAAAGGAATTGGTTAGTGTGCTTATAGTTGCATATATAGCACAGAAAATAAAATGGGAAATACTGCAATTTCAAGGCAGAGATTTGGGATGCATTCAGAGGAGTGATTTGGTGACAATGTCTAGATAGTTAACATTTTTAAGTTTGACTCCTTGAGGGGTATGGTACCTATCAAGCTGTCTTTCTGACGAGACAGCACTCTACTCAGATATGAATAGATAATGCATTTAAAAGCAGAACAGGGGGTGGCGGGAAGAATCACAGAATAATATAAACCAACAGTTAGTAGAAGGCATAACTTTAAATACAGATGGGTTGTAATGCATGTCAGGGAGACTTGTACAATTTTAGAATCTTAAGAGACCATATGTGGGGCCAGGTAGTGGGAGGAATGCAAAATTTGTGGGTTTAAAAAATAACAACAGAAAACCTGTGGTGAAGTTCTAAAAAAAGACTATGCTAATTTGTGATTCATTGCCAAATGCAACTAGAGATTCATAGCACCAATTAAATCAACTGTTCTAATTAAAATGTGTTTTTGTTTCAGCCCATGAAAGTTGTGTGAAGTTAGTGACAATGTGTTTCTCTGAACTACCTAATAATTTTAAAATTTCAAGAATGAAGAAGAGCATTGAAAATAGGAGAAGGAAGATTTTGCACTAGTCAAAACTCATAAATACGGTCAAAGTTCTCTTTGTGATATGTGTAGTTTTGACCTTGAATGGCTCATCAAAATTATATTTATTTGGTTGATCTCAGTGTTTTAAGATCAAGGATCCATTATCCCTGTATCAAGTTTGTACCCAAGAGGTTTGCAACTAGACCTTGTAGGAGGACCAGTTCTATCATGTTTCACAAGGTTTAGCTCAAATACAGTTTACTGTAGATAGTGTTCCATGGAAGCTTCAGAGTCAAAAAAAACATGTCTAAAGAAGCTATCCAAAGGAGTTGGCTAGAAGTCTAAAATATGCAACCTTACTATGCAGAAGTCAATCTGCAGTTGTTGACACAGCATGATTTCTCTGACATGGATTTTTTGTGAAGAGAGGGAAATAAATATCATCAGATTTACAAATCCCCTGTTGTGTACAGATTTGTATGGTTCTAAATTTCACATTTGGACTCAGCAGTCTAAAAGACCCATGCAAAACCCAAAACAATGCGAAATGAGACTGTTAACTTGATAATGTCCTATATTTAGTCTAAAAAGTCTTCTCATGCACAAAACTAGGTACCCATATATATAAAAATTTTGGTGCAAGTAACACACATTGATAGCACTAGATACTCGGACACTTTTTCCTCACAATACTTATTTATCCACTGACATAATCTACAAATTTCTAATATGTCTTTTCAATTCTATTGAGGAATTTAAATTCTATAAGAAATTTTGCTTGGTTTTACCTAAAGTGCAATTTTAGGTAAAACCACACACAGACACAAACTCACAAACACTAACCTATTTCATTTCTTTGTCACTGCAATTTTTAAAGCAGCAAATTGTAAAGTACTAGTGAATTGTTTTGCAGATATCATCATCCCAAGATACAGCTTCAGACATTCAGACAGAAACACTAATCCAGAAAACATGGATCCTGAACCCTGAATGGACCTTAGCTCTGTTGGAATGGGTCATGTCACAATCTGTCTAAAAAGGCATATGATCTTTGCTTCTTTCACATACAACAGGATCATGGAGGAGGAATGCCTAAATTTCATGGATTGCAGTAGACTTTCTAAGTTCAAAGTACTATCACATACAATTAATAAAAAAAACCAAAACAGTCCAAAAAAAGATCTCCTCAGAGAAAACTGTACTATGTCTGCTTACATTCAGAGTTCTTTTGTATCGACAAAATTTAAAAAAGTCTCAGAATTTCCTTGATTTCTTAAAAAGTTTAAATAAATCATGTAAGCAACTAAAACATAGGCATATAAAGTATTATTTCATATATTACTTGGAAATAATATAGTAAATTCAATACCATAAGTATCACAGTAAATTGTAAGTCCATCCTAAATGTAGGGAAAAATCAAAAGTACGTTTGCTATAAACTACTAGTGTAAGAACAATTTAAATAGATACATAGTATTTAAGCTTTTTATATCAAACCTGAATTGTTCTTACTACAATATGAGGAATAATGAAAGTGAATAGATGAGATTTCAATTTTGTTTGTTTTGCTTTGCTTTTGTCTTCATTTTTTTATGATTAAAGAAAGAACAAGGTTTATCTAGAAATATTAATAACAGATAAATTTTCTGAAACACCTGTTCAGACACTCAAAAGAACAACCAGGCTGAGGCGAGAGAGATAGAAGATGAAAGATGATCATGGTAATAATTTTATTTATAATGTTCTATTACCTTCTCAATCCCTGTTGGATGATCTGTGGAGATTGACATCATAATTAGTCAACTGGAGACACAGGTGAAAATATTTGCGAAGAGCATGATGGTTTCACAAACAGTGGTATTCCTGGGGTCTGGAGAGGGACAGCAGTGGTAGTGAAATACCTGGTCTTCTTTGCTCCTGTCCACCAAAAAACTACTCGCTCTTTTGAGTTTGTGAACCCTCTAAAGGCCCAGGAGGGTGACTACCCACACTCCAAAGGACACAGAAAAACAAACAAACAAAAGCCTAAAATGTGGCACAATATTAGAAATAAGCCCAGAACCCTAATATCTTGAGGGCAGAATTACAGTCTTGCAGACTAAGTAATGAAGACTGTCACGAGTGGCAAATAGTTCTGATATAGTGACATCTCAGCAGAGGCAGGCAGAGAGGTCAGCAGGTCCCCAAGAGACAGGGAAAACATACTGAACAGAAAATTGTGGTTCCTCCTGCAAAGAAGAACTTTCATTTTCATCAATAGTGGAGTAGAACTGTACTTTTTTTATTGGGTTAAATTAAAGTGTATGTAGGAATTTAGGGGTCAGAATGGCTGTGGTACTTGTTTTGGCTGGCAGAAGCACTAAAAGCCTGCAGGAAAATACCTTGTTTGAAAAGTAAGGAATAAGATACTATAGGTATGTACTCCAGGATTTCAGATAGCATCATCAGCACAACATCTGACAGCGCTGTAGCAAAACCAAAACTCCATGGGTATCAACAAGTCTATAGAACTAGAAATGTGGCCACATTTTTCAGGAAAACTGTTCATATGACAACATCTTACTCATTTTTTATATTCTTAGATTATGTTTAAGGCATATGATTATTTTCTGTCGCTGAGACTTTTCTGTTCATATTGCTGAAACTTTTCTATTTGTATGCTGCTAGCTTTTAGAGAGCCCAACAACATTCCAGCTGCTCTGTAAACAGAAAGTCACTGCCTTAGGAGTATATGGTTTTATGACAAAAACAAATATCCCTTTTTACTTCTAGCAGTATTACAGAGTAACAATATCTGAGAGAAAATGGTATGAAATAGCATTGAGTTGGTGCATCACCAGTGGAGTACATGGTAAGAAGCTAGGTGTGATGCACATATGCACAGTCCTGCTGCTTTTCAGTAGGATAAATCTCTAAGAATAAATGTTCAGCAACACTGAGAAAGCACCCTAGTCATCTGTTTCAATGAAGCTGTGATAGCATAAACTGGAGGGGATTGCCACATTCAAGTGAGACTGCAATTTGGACTGCTGAGCTTTCATTGCCAAAGGGGATGTTTGGGAAGCAATGAGCTTATCTTTACTTTTAAGTGTAAATTGACAGATAGGAATAGAGAGTTCTCCCCTCTCTCAAACCAATTTGAGATCAAGATTCTAAAGTCATTCTACACAGAAGAACTGAGTGCTGACACATAGGAACCTTTGCTGGTGGGTGGTTTGTGTGAAGATTCTTGTCTGAATGCGGCTTCAAAAGCAATCAGATATTCCTTTTTTGAAATAGCCCAAGAAAGTCTTTTACCTAGTGGAGACTTTGAACAATAATAATTGAAGATTAGGCTCCTAAGTTAATTTATAACTCATTAAACAAACTGCAGAGTCTCAAAAATTCTCAAATTCTGCTATGGTTAGAGCACCCTTGGCAGTTTAAAACTAACAAAGATGTGAGAGTGGTCATAGGAACCTGAACTTTTTGAGCAAAAGTACGGTGTACGAGATAATATTTCTGTCAACAGTAAGAAGTATATAAAAAAAGTCCAAATCCTCCTATAAAATTGTGACCATGTAAGAAACGTTTTGCTGAAGTAGCATCCACATCTGCTGGTTTTTTCCTCGCAACAAGTGCAAAAACTATGGTACCCTGATGTATTGTGAATGCAAATGAAACATTAGAATTTTTATTAAGAGACTATGAAAGAAAAATTATAACTTTTTTAGTGTAATATAAAGTAAGTTTTCACTCTGTGAAATATTTGTATGTATTATTTCTTGCCAGAATATTAAAAAAATTCTTAATTTTGGCTAAAAGCATAGGCCTGGGTTTTAAAATTTTTGAAGTTTTTTATCTGGTTTTGGAGATTTTGTCTGTCAAATATGCAGAAGTTTGAAAATTAAAAGTAACAAAAGGTAATTTTTTTGGCATTTAATAAGCATTTTATTATAATCCAAACAGATTTGATTAAAATAAAAACATAATTAGTTTTGCATCAGAATTCATAGTTAGCCAATTTTTTTTGGTTATTCCAGAACAAAATATTTCTGCAGCATGTGCATTTGATATGTTTGTGTTCTGAACAATTATGTTTTTCTATGTAAATAACTGGTCTTCCAGTAATTTGAGAATTTTTTAAAAGCTTGAATATTTCAACAACAGTATTAAAGCTGACACTAAATTTAATTAAGAAAAACATTTGAAAAAATATAATCATATTATTTGTTTGTGTGGATTAAGAAATCATGTAGTAGAGGGCAGATATTTTCTTTTTCTTTTTAGTGATTAGTTAAATATAATTCTATAAGCCTGTTTGAATTTGTAATTCCTCTGGCTTGTTGTGTATTTTATTATCAGAGTTAAGTGAAAAAGTAAATGTGTTTCTGTTGTGGTTTAAGAATGGTTCTTCCTAATTTAGTGCTTCCACTGAGACTCTCCAAACCACATATCCCTACAGTGGGATGGAGAGAAAAACTGAAGACACAAAAGGCAGAGATCATGGGTTTGAGCTAAGAACAATTTACTGGAAACAGCAATGAGATAAGAATACGAAGTGTGACAGCAACAGCAGCAATACTAATGACAGACGGTACAAGGAAAGAAATGTTACTGCTAACCCTGGAAACCCCCGGCAACAGACAATACCCAGCTTTTTCCTCTGGCTCGGAACCAGCATCACCCAAGCTCTTCTCTGGCGCGGAACTGGGGCCACCCCATCTCTCCCTCTGCCACACTTACTCAACCATAAGAAACCCCTTCTCCCTGAAAGAGACTCCCTTTCCCCTGCACCCAGAAATTATGTGAGGTGGTATAGAAGTGTTCTAGTCATGCCCATCAGTGTTCCAGTCATGCCCATTCCTGACTACTGCAAAAACTAACCCTGTCCTGACTGGAACCAGGACAGTTTCTGTGTTCCTGCTTTCCTCCTTTTCTTCTGTTTAACATAAAATTTTTGGTTAAAGTGAAGGACAATGCAATCTGGTAGGGACCTGGCGAGGCGCCTGCCCAGAGCAGGCTCAGCCGTAGGGAAGATTAGGCTTCTCCAAGCTTTTCCCAGGCAGTTGCCCTCTGTCACTTCTTTCAGGTCCCTGATAAACATTTTGTGCAATCTAGTTCCCAGAAATACCCCTGAATTGCTCATCTTGCTAACCGTTTCCAGATTTACCCATTATTCACTATTCTGTGAGCAAAATAAACTGAATCCATTAATTTTCCTGTGACCAAAGCCAGCTACTTCCTGTATTCTCCTTTTTTTTTTTTTCAATTGGAGCTCTGCCATGATTTATGCTTCGTCAAACTTACTTGTTAATACATCTGCCTGTTATCCCAAGATGGACTATTCTATCATCAGAGTAGCCCATTTTCCTGCCCTTTGTTGCCTTCCCTGATATGTCCTATATAACTTTCCTAATTAAGTTGAAATTTGCTCTAAAGGTAGATTTGATCCTAGAGCCATTTCTTGTGAACTGGAACTTGAATGCCACTACTACATCCAAGACAACCACTAATTGTCACTCATACATCCACTCTTCTATATTAGTAAAGGTAACTATGAACAGATCCAGCTTTGTGCCACTGTTGGTTGGACCATACATTCTGTATCATCCTCCCGAAATCTTCTTTATTGCTTGTGTTTTTAGTAGACAGATACACTTGTACTTTCCTAACATGTAAACTTACTATCATGTTAATAAGCATCTAAAAAAAAGGAGACACAGTCAAGCACTCATTTCTTTTTCATTTTTCATTATTTGTGAGTATATTAAAAAACCCAAAACAAAACAATAAACCCTTACTATAGAAAAGACAAGGGGTTTAATCTAGCTTGTAAATATCATCTAATAGCTCTAATACACAAAGCTTCAAGCAGCTAATTACACTGTGTTTTAAGGACCAGATGGACAACTTTTAACCACCTCAAGGTTTTTGGTGCTTAAATGCTTCACAGAATCAAAACTGCTTCTTTAGACTCAACTTTGAAATTAAAATCAGTGAACACTTGTTAGTGGTCCCATGTTGTCATCTTTGTGTCCACTCATACTCTCCACTGTGAGAGCAGAGATCATGAAACTGAAACAAAAGCTGACAGCAAAGACAGATGTTCTTAATAAGGGTTAGACAGTTTTCAAGAAGTTTCAAGCATAAACAAGGGATTGAAGTTATATGTAGTGGGATTTTGCAAACTGATTTGAGGGCCAAACAGTTGGGAAATATATTATCAGCCCAAGATGCCATGGTGACTATGGATATACAAAACTGAATCCTTTCAATGCCAAATGAACAGGAAGGTGAGTATGATTAAGGTGAATAAGTTATTGGCATTTGAGAAGGCCCCAGAATACAATAATATCAAACTTCCTGAAATTATTAGAGAAACAACTCTTGGCAAATATTTTACCTTGTATGTTTCCTACTATTCAGCCAGTAGCAGATTCACCTAACAACGTAGAGTTGAGAAGTTAGTGTAAGAATATACACTTTTTCTCATTCTTTCCCTCTACAAGAATGCTGAAGTAAATTAACTAGTTAATTAACAACTGAGAAATGTCAGTAAGCAAAATATGGGACAGCCTGAAAGAACAGAACATGTGAATCCCAAATACTTAAACTTTTTTCCTGAATTAGACTAGTTTACTTTTGTAAAAGTGAACAAAGTGTGCAGATTTATATGGTTTGAATTGTCTACAAAGCAACTGTCTGCAAGATATAGCCATGGTAATTATTTTACTTCTCTTCATCATTTTTCTGGGGGACTAATAGTTTCTCCATGAGCTGAAATTGAAAATTCACCTTTTCTGAACGGTAAATCCACTGATTTTCCGCATGCTGTTGTGAACTACAAAGAACTTCTGTTTTGTAATGATCATAATTTCCTTACTTTGAATTGCTGTAACAAATTGTTATGTTTATATACTCTGCAACTGCATGTGTACAATATCAGAGGTTATATTTTTCTTTCCTCTTTGGTTGAGCTGGAATGCACGGATGCCATGGGCCTATTAGTCTCAGTGCAAGCCTGAGAAGGGCAAAGTCTTGTCCTGGCCATACTGAATGGGGATAACTTCTCTGGGTCTGTGCCAAGTGTTGTGTTGCTTAACTGAGGCAGTAAGAAGAGCCTGAAGTTTTTAATGGCAGTTTAAATAATGGATCATAACCAAATAAGGCATTCTTTATTACATAAGCTATCAAAATAAACAGCTTCTTCGTCATCCCATCTTTAGTGCTATGTTAGGAGTATTTAAGACACAGCTCCCAGAATTCTACAATACTAGATTAAACTTCTTTCACACTGTAAACTTTTCAAAAATTAATTTATTTCAATAACTTTAGTTAACTGGAATTGGAAGGGCTTTATTGATTTTTTGTAATTGAACAAGCTGGTAATTAAGCAGACTAGAGATTCTGGTTTCTTTTAAGCAGACATTTTACTGTACTTCAATATCCTGATGCAGTTTAAAGAAAAAGTTTCTTCTGTTAGTACTTGGATCACTGAAAGTCAGACTATGATATTGAGGGAATTCAGCTGGACATACTCATGGGCCTGATTCTGAGTTTATAAAGCCATTGTACATCCTAACGCTAAGGAAACTAGCTACACAAGACCATATTTAGGCACTTAAAAGACAAAAACAAGCTCTGCCTTTATTATTAAGAGTAAAAAATAATAGCTCAGGATTTGGTGGTTTACTTGTAGACGATAGTCTCCCTGTGTGAGTGAATTTTACTATGGCACCTATTACCCTCCTTTATCATAGCAATATTGGAATATACACCGACTTAGTTCTTTCTCAAGCAATATATACTTAAGTGTTGCAATCTGTGCAAACATGGAAAGCATTGTATATCTCTGCAATTTATGGTTCTAATCAAATTTCCTAAGTTAAGGGTTTTTTGTCTTCTTGTGCTGTGTCCTTATTGTATTGGGCATTGTACAAATATTTGTAGGAGAGATTCTAAATAGGTAAGACAGTCCAAGAGAGTGTGTACTGGGAATATTTTTCTAGTGACAAATGCAAGTAGAACTTTAGTGAAAGTGAGAGGAAAAATGCTTGAATTTCCCATTAAGCCCCTCATGCTCTTTTCGCTTTCACTTTGCTTTTTATATTCAGAATTTTTGTTACAGAGAAATCAAATTATCTGTGACTCGCTTGGAATCTGACAGAGTACACTGGAATTTCTGGGTAGTACGCTATACTAAATACAATAGTGAAGAGACAATACCATAATACTACTTCTTGGTTTATCAAAGTTACTGGAAATATTAACAGTAGCAATAGATTTATTTATTATGATAGATCTGGCAGAAAGTAGACTCTATCTGACTTTGTGTGAATGATTTGGGATGAAATGAACAGGAATTAAAGTGCTGTGTCAATAATATGCAAGAATGATAAGATGCGTGAGCCCCTGATATGGCCTATGCACCAGTTTCCTTGTGGCGTACCCAGTGCTTCACATTGAAAACAGGAAGGGTTACCTGCTTACAGAAGATTAGATTCCAACTTTTTCTACCTTAGCAGTTAGCATTTATGAACCTACAGTTTTAGAAATATTTCACTCTAAGCAATCATGAAAAAAAATTGCATTGGGTGGATGAGTTATTTCCTGATTGTGAATTTTACCTCTTGGAAGAGTATCAGTATTTCTTTGAGAATACACTTACAGAGAGAATTGTGATTAGGAAATTTTAGTGTGGAACTTTGTGCAGAAAAGTAGGCCTTTTTCATCTGCTGAAATGCTTAATGAATTTAAACTTTAAGAAGTTTTAAAAATATTTATTTCTTTGGCACATCATTATAGTATTTTTCCTATAAAACTTCGAAGGCACTCTGTTGAGTATGCAAAGTCTGCATCACATCTTAAAATATTGCTTTCTCTGGCAGTATTTTCCCAACAGCAGTGACACTTCAGATTTAATTTTCTTCACCCATAGGCTTTAATGTTGGTTCACCATCATTATGCTTGCCAGCACCAGTACTGGCACTATATAGCTGTGTGAAACTGTATCACTTACCTAATGTCATAGAAAATTTCTGAAAATACTGATCATTCAGACCCAGGCAGTACAATTTCTCTCATCTATCCTCTCTACAATAAACTTTCACTTTCACCAAAATTTTCCTTCACTGCTGATAGATCTAGTATTGCAAGTCATAGATTTTAGACTGCTGAATTATGAAAACAGGTTTGTAGAATGGTGATTTCCATAAATAAGAAATGGCTGTTAGAATAATCTGTGGGTACATCCACTATTTCCACTCCCTCTTTTTCCTTCTTTTTCTTCCTCTGATCTTTTCCTGTCTTTTACATCTCACAGTTCTTGGTCTTGTTAAAAAATATGCATTATGTTCGTCAATTTTTTTGCCAGTAATTTTATTAATTATCTATATTTAGAAGAAATGTGAGATAATTCCTACTCATGTTAGTTTCCTACAGATCGGTACAATAGTACATAGAGGATTTTGTTCACTTTTTATGCATGAGATTATGACAATGTAATTTTCTTTTGATATTTCAGTTATGTTAGGGAAGTAGAGGCATTGTAGCTGGCCAAACCCTGCTTGGCACCTCAGCACCTTTACTTCTCCACATCTGGAGGGTTGACTCCAAGAACATTGGAACTTTTGAATTATTTTTCATTGTACATTCTCTTTTCCATGTATAGTTTATATTTTATAGAATTAAATAGAAAAGTTGCTGAAAATATTGTGAGTTATGAGTCTTTGGTTCCAGTGGAAATTGAGGACTCTTAACTACTATATACGTCTACTACCTGAAGTATGTTATGATTTTAAGAATAGTGTCTGATCTGCAGATATACACCTATTTCTGCAATGAAAGCAGAAAAGGTATAACAGAGACTAGAGCATAATAAACAGTCATGCCTCCAATTATAGGTTCCAGAGGTAATAGAAAACACCAGAGTGAGGATAAATCTTAATTTAAATAGGCTATTGAAACCTAATTGGACCTTAGGAAAAAAAAAAAAAAAAGAATAAAT
>VZTJ01004690.1:20393-117210 GCA_013397795.1 Orthonyx spaldingii
CCCATCCCCCCCGCAAATTTTAGGGCGCAGGAGCTCCGGAAAACCTTTTCAATTAATTAATTAATTAATTCAAATCACTGTTTAAAAAAAAAAAATCTTTGGAAGAATGACTGTTGTCGGAGTCAGCTCTGAAAACAGGGTTAGCCCCCAGGAGCTAGCGGCAGCGGCGCTGGATCCCATCAAAACAGAACTGCCTTGATGTGGCATGTGCTTCTCTCTTTGCAGTTCCTTCTGGGCCTGTGTGGACTAGGGGCACAACACGGCGCCTGACTGGCAGGAGGGGAAAGCGGAGACTCCTTCAGGTTTCCAAAGAGGTCCGAGTGGACAGCATTAGTAAGTAAATTCTCTGTGCTTGCTTACTGTCCCTGTGTTCTCGGGCTTGCCCAAACCTTTTCTTAGCATTCACACACATATCTATGCACACACTGACACATCTTTATATATGTATATATACATGTATATATATGTGCATGTATTTCTGTTTTCAGGTTACTGTTCTGGTCAGAGAGAAACTTGGCTATGGTAACTTGGAACTGTTTTTAGTGGGAAGGGGCATTAAGTGGTTTGTTGGTTTTTTATGAGTAAAGAAAATTTCAGGTGAATACTTGTTTAAAGGAACTGAGTGTGGCAAGTATTGTATAATGTCATGCCTCAGTTCAGGTGTAGGTATCTGGTAGAATACAGACAAAATTTAAACAAAGAGATGCTCCCTCAGGAGGGGTCTGCAGAATGGTCTGACCTGCAAAGTAATGCCAGGTGACAGGACATTCAGTTCAATATAAAATGTTGTAGATACTATAGTTATAGGTACTGATACCTGAGTTATAGATACTAAGAGTATTTTTGTCCTAATTCAGTTGTAAGTATTTTTAGTTCATATCTCTGAAGTTCTTAATTTTTTCATCAAGTTTTATATGTATACAATGTATGTATATTTTTTCCTCTAATGAGGATGACAGTTCCAGACAGCATCTTTGCTTTCTAAAGGCTTTTATGGGGTGTATCCAAAAGTACTGATGGCACTGTATTCAATAGGTGAGAAAGATCTAGGGGAAAACAAAAAGATAAACTCGTTTAAAAGGGTGTCATGAGCAGGGGGACTGAGGTTTGCTGGCTGAGCTGTAGAGTTAACAGAAGGTACAAAGATCATATAAATGTATGTCATAAAGTGTCTGCTTTAGCAGGTGTTGTTCAGCACTAAATATATCTGCATCTGGGAAGGAGAACTTTTGCAGGCATTATTTCTCTTGGGACACTGGACCCGTTATCGACATTTGCTGTTTTTCTGCTAGAGGAAACAGCTAGTATTAGTAATTGAGGGTTAACTGTTTCCTAGGTAGAGAAAAGAAATAACAATGGCAAGTATATCAATGAAAACATTTGCTCATGTTTGCTAATATCTAAATAAAACCTCAGTGTTATGTCAGTAGATATACAGTTGAGTCAGGTGTTTTGAATATACTGAAAGGAATCAATAGCATTTCAGCATTTTTTTTCTCTATTCCGGCCAAATGGACTTGGATTTAATTTCTTCATGTGTTGTATCTATTGCAGGGCAGTGTGGATTTGAATTTGAATGAATTAAACTTATGTCTTTACAAATCCTTGGCAAATTTGGGTTATTTTAGAGTACAAAATCAGAATAACAAGAGGGTACTGTAAATAAACAATACAACTCAAATCTCTTATATATTATGTCTTTACTGACCTAGTCAGAATAAACTTGTGTCATTAGAAACAGTTAAACATGAATTTATAAAAGCATTTTATTAAACTTGAAAATGTGAAATTCATGTTGTACTTTTAGGTGTAATTCAAAATCAGTCACAACTAATAAATGTCACGAGGAGTGAAAGTTTATCAAGGTCAAATCAAATGCATTTCTTCATGAAGAAATTAGTTCATGTCACAACAGTAAAGATAACAAGACAAAATTTATTTAGGAAATTAATGTGACAAGCAGGAAAGACTAAATCTGCAGTAGCAGATGCATGACATTCAGAGTTGCTTTCAGGTATTCACAATCTTAGAGCTGGGAAGGAATTACAAAGCATAGGGTACAAGTTCTGAGACAGTGAATCAGGGTGACTTTCATATTGCATTACAGTAGTCTTTGGGTAATTGACATTTATGACAGAAAAAAACACCTGATGAACTTGTGAACTTTAAATTAAAGGATAACACATTTTCTGGCTCAGAACTGTTAATGTTTTAGTACTATGAATTTACCTTTCAGTTAAAAACAAAGCTTTTTTCCCACTTTTTTAAATGACTTAGTAACATTTGACATGGCTCATTGCTGTGTTGTACACCCTGTGGACAGCACATTAAAATAATATATCCTGCTAATTTGCATGAACTGTTTTGAGACTGCATGCAGTGAAGTTTATTAGGTTAAGCTTTCAGTTCTGCTAGGTGGTCCCAAACATGCAGCATTGCAATGTTGAATGTCTAACAATGTGTCTATGTTAAAAAAAAAAAAAAAAAAAAAAAAAAAAAAGACTAACCAGACAGGAACTACCTTCTTTAGTTTAGCATGAATCTCTACACACTCAATGGCTTTATTAGTTTGAAGCACAGTCTTCATGATATGTCTTTGGGATTTTCTTTAATGCAGGATATGTCCTGGCAGTTACTAAAAAAAAAATTGCTCAAAACATGCTCCACTTTTGAGTCAAATTGTGACAATTAGGTGTGATACATATTGTATTTGATTATATATTTCTGTACAGTCTTGAATTGTTGGTATAGGCAAATGTCAAATCGGGTCAATCTACTTCAGAAGAAACAAGAAAGGACTTTAAAAACACCTATTGCTGTGAAAATACATAATTGCTATAACAAAGTTGCATGTGTCAGCAATAATGTGTTTTATTATGCAATTGTTCTTGTTATTCAGATCAGATAATGGCCTGATGAAATATATAAGCAGTCTACAGGGAATCAATGATTTACTCCTCTGATGTGCATATTTAAGATTTCTTGCTAATAAAATCCTAGATACCTGCATTAGTTTTCAGTAGACAAAGTCAAATAACATTATCAATATTAATCACTTAATATACTGAGCTCCCACCAAACCTTGTGGTGATAAGGTGTGATGAAAAAATTATGACAAGGTTTCCTTCTTTGTTCTTTGCTAAATGTGGCTTTGCTGAAGAAACTGACAGTACAGAAACAAACAAGCTGCTTGATAGCACAAACTATTTTGAAATGGGGAATGAGATAAATATCAAATAATGCACTGATGCTTTATTCACCTCAGTTTCTCTGTGCTCTTTTAAGAACTTACACAGTATTGATAACTTACGTATATATAGGTGATAGTTCTACAGATTTGAAGTACTATAACTAGTTTGAGAAACTAGTATATCATCATAGATACTATTATTGGCTTAATTGAAAAACAGGTGAGTTCAGCATTTAGGCAAAAGTCACTGATAGTTTTCATCAGTCCAAAGCTTGTTTAGTGCAAAAAGAGATTGGTACCTGAATCCCACATAATTAGAGCAAGATTTGTTGATTTACTATCACTTTAAAGACCTTGTAACCAGCAAATATAAATTTAATGGTGACATTTATGTGGGTGTTCTATAATGTAGGGGTTTGGATTTTGATACCTGTATTCAAGAAAAGTAGTTTTTTCCTTCATTAGCAGCCATAAGGATTCTATGGAAACTGGCTCATGAGGAGGAGACGTTCAGTGTGTTCTTTAAAACAGAAAAAAAAAAAGTGAAAAGGCCACTAAAAGATTCAAAAGTACTTGGGCTGGAGAATGCCTGTATATGTGGCATTTTATTTTGTTTTGTTTTCCACACATATGTTATAAGGTCACTAGTTCCAGAAGTTTCTTAGAGAGCTTTTTATGTTACTCCTTTTTCTTGTAGACTTTCCACCTTGAAGTTTTGCAGTTATTATCCTAGCAAACTCTGACAAAGTTAACAAGAGATTTTATGTCACAGTGATAACACAATGATGGAAATGGGGTCATAAAGTATTGACAAGGAGTGCATTTGGACTATAATTTTTTGGACACATTTGATTGTGATGAAAAACATTTAGTAGCAAATATAGATTTAAAATTCTTATAGGAAATAAGCAGTAGGTGTGAATTAATTCTCAAACAAGAATTAAATATATTTAATAATAAAGACTAAGAGAGGGAAACAGGCACACAAATTTAGGCAAAAGGAATGCATAATGGGAGATTTTTTAATCATTCTTAATACTGTTAGATGCTGTTTAATTTTCAGTTAATCCATTCTAGTAACTTCTTTAGTAAGATCCAATATGAAAGAATAACAGAAAAGCTTGCAATAAACAGAAAATTGCAGAAAATGTACTACTATTATGGTTGAATTAATCATCTATTTTCATTTGTTGTCAGTAGTTGCAGAAATGGTCTTATTTATCTTTCATTTATATTCTCTTAAATATGCTTTATTAAATGAAGACTATTGTACAAGAAAACATATTCTTTACATTCTGTATTGGCAACTTTGTTACCACTTCTAAGAAGTGGGGGATTTTGTTAATCCATAAACTGAAGATCTAGTTGAATAAAATTTTAACTTAGTGGATACTGCAGAATCTGGTTTAAAAAATCAGTTTTATAAATTTTCTGGCAGCAATACTGTGAAATTGATCAAAATACTAATATGTTTTAAAGTTATGCTGAAAAAAGTAATGCTTTAAATGCCTTCAAAGTTCTTTGCAATACTATTATACTTTCTAAATTATGTACTTATACTGTGTTGAAAAGTAAAATTAAGATTTTGGAGATGTATTTGGAGAAAGAGAATCCTACATGTGTATGTTTGCAATATGAAGAAGGCTCTGAATAGTCCAATGATTTTCCTGGGAATGCTGTGGGGGATTTGTTGCAGCTGTAAGCAGCATGAGCTCATATACTTGCTAATTAACAGATAGATACATATTACAGGCCCAGTTCTCTGCTTTGTCTAAATATTTGGTCTAGAAAAATGTTCTACATCAGGCAGTCCAATGTTTAAGTCTCATCTCATTGTGAAGAGCTGCTTAAACTGAATTCTTCAGAATGGCTTCTCAAAAGGTAAGGTGATGTTTTGGTGCATATGGTGCATTCTGCTTTCCTTCTGAATTTAACAAATAAGAGCTGTACACAATGACATTCAAGAAATCACTCTTTCTCCAGGATGCTGCTTTTTATTTGGTTTTAGATTACTTAGCTCATTTGCAGAGTATGTGTAACGCTGCCCAGCAGTGAAATGTTAAACGCAAATGCTTTTTGTTTGCAATGAAAAGGTGGGCTGGGAGAAAACTGCTGCAGCCAGGGTGATTGTCTGTAAACATGAAGGACGACTCATGGGCTTAATGGGAAGTGGAATTATTTAACTCTTCTAGTAATTATAGAAACTGTGTGTGTAAGGTAAAATCAGGTTTCCAGAGTGGTCCTCCCAGCTGGTGAGCTTCTCATAGGTGACAACATAATTGTTTCACGAGGGTGATTGATTTAAGGTGACCAACCTGAATAAAGGTCCTCTGGTGGCAGCAGGTTGGAAGTGTACACCAGTCTGTTTTCTGGGAACAGTAATTCTTAAGGGTACTGCAGCAGAAGTAACTGCATAAGAAAAATTGCATCTACTCTAGTCTGAAAGTGAAGTGATTTTTAGACTCTCATGCAGCAGTTTAACAGTCAATGTGGGAGTATGTCAGGCAAAGTAAGTTTGCTCTAGCTTTGACACATTCTTTCTTTGTCTCACCCCTACACACTTAAAATGTAGCCTTCATTGTGGTTCAAGGCATACAGTCTCACCAGACCCTGTACTACATAAACCAGCATTTAAAGTAGTTTGGTATTCTCCTCACTCCCCTCATTTTTTTAGCTAAACATGTTTTTCTTCAGTCTTTAGTAAAAAGAAAAAAAAAAATTCTTCATACTGTTACTAGATGTAGTATAGAATATTAATTTATAATATATGGATTTTTTTTCTAAGCAGGATTTAGATAAGAACACATATAATACAAATTTTTAATTTATGCTGAAGGACTTCTTAAAGGGTTGTTCTGTGTTCAACTTCTGATGAAGCACAGCATACTTGGAATGCCTGCACGTAAGTATAAAGGAAAGCAATGATATAACTCTTACTTAGGTAGCTACAGAATTAGTGCCAGTAATAAAAAGATAAACCAAAATGATATGTGAATTGCCCTTTGTTTGGGTGAGATGACATAAGGATATCCATCCCATCAATTTAAAAATCAGAAAAAATCTACAGGATGGTACATTTTCTCAGTTTTGGATGATTTTCTTTTACATTAAAAGGAATGTGCTGTGATCTTGTGTGAGGCAAAGCTGAACACAACATCAGTTCTCAATGGAAAGGGTTCAAAGAGAGTTCATATGCAGTGTCTATGTCTTAGTGTGAGCTGCTTTCCCTTTCTTATTGCAACCAAGATTTGCCAGATGGCATTCTCAGGCTTCTTCAGAGAGATAGAAAACCATAGAGTTTTGTCTTTATCAGAAACCATAATAGTATAAAATTACAGTTTATACTTTTTTTCATCTAGGTTTTCCTGAAGGAAGTGTGTGGTTTTTTGACTATTAATTAATGTGCATTTTGACCATGACATAAAAATGTTACCATAGTTATGCATTAGTAGTACAAGCCAATTCCCAAACTGTAATATAGCTAGGATATTAGGGTTCATGACAAAAGAAGTCAGATTTGAAACCTATTTTGATGAAACCTTGAAACATGAAAAATTCCCGCAGTGGGAGGAATGTGCTGGCAGAGGCTTGATCAACATTAAATCATTATTACTGAAATATCCTATGTTTGTTAGCAGAAGAATTTGAGAATATACCAAGAATTTCTCCTTGAGAGAAAATTTGGTTAACTTTTTTATATGTTTGTAAATTTCTGAAAATTGTAGGTATGGATAAATCATAAAATTTGGCTTCAAATAATTGATTGCATATAACCTGTAATATGATTTTTGTGTGTAAGATTTGTAGAAATATTTCAAATGAAAAGTTGTATTATTCATTGGTATTCCTTCACAAACAGAAGTCTGCCCAATGAAGCTCATTAATTTCAAATTTGACATCAGTAGTTTTGGGCTGGCATCGTTAGCATACCAACTGGAGTACTTAACAAAAAATAAGAAAAAAGTAGAACTGTTGCATTAATATAGTGATAACTTGTATTCCCCTTTGAATAATTTAGCCTTTTCTTCAGTTTTATGCACAAATATTATGTGAAATTTTCCTTTCTCTCCATGAATAAAAGATATACTAATTTTTTTTTTTTTTCACAATTTATCTTAATCTTCCTTTTTTAACTTTTTTTTTTTTTTCCTAAGAATGCTGGGCAGCTAGACTTTAAAAGCTGCACAAATTTATTTGCCTATTTTAGCAGAGTGTAGATTTTAGAGTGGGTTGATTTGACTTCTTCCATGTACACCCAGCATCCTCTGGCAATTCATTGAAGCAACACTTAGCGAGGCTGGAAATTCTTTTGTCAAATACATTAGCTAGGAAGTGTACAATGGACAGCAAAGCTTCAAGAGCAGCCAAAAGACATGTAGGTCACCAAACCTGGGTAACCAAATACTCTTAACCATGCTACCCATATCTGTGATACAGTCTTCTGCAAAGTTAAATTTCACAGTGATAATTGGATCATCAGCACAATTGTTATTTGGCGAAAAAGGGAAATAATTCAGAAACAGGGTCAAATTAATATATTCTGCATTTGTAGCACAAAGTACAATGGGCTTCCTGTGCAGCTGGTTTTCAATTTTTCATTCTAATGTGAATTTGAGAAAAGAGGCAAAGTAGTGAAAAAACGTTAGCTGCTGGAGGCCATTTGGTGGAATAAAGTGGTCAGGAAGTGTGGTTTGAGTTTTTTGATTTCTTCTTCTTCTTCTTTTACTGTGCAATCTGTATTAAGAAAAGAATCTAGGATTAAATAATTTCCTGAGCAACTTTCATACAGGTTGTGATGTTCCCTTGACCTAATCAAATTGCCTGATTTGTCCTATTTTAAATTCTCTTTCATTTGAAAACCCCGCATAGGTTTTTGTTTGTTTGTTTGTTTTCTATTCTAGGATTATTAGAGAAAAGTGATCTTTTCTCTAATATCAATCAAGATTACTTGGCACAACAGTAATAATTGTGTTGCAGCATCTGTTTTTCCTTGTCAACTTTAGGATTTCACAGGTTTCTATAGGTGTGGAAATGAAGTCACTGGATGTTCTCATTGTCATATTTTATATGAAATCATAAACTGAAAAGTATCCAAATGTTTCTGTGTTCAGAATCATCTTTTTTCTTCTCAGAGGCCAGTTTTTGCCACTCTTTTCCATCTTCCCATTTTTTCTATCCTTCCCTTGCAGAAGGCCATAACATAGGCAAAGTGTCTAATTATTTTTAAATTAGCTCATAATTTGGATTTCTGCTCTCCCTCCCTTATCCTAAGGATAGTGACCCTTCTGTGGTAAGAATTTATTTTTAAGAGTGATGTCCTCAACCTACTTACTTTGTGTTTTCTAGAACTGATAAAAATGGAAAGAGAGCACTCCAGCTTATGTAAATATCAGATATTTCCTTGTGTAGGTAAAGAGATAAAGACGTAACTGGTGGAGTTCTGCTACAGAATTAATGAAGTGGACATTTATTAATTTTGGGATGAGTTTAGGTGTATTAGTACCTTTGGGCAACACTGAAGAGCAGCTATAAGTTTACATCTTTTTTTTCCCCCTCCACTGACAGGTCTTGGTTGGCTTGAGAACTGAACGGGGAAGGGGAAGGAAGCATATGAATATTCATGTTCTGTTAATTTTATCAATCATCAGTGCTGAACAAATTAAAGAAGTCATGAATTGTGACCTTTATTTAACCAAGCATTTCTCAGTTGCTTAAACTAGGCTTTGTAAAAAAAATAAATTGCAATTTATGTTTCATATATTTAAAAATAAAAGGAATTGTTAGAAGATGTATGATGAGGAAGGAAAGGAAGTGAGGGTAGAAAATGGATAACAGGAATGGATGAAATCCTCACCAACAGTCATGTTATTCAGGTCTCTGGTGCAGTGTCAAGTCAGATGACACTGTCTTCAACCACGTGATTTGAGTTTTAGTTGCCTAACCATAGGTGGTTTATGTCTTTTAGATGCCCTAAGATAGCTGCTCAGTTCTAGGCTACTGCTCTCTTGTACAAAATGCAGCCAATCACATACAGGTATTTCAGAAAACAAAGAACATATATGATTACGTATTCGTTTGCATTCAGGATTATGAACTGTGCATGTCTATATTCTGATGTTGTATCTAGAACTTTGCCTTTCCTCCTTGCCTTTCCCAAAGGCAAGGATTTTTTCGTGTTATGCTAATTATATCTGATGCTAACAGAGCTCCCTTAATCAGCACTTGTGCTTAGCTATCAGCATAATTAGATTAATTATATTTTGGAGACATCCTAGAAATCCTATCATGCATATATGAATCTGTGAGTGTTGGAAGTGACATCCTTGTCTTCATATTCGAAAAAAAAGCTTCTATGTTTGGTTTAATTTGCTTGTTTTGTTATAATTTTTTCCCCTTTTTGTCAATTATGTACAAATTGATGGAATCCAAAAGCTTGTGCTGCTAATTATAGTCCATCCACAGAATCAACTTGTGTGCTTTCCTGCTCTGACACTGCTGGTGCCTCTGAGACTAATGTGATGAACTGTGCAATATCACACTGCCTTTTTTTTTTTATTTGCTACTTTGGTAGGTCACCTTTTCCTGTTTTTGGAAAAGAAAGATGGACCTAGGGGTCTGTGTAATATAATTATACTGAGGTGAGGTGTGTTTTCTGTTTTTGTATTATTGACATTTTGACCATTATGCAACCAGTAAAGATTACTGGCAGTAATATTTTCTTTTGAGGTCAGGGTTATTGATTTTGGGGTAGAAGCACAGTTGATAGGATAAATCTTACAGTGATAATACTATTTGTATCTAACTTTTGACAACATTTGGTTTGGACAAAAAGTTTGGGATACATGAATCTGCATTTACTGAAGTCACTTGGATATTATGCTCATTAACTCATAGTTGAAAAAAATTTAAGTGTCCAGCTTGATAAGGGGTATTATGACTAGCATGCATGAAAGATGACTCTGACAGACAGGTTACAGGTAAAAACTTCCAACTGTCAAGTCTTTATAAAGGCAAGAGTCTACATCTTGTTTGTGAGCCAGAAACATTTTCCATATTCAGTGATTTTCAGAAATTATCCTTATACTCACAAAGAATAGAGCAACTACATGAGCAAAAAAAAAGGATCCAAGAAAAACTTTGTATTATTTCATCTAATTTCATGAGCATATATGGCCCTCATCCCTGTAGCACGGTATCCCAGTTTATGCAAACAGTTACATCTGTCTGTGGTGTTTCACTGGCTGTCTGCACTTTACTAACTTGGGGAAACAAAACAAAAATACAATAAAATATGTCAAGGTGAGATTTTCATGACTTAACTTCACTCTATGTTTCTAAAAGTATTACAGTATCTTTTGTTGTCATTTATGTTTGAATCAAATAAAAGTTTGCAAGGCAGATATAACTTGGGGAATAATAAAGAAGATGACCAATAATTATGTTAATAATAATCATGGTTATACCTTATGTCTGACAGCAAGACCACACTGTAAATTTCAGAGGAAGTAGATTTTATTTTCTTGTTTAATACTCAAGGAGAAAATATAGAAACAAAGTAAACAATATAACACTTTTTTGGTTTTCTTTGCTATTAAATTGTGGTTTTAGCAGCGTTAGGGGGGAACTAGGATGTTACTTGTAAAACATCTTCATGTGTAATACCTAAGAAGAAAATGATGACATGCAAGCATGATTTGATTTTTATCCAGTGTAGCCCTCTAGGAATGAGAACTTGTAAAATCTGAAAACAAGGTGTTAAAAAATGTGTATATGTGTCTCTTCCTCTTTGGAGGGGAAAAAATCCAAAAATAAACCCACAAAACCCCAAGTGTGACAGACGTGTTCAGGCATTATTGGAACAGTAACTGAAGTTTTAATTGGATTATATTACCGTGCACCTCTATATATCCCTATAGCACTTTACTTGCCCATAGAAGAACTACTGTGTATTTCAAACAGTAAATAAGAGAGAAATTGTAGAGTACCAGATAGTGCAGTTTTATGAAGCAAAGATAACCAATCAAGAAGAGCGCGGCACTGCTAGACTTATACTGCTTCTGACAAGAATTAGTTTGTTCCTTCCATCAATAAAGGTCTCACAAGGAAGGCAGTGGACAGGAACCTGAAGGAATAGATACAATTTCTTTCCTTCCCTCCAGGACCAGGAATTAGGTCTTTGTCTCATCTCTTTTCAAAGGTAGTTCCAGGAAGCTTTTTTGAGCCCTTACAAATTTTGCAGTGCATATTAAATTCTAGATTGATTATAAAAATACAAATTAATGTGGTTTGTATATCCGTGTAGCCACAGGCAAATCTTATTCCCATAACTGCAATAAACCAGGAAATGATTGTAATGCACACTATGTGTAAATTCATGGTGAAACACAATTTCCCCAAAATATCACATCGAAATGTTAATTCAACTTTAGAATAGCTCTTGTAAAGTGAGATATAATTGTATGTGCTATTTACTTTCATGATAGTATTTGAAAGCAAACATCTTTAGAGTGTTAGAACTAGTGGAAATGCAAAGCAATCTCCATTATTTTAGTGATGTGTATTTCAAAATGCAACTATTCAAGCCATTCCAGTAAGTTTATATTAAGCACTAATTGGTCATTTTTAAAAAAAAAATATTTTTATAGCGATCAGCCATTATTTTTTGTTTGGAGAAGTCCATAATATGATTCTTCTATATGCTTCTGAGAAAAAACTGACACATAGAATGCTCTTCTTCCTTCTTTCACTATGAAATGATTGGAAAGATATCAAAAAGTGGAAAATAAAACATGTGTGTACTAAAAATGCACAGATCATTATTAAATATAGTAGTGTCTTATATAAGTCAAATAGTTGCAGTGGAAGCATAGATGATATATAAAATAAGAAGAGCCAGCAATACTCAGGTCCTAAGGTACAGTTGTACATGCAAATATGAATCTTACAAGATGATGGCCTCTGTGTTAATCAGAGGATAGCTGGGCCCAGCTGACATTATTAATAAGCAAGAGTACTTTTTCATGTGCTTCTTTTATGCAAGTTCATCGCCAGCTAGAAAATGTAAGTAGTCGGTTAAAGTTGACACAATTTGAGTGAGTGGTTTCCTCCTCTTCACAAGAGTATATGGTTTATGTGTTGTCAAGCCTGTAAACAGAAACAGCAAAATCTACTAGATAGTGAAGAAATAGCCATTCAAAACATTTTTAAAATTAAAGCAGTCATTTTTTGTATGTCTTGAAGATGACAGTATGGTTACAGTTATATTGTAAATTGCAGATTATTTCATTTGCTGGCAGCATCTCAGATTACTCCAAGCCCTGTTGTCTGGCTTGCTAACATAGACTTACTTCTTGAGACATTGTCAAATAACTAAGACTCTTTTGTTATTTAGTAAGTTAAGCAAAAGTTTACTGTCCATGCATGTTCTTACAGAAACTTACAATGTTACATGGAGATCTAGGTTAGCCTGAAGTACTGTGTGACAGACAGTATTTTACATTTAGAATCTTTAGGCTGGAGAAGACCTGAAAGATTGTTTAGTCCAAACATCAGCCTAACATCACCACCATGTTCACCATTCAGCCATGTCCTCAAGTGTCGTATCGACATGGTTTTATTTTTGAACACTTCCAATGATGACGATTCCACCTCTGGATATATTGTCCCATCTGCTTAATTTTAGGCCATAGAAAGAGTGTAACCTTAATTATGAAAATCACTACCAGAAATCTCTAACAATGTGTGAATAGGATAACAGTTCCTTTCAATAAACTTAATTGCAGTAATAAGTAGCTGACTTAATAATGGTCTTTCTCTTACTTGAAGAAAAACAATTTTTTTTTTCTGGTAGGCTTGATAGGTGGGAACAGGTCAGGTTTTTTCAGTTCTTGGGTCTACGTCA
Organism: Orthonyx spaldingii; assembly: GCA_013397795.1. Classification (NCBI taxonomy): domain Eukaryota; kingdom Metazoa; phylum Chordata; class Aves; order Passeriformes; family Orthonychidae; genus Orthonyx; species Orthonyx spaldingii. The sequence goes on from VZTJ01004690.1 coordinate 33,485, forward strand.
TAAAACACACTGGCTGCTTGTCGAATAAAGAGACTATAAAATCAACATGATCTAAGGAGCCCTTGGGCTTTGTACTCAGCAAAAATGAGTAGCAAGCTCCAGGTCCTGCTGATGAAAAACCTTCAATGATTCTGCATTATAATTAGATTCTTGGAAATGTGCTGGAATGATGATTAGGGAGAGTGAGAAGTAAGGCTGATTTTTTTTTTTTTTTTTTTCGGTAAAATAGATCAAGTGTTGTTTAATACCCCTTACCTAAATGGAAATATTGTTCTTTGATTATAAGTGAATTCTTGTTACATGGTCATGAGCCAGTGACATTGGAGAGCAATTTAGTTGGTTTTCAATTCAGTTTAGGATGCTGATTCTCCTTATAGGCTGCTATTCATTCCCGTGAAAGCACAAAGCTATTGTAAACACAATGGAAGTGAGGCCAAATACTCTAGAAACATTACTTTTATAGTAAGTCTCTAAAAAGAAGTTTTTGTGCTTTTGAATCCTGGACTGTTATAACCATGAAACCTACAAATTATTGGACACTTTGGTTCCAAATTAATTCCAGGGCAAAAATTCCTTAAAAGACAAAGTCTGTACTTGTACTTTTTCTGAATAAATGGGTGATTACCTTCCTTTTATTGTTGTTTTGCTCCATTATCTTTTTTTTATTATTATTTTTATGGGTGTTACCTGTTTTTTACTTGTGCTGTTAAAATGCCTTGTTTAGAAAAAAGAGCTTATCGAACTTTAAAAGATCACTCAGCTATTAGAAGTACTAAAAACCTATGAATAATTTGTAGCTAGTAGTTACCTTGGCCCATAGTTTGGGAACCCAGATTCAATTAATTTATATACAGGAATTCTGATGTTAATTAAGACTTCATTTTAAGCAGAAGGTCCTATGCTGTTTCTCAAAGGTCAGTTTTGAAAAAAAAATATGATAAGAACTAAAAAATATGGAAAACATGATTAAAATGGATTTTTTTTTTCCTGTTGAGGTAGACATATGGTTTGAATTATAAATTATAACAACCAGTGTTATATAAGTAATTTAGCCAAGCTGTGCTGAGACCCTGAAAAAGGAGTGTATATAATGTTTTTTTCTTTTCCCCAAAACCATAGAAGTAAAATCTTTATAAATTCACCTCTTTGAAGCGCAAATGGTAAAGTAAGGAAATTGTTTATTTCCTTTGATTGGGTAACATGGACATTTTTCTTCAAAATAAACTTTATCTTTCAGTATGGAGACATCAAACCCTTGGACCTCTGGCGTTGTGGTACTATGATGTCTTCCATTTAGCTATTTGATGAATTAAATAGGTCGAGATCAGAAAATTACAAGGCACTTATTCAATTTTCGCTGTTAGTCACTGAACTAAATGGCTATCAAGTGGCTTAAGCAAAACAACTGTTTATAATAAATATTCATTAATTTCAAAATATTCTCAAACTGAAAAGAATTTTCCAGTCTCAAATAAGGAATCCTGTGTTAAGTTATCCTACAAATAAACAGTTTTAAATGGTAAGCATATCTCTTAAATAATGTGTGCAGCAGCAAGATTTTGTTTACAAGTCTTCCTTATGGATTACTTATATTTAAAGAGGTTTGTGCTTTCTATACAAATGGAAAAGATAAAGATGAAGTAATGCAGTGTGCAGTATTACTAATACAAATCAGTACAAATAATCTTGTAAGAGATTTTTTGGTGGTGAGACAGAAGAAATTCAACTGACAAAAATTGCATGTGTTTTAGTTTTTGGTTTTTTTCATTGGTTTATTTTGGTTTGTTTTAGGAGTGTTTAGTATTCAAAAGTGGAGTTTAACTGCTATAATAGGAGGCAAAAGATAATTATCTTAAATGCACTTATCTTCAGTTCAAGATGACATCTGACATCACTTTTGACTTAATGACCCCGAACTACAGTATTGATTCCTGGTGAAAGTGCTGAGAATAAAAGAGTTGCAATTTTAGAGTTCCTGATTATATGTTACTTCTTTAATCCAAGATAATCCTGTCATATATAAAAAACTGAACGCTTTGTTATCTTCAAATAGAATCTGTTGGTTTTCTGAAATGAAGAAGTAAATGTAAACTTGTTACATATTATGGTCATGGCTTTTTTCAGAGTGTGTATGAATTATTTTTCACTTTGTTCATATGTATGTAGACATTTAGAAAAAAATATCAGCAGCATGTTTGCTAGCAGAATGAAAACGGGTAAAATAGGTTAAATAAGAAAAAGCAAGCAAACATATTTGCACTGTCAGGAAACAGCTTTCTTTCTGTCTTGGTAGTGTAGAATACAAAATTATGTTCACTGAAGGTATTCAGCAACTTGTTGTGTTGGGTGCAAACATTTCTTATGAAGCTATTACAGTGTAAATGTGAGCAGACCCAGAATAGAATGGAAGACTGATGAAGATTAGAGCCAACGGTCTCAAGTGTTCAGTGGTTTTCTGTTAGCAGGACACATCTTGTAATAATTACTTCTTTACATCTATCTTGTTTCTGAAATGCCACAAATTGAATGGGAAAAAGAAAGTTGAAATGAAGTCCCTGTTGACAGGTTCCTCCAAAGAAGAGTAATTCAAAAGAATGAGAGGCAAAGAGGAGAAGTTAATTTAACACAGCAACCTTCCTGAAACTGTGTGCCTCTGTGTGTGTGCATTTGTAAGAGCAGCTGTGCACATAAATGTCAGCAGGATACCACTGACATAGTGACACTGACATAGTGGTGACATAGTCATATTGGTTTCTTGCTGTTGTCTTATAAAGGAAAAGAGAGAAATGCATATTTTCTTATTTAAGTATTTCTCTCATCTGCATTATTTATGTGATTTTTACCTGGTATGTACAATCTGGTGTCCTGATAAAGCCACAGGATTCTGTAAACTTTTGACAATGGGCTTGGGGTAGAAGAGGAAAGACATAAAAACATTGTACATCCAGAAATCCAAATCTCTTGTATGTGACTTCTGTTTGTGGTGTATTATAACTTTGAATCTCAAAATAGATGTTTCCAAAACAGTAGACAGCTCGTTTAAGCCAAGTAGTTAAACCAGGCATACATGATTTGGTAAGCAAACCCAGATTCAGGGTTGAGGGTGTAGTCCAGTGCCTGAAATTCTGGAGATTTCTAATAGGCAACAGAAACATAATTCTTGATGATGATGATAATGATTAATATCACCATTTGTTTCATTTTTTAGCTGTTCCAGCCTAAAATGAATGAGCCAGAACATCCTGAAAACTAAGCAATAGATCATGTAATCTCCATACAAAGTTTATTCTTTGATAAGAAAGATAACAAACAAGAGGTTAGTCTATATATGAGATTTTCCCAGCCCCCTCTTGGCAAAAGGAGGAGAACAAATAATTTAGGAATATGATGTTTGTCTTCCAGACCTTCATAGGTTATGCTCATTATTTAGAGGGGATGCCTCTTCCATGTAAACTGGCTAAGATAGTTAAGGTTGTTCACAGCAGAGAAGAGAAATCTTCAGGAAGACATTTATTGCAGCCGTCCAGTACTCAGAGGGCCTACAGGACACCTGGAGAGGGACTTTTCACAAGATAGAAGTCATGATCGTACAAGGGGCAATGGCTTCAAACTGAAAGAGGGTGGGTTTAGATTAGATATTGGAAAGAAATTCTTCCACTATGAGGGTGGTGAGGCATTGCAACAGATAAGCCAGAGAAGCTGTGAATGCCCCGTCCCTGGAAGTATTCAAAGCCAAGTTGGATGGGGCTCTGAGCAACCTGGTCTAGTGTAAGGTGTTCCTGCCCATGGCAAGTGGGTTGAAATTTTAAGATTGTTTCCAACCCAAATCATTCAGTGTTTCTATGATTAAAGTCTTATTCATACTTCCTTCCACTCCCCAATACTATTTCTGAAGTTAGTCTATTTGATTAATCAATATGATATGCCAAATCACTTCCTTATCGTTCTACAAAACTTTATTTATTTTTCAGATTTTTTCAAACTCTCACCTATAAAATTAGACCAATTTTACTTTTATCTCTCATGATTAAGTGTGAAAATTGTATTATTTTTAATGTTATGATGAAAAGTTCACAGAATATTCCAAGAGCTTGCCAGATGAATGTGCAACATGACACATTTGCAACCTGCAATTCTAAAGGATTTAAAATTGCTTCCTTATCTTGCTTTGATAAATATAAATGAATATAAGGAATATTCATCATTCATCGGGGTTTTTTTATTTCTTTTTGGAGGGAGGGGAGAGATTTCATGTTTTGGTATAAATCTCTTCATAAAATGTCGATGTTTATTATTTTCATATTCAGCTTTTATTGCTTTATATTTTTCAACATTAAATTTCAGTTTCTGCTTCTCAACTGAGTTACAGAGAAAATCAGAATTCATTTTAACTTGTCCTACTACTTGCTAAGGATGCAGTTCTCCTCCAAATTTATATAATCAGCAAATTTACCACCCCACGTCATTTGTAAAAATTAAAAGCCAGCAGAAGTCTTAGCAGACATGACCCTAATAAAACCCCACTAGATATTTCTGTATTCAGCATTTCCATATGTCAATAAAGGAATTTTTTTCTAGTCTGAAACACATTTCAGAACATTTTAAGAAACTGGACTTGACTCATCTGTATGAAGATAGCAGAATTCTGATTCTAATTTTTGAATGATTTATGTAGTCAACACAATCTTGATTTCTTCATTTTGAGATATTAATTTAATCATAGCTGAAATTAGTTGAAGATGTAATTTAATTTTTTTGTTAATTGTAGCTTGAGAGATGAGTTTGTGCAGAAATACATTTTAATTTTTCAGAGTTTTATTCTGACACATTTACTAAATTTTTGACTTACAGTTTATTTGTCAGCATCCTTGAGAAAATGCTTGTGACCCTGAATAAATAGAATTGGATATTTGACTAAGTCACAAAGAAGTGCTACAGTATACATAAAAGGTGGATGACTTTAAGTTGAAGCCCTATCATTTCTTTTTCTTTTTAAATGAATATTCCTACCCATGTTTGTAGCTTTCAGATGTGTGTTTTATCTGATAGTTTAACTTTCTTTTAAATGCCTGTTTGTTTAGGATTTTTTTTTCTATTTTTGTATACTTTAATATAACTGCTATAAAATTACAATATATAAAGTATTGCTGTCTTATTAATACCATAGCATATATGTAACACTGTACTAATAATAATAATATGTAACAGCAGTATAGATCCCTCTCTCTCTTAACCTATAAATTAGGCTGGCCTTGTCTTCATATTCGAAATTCTCCAGCCTCGCATTAGATATCCACAAGGAAAGATTTCTATTGATTCCTCAGCTGCAGCAGATCATTATATGAAAACCAAATGCATTGTATAATCTTAACCTAAACTCTGTTTATAGTTAGTGGCATGTTTTGCTAGGTAGGCAGATCTGTGTTGCATGTTTGTCTCCTAAGACTAGTTCATCATTTTTTTATTACATTTTTTTTATGTAAGTATAATCTCTCAGAAAATTTTCTCTTGACTCAGTTCTACAGTTGCTAGTCTCTTCTTCACCCACACCTCTCTTCACCCCTTGTCCCCCTCCTCCCTTGCTTGTTATTTCGAAAATAAGAGTAGTGTGTCACTACTTAGTGCACCCCAGAAACATTACATATTTGCTAGGGAAGTTTTATTCCTTAATCAGGTACATTCTGCCTGTACTTAACTGTGCTGTGTGGACATCAAGTGATTCACTTCCCAGGTTTAAGGATCATAACCTGCCATGTAATATCCAGTGAGATGTCTATGTTTGAACAGCCTCAAATTTCAGAGATTCATTTCTCAAATATTCCTCATCACCAGCACTATGATAAAATTTTAAGACCTCCAGTCTATTGTTGATAAATTTGGAGAGAATAGCAAATACTGAGTATTGACAGGTATGACTCTGACTGTCCCAATCTGGCCTTTCGTTTCAGACAGTGTGGATGTCCTGAACTGTGTGAGATAATCTCTCATTTGAGAAGGAATAATTTTCTGGGTATTAATGGGACAACTGAGGAGGTAGGAGTGAGTGTTTTGTTGCAGCTGCTAGTGTTTAGTGTTGTTGCTTGTGGTGAGACTGTGTTGACAGGGATTCTTCCCTTGTGTTAGCAGCTAACATGCTGTTTTGTTTTTGTCCTAGAAGCTAGATTCAAATAGGAGGGAGAAGTGAGACTCTCTCCACTCTCTCAAGACATCTATTGTTAGTACGAAGTCTGTTCTGCATCAACAACAGAATGACTCTAAACCCCAGCAGAAGCAGTAGAAGAAAATTATTAAATGTGGGCTAAATTTAAAGTGTTGTGTTTCATTTTAAAATATACAGAGTTGATTTTACATTTTGAAGTGATACCAGCCAAGAAGGGATGAATTTCCCCCTTTAACATATTGGCATGCCCATTATTTAGAGAGAGGCCAAAGCTCTGGCAGTTTTATAAATAAGAGTCTGGAATGTCAGCATCAGCTTCTCCGATGGAGTAGGTGTATTGATGTACAATTTTACTGCACAGCAGAGATAGCTGGCTAAAAAGAAAATCCACAGACCATGGAGGCATGCACAATCTGTCATCTAAATTATTGTATCACACATATTTCCATAGTATTTGAGCCATAAAGAACCTAATCTTGGTGCATAATTTCTGTAATAGAGTCATGGGTATGTCTAGCTCTCTTCCAAACAGGACTTGTCAGTCCAGTGAAGTATAAAGAAATCTATTAAGCCCATTCTTGACATAAGATAGTGAACAGATTTTGTCTAATTACAATATTTCATTCATTGCATGACTTTATGACAACTGCTTATGTTAAAATCTTGTAGTTATAAAAGTACAGTTTAAAGTGCTATGTGAAACTCCTTTTCTGGTATTTACATTTATTTGTTTTTATGATAGATAAGGCTGGGTAGTTCCAAGCACCACAGAAGTTTATTTTTTTTAGACAAGTTAGTGGTTTAGTGACTTAAAGGAATTTTTGATCTGGATGTCTAATGTCCTGGACAAGCATTTAGCATGAAAAATGTATTTTCACAGAAAATTGTGATTGTGTTATAGAAATACTTGCTTTATAATGAAAAAAAAATTAGAAAACCATAAACAATCCCCCCACAAACAAATAAAGCCCCCGAAAACCCAAACAACAAGCAAGCCATCTTTTCCAAAGAAAGAAAGCATACAGCCATAATGATAAAACCAAAAAATGTCCTGCAACTGACTGAATTTGACAAGTTGTGTAGATGTTATGTGTGAATTGTAGTGCAGCTACTTCAGACCTGTTTTTCTGTCTGTTCTTCAGGGCAATTTATTTTCCAGGCTTCAAAAAAGGAAAATATGCCCCTGAAGAACCCAGATGACTTGACTAGATATGAGATGTTCCTTTATTTGCTCCCAACATCTGTAATAGGACCCATTTTGTTACTTTTGTGAACACTAACTGTGAAAGAAAACCGCAGAAAACAAGAAACTGGCCACTCTTCCAGTTTTCTGCAAATCTTTAGAAAATGTGGAGGAAGATACCTATCAGACTATTGTTTATTAAGAAAAGCAGACAGCAGGCTTTAATCTGTTTAACTTAGTAATATATTGTACATTTGTATACTTTTTCCATATCTATCTATCAAATCCATGACAAAGTGAAATAAGTAAGGAAATTTCTTGTAGCTGTGGAACACAGGGATTTGTAAACCTCTGCTTTACTTGCTCTGGCACTCAGTTTATGTGTCATAGTCTGTCACACCAGTTGTTTTCAGACATACTTTCTGCAGCTTTAGTGATGATACAATTGTTTTGAATGAAAGAGTCAGCCTGCGAGTTTTCTTTTTCCAGAAAACTTGTCATATTTTTTGAGGTATGATATTCTTTGTCCAGTATAACAAAAAAAATATGACAAACTTGAAATATTTGCGATAATAAGGATGTCAGTCTTCAGTGAGTGTAATGCAGACTGCACGACAAAAATGGTTGTGCTTTTTTGGGTGTCTCAATTGCTTTCTTTCCTTGTTGCCTGCTAATTTTTATGCACTATTTTCAACTCCAAAATTAGAAAGCTTTATTTTGGTTTTCAGAAATGTTGATGAAACTGGATCACACATTGTCCTCATGAAACTGTTTAAGAAACTAACTTCAGGCCACCCAATGGATGGTGAGATGGCATAGATTTTTCAAAATCTACCTATCAAAAAGACAGATTGAAGGTTCTTAAGAATAAGTCCTCTAGCACTTGAAGTTACTACTGCTAAATCATTCACATCCTTTTTTTCTCAACAGTAAAAATTCTTATATCATTAGACTGTTACAACTTAAAATGGAAAAATCAATGCAGTAAGAAAATTAAATTTTACTGAGAGCCTTTAGGCAAAATGCAATGTGAAAATGCATTTTAGCTTCCCTTGTGGTTCAGAGGAAAAGGAAGAAATGGAATCTAGGTTAGCTGTCAGTGCACAACAGTTTTTAGAAGCCAGCAAAGCAGTCTGTGAACTAAACTCCTGCTTAATGTATTTCTTCCCTGATTACTTAATAATGTGAAAATAACCACCTTAATCTGATCATTTGAAAGGTCAGAAGTCTCTTCTACCCTTTTTAAAACCCAGTCTTTGGTCAAAATCAATGAGTAGATTCATCTTCCCAGGAAGAGGATTTAACAAAAGGAAAACTGATTCATCTGCTAAGGTATACAGCAATGACATCTGAACCCCTGGAGAGAGAGTGAGAGTGAGAGTAGCTAAAGTGGAATGAGGTGATTGTGGTGTAATCAAAAAGAAGTCGATCAAAGCTGCCAACAAGTTCTTGTGGAGAAGTGACATATATACTACATTTGGTGTACTTTGTAATCACTGTAAGTGGTCACTGTCTCTTGCTGGCAGATAGATATGGCAAACACAACCTGACACGACAATTACAGATTTAAAGCTTATTAAAAAAATAAGTCCATGAATTCCATTCTTTGTGTTTGCTGTTTTAAAGTAAAAGAAACATTCAGAACTGTTTTCTATTTCAGGCAAAATTTGTTTATACAGAATCTATAGTTGGAGGAATATATAGCAATCAAAGTTAGATGACAATAGTGGTCTTGTCTATTATTAGAAAATATGCATTAAAATTCTAAGTAAGGCATAATTGCATTTTTTAAAATTAAAAATGGATGAATCAGTCATAAGCTGTACACGTGAATAAGATTAATGTGTTTTAAAAAGATCCTTGAAAGCCTAGAATAAGAATCATTCAGAAGCTAGTTGCTTAACATTTTCTCAACTTTTCTGGCTTCCAGGTAGTAGCTATATTATCTAGGAGAAGATTTACTTACTCCTCTACACACCCATTATCTTTACATAAAAGAAGTGTGTGCATATGTTTAGATAATATGTGTGTCACAATATATTTGGAAACTATGTATTTATGTATTATATGTGTAGAGACTAAATACTGTAACTGAAACACTTTTCTTTCTGGAACTTTGATTTCTGATCAAATGCAACTACATTGCTGTGCTTCCCAAGGCCTAATCCAATTTTACATAAATTCATTTACTTTTGGGCAATTTTTAATAGAAATACGGCAAATTAGGCAAAATCAAAACCAAACAACAACAAACAAATAAAAAAACCCCTCCAGTCCAACAAACCTAAGCAAGTTATTACTGGTGGCTTAAAACTTTGCATTTCTTTGAAGGACTAAAAATAGAAAGCTCATTACTAACCTTGTGTAGGCTTAAAAGAATGAATATTCTTGATAATTCTGGTGGTTGATGGGGTCTCCTGTGGCTATCTTTTAAGGTTTCATTTTTCTATCTTCTTTAAATTTAATTTTTTGAGCAGATTTACTTTTTTTCTGTAAGTAGAGACCCAAATGTCATTGGTGTTTTGCTTCCGTACATTTTGTCATTTAAAAACACGTACAAAAAAGAAGGTCTCCCAAACCTCTTTTGTATAGTTCATAGAAGAAAGACATTAGTTAGCAGCCTCTAAAGACTAACTAAGACTGAGTTTTCTTTTATGCTGCACATTAAAGTCCATATCTATTTAGAGTATTAAGGCACCAGGGAAGAGGCCTATTTCAAAACCAGTATCTCATTTACACAGAATATTCTGCAGTGGTTGTCCAGATTCTGTGGAAGCCCAGGTATGACAGGGTAACTGAGCAACTGACTTTCTCCCCAGAGAAAGAAAAGCAGGTAATGGAAATAAGGAAACCTACTGAATGGTAATTTTTGCCAGATGTGACAGAAGTCTTGCTTTTGTTTGTTCTGCCAAGGAGAATGTCATACATATATGCTAGGAGCAATTCCCCCAAAATAGAATTTTTTTCTGGTTTAAATTTTCTGACAAAGGTATAATCTTTATTATCAGAAATAATATATATAAATCAGCTTCCTTCAGAGGGAGGAACATTAATTTTAGAAGCCTTCTGTGTAGAATTTCTGCTTTCACAAAGAAAGGTATATCAGTTTCCCCAGTGTATTAATTATGTGTCTCACCACAATTGTGAGGGAGTTTTTCCATATGTAGTGAGTTGACCCTGGCCGAAAGCCAGACACCCACCAAAGTGGCTCTATTGCTTCTCTCTACAGCCAGACAGGGGAGCGAAAATATAACGAAGAGTTCATGGGTTGAGATAAGGACCAGGAGGGATCGCTTATCAAATACCATCACAGACAAAACAGGCTTGAAATTAGAGATATGAATTGAATGTATTGCTAACAAAATCAGAGCGGGATAATGAGACGTAAGGTAAACTCTTAAAAACACCTTCCCCCCATCCCTGTCTTCTTCCCATCTCTACCTTCTCCCACTAGCAGCTCAGAGAGACAGAGAACAGGGGTTATAGTCAGTTCATCACATATTGTTAATGCCACTGCTCAGGGAGAGGAGTCCTTCTGCTGCTCCACTGAGGGGTTCTTCCTACAGGAGTCAGTTCTCTGCAAACTTCTGCAACATGAGCCCCTCCCATGGGAAATAGTCATCCCCAAACTGCTTCAGTGTGGGTCACTCTTCCATGGGGTGCAGTCCTTCAAGGACAGGCTGCTCCAGACTGGAAGCAGGGCTCCTCTCTCCACAGGCCTCCCATGGGTTCACAGCCTCCTCTCAGGCATTCACCTGCTTTGGCATGGGGCTTCTCCATGGGTTGCAGGGACGCAGCTGCCTCACAATGGGCTCCACCACGGTCTGCAGAGGAACCTCAGTTCTGGTGCATGGAGCACCTCCTCTCCCTCATTCTCCATTGACCTTGGTGTCTGCAGAGTTGTTCCTCTCATATGTTTCCTCTCCACTCTGGCTGCAGTAACTATTTTTTCCTTTGTTTTTACATCTGTTATCACAGAGGGGTTACCATCATTTCTAATTGGCCCAGCCTTGACTGTGGTATGGAGCTGCCAGGGATTGGCTCTGTTGGACATAGAGGAAGCTTCTGGTAGCTTCTCTCAGAAGCCACCCTGTAGCCCCCTGCTACGGAAACCAGGCCATGCAAACCCAATACACCATAGTAGATATTTAATAGTTGTTTCAGTAAGCCAATAGGTTAAGATAGGAGATGTGAGAAATGTATGTCATCCTTCCTCTGCTTCACAGACTTTTACCTGGATAATGTATGCATTTTTATTAAAACAACCTGCTTTTTTGACCTCAAAAGCAGTCTGGTGAAGACGGCTATTTCCATATTTTCTATTCACTGCAGCTTCTCTGATGAGGGAAAGTGAGAAAATGTTTGTAGCTGAAGGTATAGCAGCACCTGGTGCTGCTTGTGCACTCTTGGAGGAGCTGTTGTCCTCTATGAGCAAACAGTGCAGAATTTCCCTGAAAAATCTTCCCTGGAGCATGTTTTGGCAAGAGATGAGGCAAAATGATCTGTTTAGACATATTTGTAACCAAGTCTTAATTTCATTAAATAGATACAATCTTTAACTGGTAGCATAATCTCTGGATAAGGGTGGAAATAGCTTCCGTTGTGAACCCATTATTGTTAAGCCAATGGCTGTTAACAATTATAGTTATATTTTTCAGTAGAATAAGCTGAATACTACATAATGGTAAGCTACCTGTTCTTCCTTCCCCTGTCCTCTTTCATTGTTAGTATAAAAATTTATTATGTAAGTACTTATATATTGCATAATTTAATTGTTGTTGTGGTAAAGGAACAGAGACGCTTACAGTGTTTTGGGTTGGAAGAGACCTTTAATTGTCAGCTAAATGCAAAAGCCCTGAAATGAGCAAGGATGTTTTCAACTAGACCAGGTTGCTGTGAGCTCTGACCAATCTGAGTCTTTGCCGGGATGAGACATCTGCCACCTCTCTGAGCAACCTGGTTCCAATGTTTCACTGTCCTCATCATAAAAGATTTTTTCCTTATATCTAGTCTAAATGTGCCCTCTTTTAGTCTGTTACCCCTTGTCCTATCTTTCAAACACCCTGTTTAAGTATTGAAAGGTTGCAATAAGGTCCCACTGGAACCTTCTCTTCCTCAGTCTGAACAACCCCAACTCTTCCAGCCTTTCTTCATAAGAGGTGCTACATCCCTTTGATAGTTGTTGTGGTTCTTGTCTGCACCGTCTTTGACAGGTCCATGTCCTATCTGTGCTGGGGACCCCAAAACTGGATGCAGAACTGCAGGTGGGGTCTCTCGAGAACCGCTTTGAGTGCGGACCAGGACACGTTTGATTCTCTGGGCTATGAGTGCCCATGGCTGGGTCATGTCCAGCCTCTCCTCCACCAGCACCCCCAAGTCCTTCTCAGCAGGGCTGCTCTGATCTGTTCATTCCCACCCTGTGTTGATACTGGGAGTTGCTCCAACCCAGGTGCAACACCTTGCACTTGGTCTTGTTCAACTTCAGGCGATTCCCATGGGGCCAATTCTAAAGCTTGTTCAGGTCCCTCTGGATGGCATCCTGTCCCTCAGATATGTCAACTGTTCCATATAACTACTGTTGAAATATGCTTACTCTAAAATGTTAAGACAGTTAGCATAATATTTGCCATGTTTTCCATGAGACAGTTATTCAGGCAAATATGGAACTGACTAGAGAACAGGAATTTACTTGACTCAGTTGTGAGTTGAGGACATCTTAAATCATGCACAGCTTTGGGTTTATTTGGGAATGAGTAAATATCTCTACAGAACCAGAGTCTCAACCTTATAAAAGATCATGCCACCTAAATATTTTAAGATTTCTGGTAGTGAAATGGGTAATTGTTCTGCATCTGCCAAATTACTTAGATCTTCAGATTCATAATGTTTAGAGAATTTGGGAATTATTCATCCCAATAAGCTCTATCTTTTTATCTTCTACTCTTGATTTATAATTGTAATTTTATTTGGGTTTTTTTAGGTGCTTTGAATTTGTTTAAGCTATAACGTATCTGGTATACTACTCATCCAGTAGTTGTAAATTATTGTGTGTTAAATCCATCTACAAAAATTTGGTTTATCTGGAGTGTTACATAACTATTGAATACAAAAAAATGAGGTAGGGAGAAATAATGGAGATTGAAACAACAAATGTAATTTAAATGGGAAAAAGACACTAATTCAAGTATCCAGCTGTTGATACAATATTAAATGTTTGTACATACTAGTTTGACTAACTTCCTTTAGGCACCACCTCAAGTGAAAGAGGTGGCAGCCGTGGATTGCATTGTGAGAGGTGGTGAACACCTGAGTTTGATATGTAAGATCAGGGGTTAGCCAGATGTTAGCTAACAATGTTTTTTAGTGTATACAGAGTTTTGTGCCACCCGTTTCTCTATATAAAACATTGTTTAAAAAAATGAGAAAAGGTTATTGATATGATATATTATATGAGATATGATATTATTGATATATGAGGTTGATAGCTACTCGATGTACAGAAATTTTGTCTGAAGGTAAATGCTGAATAAAAGTTAAGAGTAGAAATTAATGACTATGCTAGGACAGACTAGTAAACCACAGATGGTTAAGTACTCGACTTGGAAGGTTCTACACTGGTGAATCCAAAAAACCAGACATATACTGATATCATGCTGTTTGTTAGATATGCAGTGTTAACTGAGATATCTAGTGAGAGGCCCACAATGAGCATCATCATCAGACCACATCAGTAAACAACTAATCAACAACTAATGTATAATATTTACTTGTCTAGAATTTCTGATTTGTATGATGCTGTACTTTGGGATTTTAAAAGTATATACCTATGTGAGACTTACTTTTATCACCAGTATTACAAGACTTGCATTTTTTGCAGGAAAATACTGCACCTGTGTGTGATGTCTCAGTACCTCAAGTGTTCAGTAGGCTTCATGATATATACACTTAGTCTTTCAGGTTCTGTGGCACATTTCAGCATGAATTTGACCAAGAATGTGAAAAATTGTTGGGAAATAATGGCAGAATTTCAGTCTTGAACTTTTACATTGCTGAGAAAAAGAATTGAAGTCCTTATCCTCCCATACTTCCCCTCTTGAAAACATGACAATTGACCTAACAAAATACTATGGATTCCATCATTTTAAAATCACCAAGAAATTTTGTTTCCAGGAACAAAATGAATGGGATCTAAATCATTTGTTACAGTGATGTTACTGAAAATAGCTATGTACAAAAAAAGTATGTATAATTTCAAAATGTTGAAAAAAAAGTATTGGTCTAGTTAAATAATAGATATGACCTAGTTACTTCTTTCTGTAAATATAGTTTCTTTTTTGGATACAAAACTTTTTGTGTAATATTACAATATATTATTTTACATTTGTAACTTCTTTTCCTAATTTGTGCACAAATGAATTTTTAACTCAATAATTAAGATCTTAGTGTATTTATGTCCATCAAAGACTGACTGAAAATCTTTTATTAGGTACCATATTATAATTTTCATTTTTCAATTGTAGGCAATTATAGCTCTTAAAATATCTGCTAAAAACTGAATCACATCGTTAGAGGTAAAAAATTAAATATGAATCACAAAGAGATTTTTTTTGTTCCTGAAACTGCAATTCATACCACTTATATGTCAATTCTTTACTAGTTTATTAGATAGAATAACTTCATGTAAGTGTATTTTGTTAAATTGTTTCTTTATGTGCTTTATTAATGTATAAAAATATTGCTAACATATCAGTGGTACTCTTTCTTTTTTCCTAGAAGACGTATAGGAAAGTACAGGAGATTAAGAAGAAAGTATATAACAATCATAAATCCCAAACTTTACCCGCTGACAAACTGTAGAAGAAACTGACTGTATAAATGCAAACTGGCATCCTGTGGAATTTTATAGTCTTCTTGGGCTGTTTTCTCCCTAGATTTTTTACTTCAGAGGCACAGTGGTCATGTATGTAGAGATCCATGTCAGAATTTAAACCTAGTTTTTGAAATGCTAGGCAATCAGCCCTTAACTGAAAATTAAATAAATTCAGAAGTGTGATCACAATGTAGGCCCTGGAACAGGACTTCAGTGTATGCAGTGCATTGTGTGTAATGAATGCGTCATCTTCATAGAGCACCTATCCACAGGGCTGTTGTGAGCTAAGGGGTTCTGACTTTTGCAGTACGAGAATATCAAGTTGTAGACTTGGAATACATCTTGGCATCTTGAAGTAATTTTTCATTTTATATTCAGCTTAAATACCACTTAAGATTTCAATTTTTCTTTGATCTACACATCTGCATGGGTAAAATCTGACATTTGGTCCCGTCTACCAACTCCTCATAATCTCTTAAAAAAACTACCACTAGAAGGAAGTTGCACAGTTCTCTATTTAGTATGATACAACAGTGTTAACCAGTAGCAGTACATAACTTTCATCTCTTTCTGGTTTTTTTCTTATGTCATGAATTTGCACATTTTAAGAATTTTCTAGTTGTCTTCATATTTAAGGAAAAAATGACCGCAAGCTTAAATTCTGAGAGTAAAGTGGCAGCTTAGAAAATTTTGATTCATTGACTTGTCAGAAAAACAGACCATTTCACTATCACTGCTGGTGGTAACGTCCAAATGTTTTCAGTAAAGTGACAGCTTTTACTTTATAGATGAAAAATAAAGGTGTTGTGATATTGCAACGATCTTTCTTCAAATCTTTTTTTTAGAATTGTAGTGCAGTTTTCTATTTTTTAATCTTAAATAAAAGGCAACTAACCAAAACCACCAAAACTTGCCATCCAAGCTTCCCCCCACCCTCCCCTTATCAGATAAACAGCATAGACAAAATAATAGCAGAGTAAGCCAGAAACGGCCTGGTTTGGAATGCATATCTCCCCTACAGCTCCTGTCAGAAAAGCAGGCATTCTCTTCTCTGAGTACTAGAGAAGAGCTAATATTTAGCTGTTGTTTACTGGCTTTTGTTAGAAAATCTCAAGGCTCACAAAAACCTGATTTTTTTTAACAGCTATCAAATATGAACTCAAAAGGTTCCTCATCAAACAGATGAGAAAGATGGCACATACATGGAACAACGTCTGTTTCATGCAATCATCTCTTATCTAAGATATAAAAATATCTGTGTGAAACAACAGTGATTCTGTGAAAGATCTAGGAATAGCAACTGGGTTCCTTTCTCAATTTCTTTCTCCAGGTCCACAAAATAACTGTTTTGCCAATGAGAATAGGAACAATTAGAACTGTGAAGTGATGTGAAATTCTGTGAAACATATATTTTGAATGAACTGACTATATAGGAATATGGCGGACAGTGGCAATACCACATAAAATTTCCAGAATTCAGCTGAGGTCTCAGAAAAGATGGGTCTCTGCAGGCACTTGCATTTATTTGTTTATCTTAGAAACTAGCTAGCTTTGAAGGTGAATGGCACCAGGCAAATTCAGACCCCAAAAGATCAGTTCCATTACAATCCTTCAAATGGGTGGTGATTAAAGTAGGTTTTAAAACTGTTGTAATATTTTATACAGTTGAAATATTTCTTTTCTGAACCTAACTTTCCATATGTTCTTTGCTCCTCAAAAAATCTACCTAATAACACATATGCAAAAACAATTAGTAAAATAAACAGTGTAGAAAAAAATAAGAAAACAAAAAGCAACCTCAGGCTCAGAAAATTGATTTCAAGCCTCTTCTTCTTTATACAACAAGTAAAGGAATCTGTCTACTGCATAGACGTAGTAAAATTAATGATTACAAGAAAAAAATGCTATGTGGATTAAACTCATGGTACATCTCAGTACAATAAAATCTCTTGACAATGCAAACCTTAGATGTGTTTTAATATGTTATTAATTTCTAGTTGTCATGGTGGATATTTGTACTTCTACAAAAAACTTAAATATTACATATTTCTGAGGACTGTATCAGCACAAGCTTTATTTAATGTAATTGATAAAATGGTAGTAAAGTCAAAGATCTCAAACCTAAGGGAATTAAAATGCATAATCATCCATAGCTGGATCATGGATTATCCAATGGCTGGATAATAACCTTTGATATTTTTTAATGAACTATTTTAAAAGGTAATACTTTTTACTCAAACAGAAAGCAGCTGTAATTTTTTTGCTTTGATGAACCCATTTGGTGCTTGATGGCTTTTTGTGTTTGTCACTGAGAAGCAGGCTAGAATATCTGCTGAGATACTACATTTGAGTATTAGTTTGAAAGTTGAGCCAAAACCCTTGTCAGTTTATTACTGGATGTTTCTATATCATGCTTTTCTAAGTCATTGTACAATATTTCATGGAATAAAAATTAGCTGTGTATACCTTGCTTGTATGTTTTTTTAAAAGAAAGGAGTATATATGTGAGTTAATTAACTGGTTAGACAGAACTTTACAGTGACCAAATTAATGTCAAAATTAAGATTAAATAAATAATTAAATATCTTAAAGTTATCAACATACCAGATTAATAGAACAAGTTATCTAGTGAAACTGTGAGGTCAACGTTAAAATAAACTCCTTTGTACTTGTCTTGTCTTCAGTAAAAGTAGAGAGCCAACACTCTATTGACCCAAGTCTGTGCTTGTTCTGTGACAACTAGTGAATAACCTGGCTAGTGAAGAACAAAGTGCAGTAGCCTCCATGAGTTGTGATATTTCTGCACTATTATCCTTGGTCTACAGCAGCTCCTCTGTAATGGAGGTAAATACTGCCTATATAATTTTTTGTATGTAGTTCCTATGAGAAAATTTCTGAAGCTGGTGAGGTAAATTGCAGTTTTGAAGTATGTAATTTTTTCCAACAAAAGGGAACCTAGAGAGACTAACTCTGTGAATACTATAAATATCTATAGTCAAACAACATGAATTCTATTCATGTTCATTTTGTTCTTAAACTCTTGCAGAGTGGAATTGCTCTAATAAGCCATTTTTGTGCCATTTTTAAAATGAAGGGATTAACTGAAGAGAATGCTATAAGAAAGATAAGACATCTGGTATGATAAATTTCAAGAGACTTAATATAGTAATGGCAAGAAACTACCTACAGGCTTGCCCTTTCCAAAAACAGAGCCGTGAAATCAAAGAAGGTCTTGCGACTTAAAAAAAGATCCTTCAGAAGGGTAGGGGAGACTGCTCTGTTGGCTTACAGCCAAGAACATACAGACTTAGAGAACTCTAAAGACCAACTGAAGACTTAAACAACAGCAATAGTGAATATGTAATGGTACAAATAGACATAATTTGTTGTCATACTGATGTTATTGAAGAAATAGTATGAACATCAGTAGGACACTGGGATAGGATGTTTTGCACCTAAGAATTCTAGTACAGGGTTGAAACAACTTATTTGCTAACAAAGGCATCTAAATCTACCTTGGTACTTGAGAATTGTGAGATGGAAAGTGTGCTGCCAGTCTTCAGAAAGATGTTCCAGGAAAGGTTTATGTATCTATATCCTTGATATCTGTACTGGACCAGGGACTGAACATTAAAGTGAGGGACCCAATTGGTGGACATGGGATAAATATACTTGAAAAAGAATGAGCTTTGTTTAAAGAAAGATCTCACTTTATATTCCTTTTGAGTGTTTTGAATGTGTTAGGAAATACACTAATAAGTTGTGGTAGACATGTGGATTCCTAAAGGGTTTTTTAAGGAATTTCAACATCTATGAAGAAAAATGGAAAGTCTGATATGGATAAATAATTAATGGCTTGGCTTCTTGCAGTGTGAGAAACCACAGTGGTAGTTCTGCAGGTATTCTGGTTTCTTTTAACATATTAGTTCATAAAGCTACCAGAAAAAAAGATTGATCCAGTGAGGTGAGAAAGTTTGCTGATGGTACAAAGACGTTACATTTTACTGAATGTAAGATAGTGAGAGGTGAATGTCAAGAATAACAGAAGAACCTTACAAATTTGAGTGACTGGGCAATAATACTGCAGGTGAAATTCAGTGCCATCAAATATGAACTGAGGCATAACAGTGATGATAAGTTTTCCACATAAAGTGATGGGTTCAATGCATTGTTACTACTCAGGAAAAAGGCTTTGAAACTGAGATAGATGCTGCATAGAAACAACAGGTCAATGTTTGGCAGCAGTCAAAGAAAGAAGTGACTT
Organism: Orthonyx spaldingii; assembly: GCA_013397795.1. Taxonomy (NCBI): domain Eukaryota; kingdom Metazoa; phylum Chordata; class Aves; order Passeriformes; family Orthonychidae; genus Orthonyx; species Orthonyx spaldingii. Next base: position 52,962 of record VZTJ01004690.1, read on the forward strand.
ATTAGGAAAGATTAGAAAAGGAACAAAGAACACAACAGTTAATATGATTTATACAATTGCATAAATCTGTGATTTGCCACAGCTTGAAGACTGTGTGAGGAGTTCTGTCTAACTTATTAAAAAAGAAGTATAAAAGTGGAAGAAAAAAATATTCACAGAAAAGCAACATGGATAACCAGAAGTACGGCCTATATCTACTGTTTCAGCTACAGTTGCAGGTAATAGTACTCATTCATTTTAGAAAACAACTAGAAGAGATAGGAGAAGTCTGCAGAATCATTATCAGAAAAGAGTAGACTGCCCAGTGCCTCTTCTATTGCAACAAGGAGGGTGTGTTAAACACAAATTATGGAAAGAAATCAGATTTAAAACAAAAGAATGTGTTTCTTCATGCTAAAGGTTATAGACTTCTGCAAGTCTTTGCAGGCTGGATGTACATTGTGCAAATTGGATGTGCACATTGATGCTGTGAGAGCAGAATGTTTACATATATTTGAGTAGAGATGGAACAAGGACTCAGAGGAGAGATTAACTGACGTTTACTGCATAGTTCCCATCACACTCTGGAAGTCACATGAACTAAAAATACTTGTGGTCTGGGAAAACATTATGGGATAACATCAGAATAGTACTATTCTTACACTTTCCAAGGCATACTTTCATGGCAATTGTTAGAGTGCGGATATTGTGCTAGCTGTGCTCTTTATCCAGCTTAGTCAGTTTGAATAGTTCTGTTCTGGAAAATTCATAGAAAAATGTATATTGCTTCTATTCAGAAGTTGTTTTTCTTGAATCATGAATCATCCAGTAATGATATATATGATATGGTAGGATATGTTACCTGTGTTTGGAGAGCTAACTAAACACAACTGGGCTGCAGCCCAAAGATCACCTCTGTGTGACTGGATAGCAGAACTCTTTCAAAGTTTTGATGCAAAAAGTCTGACCAATTACCTGAAGACTTTATGGATGCAAAGCCAAAGCTGCTCCGGGGTTTTCTTCTTCTGACATTGTAGCAGAGAATTTGGCTTTACTTTTTCTCAAAGTAGTATCTGCTACGCTGTAGACCATGAGAGAAGGTGTAGGAGGTAATGTGGCTTAGTGCCATATTAGGATTTGCACCACAGAGAGACTAATTGCTTTAGGGCTGATTTTGTGTCTTATTGGCTGTTATATGCTAGAAATGGCTACCTGTCTTTATTTGCTGATGAACATGATACAGTATTGTCAGTTAAACTGAAGCTTACATAAAAAGCAAACAAATAATACTACAATTTACTGTGATTTTTAGAATTCATACATCACGCTCGCCCTTTTACTCCCTCATCTTTGTGAACTATTTTCTAGCTCATATTCTGAGTGGTTCTGTATAATGCAGTTGATTTTTCCAGAAATAGCTCATTGACCATTTAATTGATATCTTGACCTTCCAATTGACTTGCTAATTGATGTTTCCTTTCACTGCACCTGTTCAACAATTCATTTTTATGTGCTTATTACATTGTAACAGGTTGCCTTATCTACTGTTAGATATATATTTTATTAATACATACAGTGCTTGGCATTTTAAATTAACCACATGTATATTTCTGAATCCCTTATTATTTTCTTCCTATTAAGTACACTAATCTGAACTAGAAGGGGAAAGATTAAGCTAAATAAAACGTGATGCAGGGTTTGGGTTTTTTTTGAACCCAGTGACAGGCATCACTAGGGTATCATGATAATATTGTAATTCTGAGTGCAAGTTTTGCAAAACATATCAATGTCATTACTTTGTTTACTATGACAATCTGGTATCATACTGTATGCTGACCAGGTTTATATGTCCTTGAATGTTTTTATTTTTCCTTCCCATGACCTTACAGTCTGCATTGGGGAGGGACTAACTGGGTATGAGGGGGAAACAACAGACAGTGGTCTCTGAGATGAATTAGAAGATGATCATCACAGCAGGGCAAAGGCAAGGGTGCCATCCCCCAGTACTTGAGCCATGGAAATGGAACGGGTCTCTTATGATGGCTTAGGTCAACCAGCTATCCATAGTAGCATCAAGCCAAGAAGTCAAGCCCTTAAGTCAGGGTTGAAGTCGTAGCCAGGTGTGTCACCAGGCATATGGAGGACCTCAAGCTCAGGCACAGAAAATGTGACAACCCGGTCACAGTTACAAGTAACTCCTAAATTAATTGAGAACATGCCCACATTGAGGCTATCCAATGCAGAGCTGGTCACCTGCATTATATCTGACCCAGTCTGAATAGGAGCCAAGTCCCAGGAGGACTAAGATGTATGCATGGCCCTGACACTCCTGCTCTTCCTTTCTCATCCTGTTATTGTTTCCCTTCTGCTCCTGCTTTTCCTTCCGCTCTGCTCTTCTCCTCCTTCCCTTGCTCTTTCCCTTTTCTGTTCCCTCATCCTGCCCTTCTTTCCCCTGAAAGAGTCTCTGTAGAGTGAAGTGAGCACTCAGCTAGAGCCTGTGGAGACAGGTTTGCGTGTGCAGGGCACTGTGCCAGCTTTCCAGCAGCTTTCAGCTATGGGAACTACAATCATGCACTGGGTATCTGAAAAACCAGATTGCAGTGAAGTGAGAAAGAGTGATCTCTATTCCCAAGTCCCACTGACCCCTTTGCAAGAGATTTATTACTATTCATATATTTAATAATATAATACTTGTTCCAACGTAATAATTGAGGTGGTATCAATCATCACTATATAGTTAATTTTGTATTTTATATTGATCTTTAATTACATTGTGTACAGACTAAAAAAAGAAAAAAGCAGGAATGAATGGAAGAGTATCATTGTAAACAAGTACCATATGCAGTCATGCAGTCTGGGAAAGAACATATATCACAGAAGCATCTTTTGCCAAAGATGTATTTTGTAGGACATGCCTATAAAATGTGTCCTCCTCATAACTACAAACTCATCCCTCATAGGAACATTAGACTTCACCAAACTCAGTTATCATTTACTCTTGAGTGCCTCAGAGTGCTAGAGTTGTTCAATAAATTTCCAGGGACTGTGACTGAAAAAAGCTATTATGAAAATTTTCCTGTTTTGCTATTAGAGTAATATTTTAAGATGCCATATCTGTTCCATGAAAAATTCTCAGAAGCATGAAATAATTAATGCCAAATTGCTGGCTTTTTATAAATCCTGAAAAATGTTGACAACTTCTTTTAATGATACTACATTGTAGCAGCGTCTGTCATGAAAAAAGTAATACTCATCTTTGATTTTAGATGTAGACTAGATTGATGGATGGGGGCTGTAACACTCAGCTAATTACATTTATATCCCATGGAAATAAGGGCTGATTGTTCATAACAGTGTTATAGTAAATCTGAATTGCAGTTGTTCTTTCAACTGGTTTCAGCATTTATATTTCAAGCTGCCAGGCTATGTATCCAGAAGTGTTCAAGAGGTGTGGCACTTGGGGAATAGGGTTTAGGTGGTGGTTATTGGGATGCAAGGCTGACAGCTGGACTAGATGATTCTGTGAATGGCATCATGTTCAGCAATAAAACTGGTGGGGTGAAGGTTGGTGGGGACTGTCTGGGCCTTGGAAGGTTGGTGACAAAGAGTTTTCCTCTTTTGCATAACTGTTTTTTTTGAGATTTTATTTTCTTTTTCTTGATGTTTCTCCTTTGCTGGACCTTTTTCTTACTTTTTTTTTTTTTTTTTAATTTGATTTCTTATTTGTTTAATGTCTTCATGTCAACTCAAAAGTTTTCTTTCACCATTCTGATTCTCCTTCTGTCCATCTGGAGGAAAGTGAATTTTTTTCAATGTGTTATTTTCCTACAGTTTTGTAAGAGAGACATAGGAAAAAGAAAGACACTATGGTCAGAAGTCTGAATCGTCATATTTTATGGTAGAAGTTAATGTATGTTTATAATATAGTATCACTTGGATGCAAATTTATGTGACCCTACCAACAGGTGGGAAACTAACTTGCTCTTGAGACCAACCTTATTTTTTAATTTGAAGCTGAAATATCTGACTGACCTTTTAGCAATTTCTTAAATGGTCTTCTGTGTACAACTCCTCTTTAGAGGTGGCCCAGGTAAAAGACTTTTACTTGAAAACTGAATAGAATTCAAATTTGCTTTCTTGATGTATTCATACCTATTGAGTGCAAAGTGGTCATCTGTAATCTTTTCCTTGGTCTTAGTTTCCTTATAATAAAAAAAGTATTGGTCTTACTTATCAACCTAAATATTGCATTACATTAATTAAATGTGCTGCCACAGAATGAAAACTCTAGCGAGCAGAGAACTACTACTGTGGTCTAAAAGTCTGTAAGATGACTATTACTTTGCGCCATAAAGGTTTATTATACTCCGAGAAAACTGTGTTAAAAATAGATAGTTGCATTGGTTAAAAAAAAAAGGGCAAAGAATTCCTACACTATCCTTAAACTCTGCTTGTTCAGAAATGTAATCAGATAGGCTGATAGACTGAACAGACTTCTCACAGGGCAACTACATCTTCATCTAGGGAAATGTTTTGCAAACTGTCTAAGGAAAAATAAATAGACTACAGTGAGCACAGTGCATTTAACTAATACCTTAGATAAGAATCTTTATTGTGGTGTGATTTAGAGGTTTAAGAAAAGGTCTTAATATCCAGATAGTGCATTTATATCACTGATGCTGCCATTACATAGACTCGGTCAATAAACCCTGGTTACCAACTAAGTCTGTGCCTTTTGAGGATATCTGCATACATTGTTTTTGGACAATACCTGTGAGATAGAAATGCTAATGCCTATACTTTTTCGCAAGTAGTGTTACATCACTGAATCAAAGTTTAGATAGTAATGCTTCCTTCTTCTCTATTTTTCTTTTAATTCCTTTGCTAAAAATAAAGCCTTTTTTTTGCAACTTACTTTTTTCTGAAACTGACATGTGGCTGTCAGCTCCTATCTCCTCAAGGCTGACAGAAAAAAGAACAACAAAGAGCTTTTGTACGTTTTTCTCACCTGTTATGGCATAGGATTTGATTCAAAATCTGAGTGATCTTTCTGACTGTTTCCAAGAGAAAAATATCTTGATTATCTGGAACTCATGATAAATATGTTTTCACCTCTATGTTGACATGTTTCTTAACTGATTCAAGAATATAAAATCTCTCAATCCAGGTGGTACGAGAGAGAGAGACCTTACTGTACAAAAATTAGTCCAGCCAACTTGAGGGAATGAGAGAATTTGTTGCATTCTCCTTTTGTGGAAATGGTAGCTAAAAACCAGTTTTCTAAAATATTCAGTAACAGACACAGCTTTCTTCTCTGTTTTCTCTGCTGCAGTGTAAAATTATGTTAAAGTTACAAATTCCCAGTTGGTGGCCATTTAATATTTTGTTATATGTTGGCAGTGTCCTGAACATCATTTGCATTATTTCATTGAGCTGTTTAGCCTTTTCGACCCTCTATAAAGATTCTGTAAACGTTTTGAAATGTATTGTTTCAAACATCGGTAGATGCCCTGTGGTGCCTAAAAATCATACACACTTTTGTATATGCTTCAAATAAATATGGCACTTATTATGGCTATATTTTTAATTATACGCTCAGGCATAAAATACAGTGGGATAGCAGGACATTAGTAGGGCACTTGCACCTGAGACAGATAGGTAGTAACAGAACTGGCTTGAAAGGAGTAGAAAAATATTTGCTTGTCCAGTATGTACGACATATGCAACAAGACCTTACTTATCTGTTTTTATTTATTTCCTAACCTGATAAGTCACCTGTTTTCTTCTAATTTTGTAATTTGTGGAAAAATCTTCTATATGTTTTTAGAAGATCTCCTTTCAGTAATTCTGACACCTGCAGTGAATGTAGTGAATAGTAGGCTGTAATGATCTGTTTGGTTTTTTTCAGTCTAGTAGAATCTAACAAGATTCTCTCCACCTATCATTAACACTCATTGAAATGCCTGAGTAGAGATTGTTTATAATTATTTTCTGAATGGTTGTTGATGTTATTCTGCTACATGCTTTATATCCAACATGACTGAGTTTTTCAGTCTTTTAACATCACAATTTTGTAGAATTCTTTTTTATTTATTTCAGGATTCCTACCCTTTTTTTCATTGTCCAATTAAAAGAATGTCTTTCATAAACATATAATATCAGATATATCTAAAATTTGGAAATTCAGCATTGTGTTCTTGTGTGATGTGTTTCTGAGTGGGTAGAGGTTACACTCCGCTTTTTACCATGGAATTCCCCTAGCAGAGTGGTGAGTGTTGGATTTTTTTTCTGTTTAGTTGCACTACAGTTTGCAGAAGTGGAATGCTGTACTCGTTGATTTCAAGAGATTTAAGTCATCATCATCCAAAATGTTTGTTTTTTTTTTTTGTTTTTTTTTTTTGAAGTGTTCCAGAGAAACTTATAGGGCTTTATATTACAAGAAGTAAAGTTATAAGCTGTTTTTGCAGTACATTTTTGCAACCCTGTATTTTTCTGCTTTGGTTTTGGAAAGACTTTTATTTCTCCTTTTTCACTCATATCAGTATCAGAAATGATATAGTAACTTTCCTCATACTTTTTTTTAATATTTTTGTCTTGATTCTTATACTGAGTTTCTTTTGCAGACCCTAAAGCGAGACATTTAGAGAGTCTGCTTACAATTGCTAAGTAGCACAGAAACCATATGGTGAGCAGATATACAGTATGGACAATGTGGAATAAACTCTTCCATCAATTATGCTACTGTAAATCTGTAGAAACTCATGCTCTCCCCACTACCCTGTCCTTTATTTCTTTAATATCCCTTCTGCAGACAGGTATATGTCACTGATTGGATTTTGTTTATTACAGGATTACATAAAACAAAAAAGGTTGATCATACAAATGTCATCATATATTATCTGGTTCCACTGCAGTGAGTTAAGAGGGGTCAGAACTGCTGTGACTGCAGTTAGTGGGACATCTTACATTGACTTCAGTGAGTTCATGATCAGAGATTTTACCCTTCAAAAAAAGTCAATGCTTTTATATTGTACTCTTATATATTCTACTGAGGGTCACTGTCTAGCAAACAGCATTTTAATATACAATATACTTCTTTCAGCTGAAAAAACCTCTAAACCCCAAACCTCGATATTTATATGGTTCACTTTTCTTCAAATCATTACATAGCAATTAAAGGAAGGCAATGACTGGGGACTAAGTAGAAAAGTGTATTTCATATCCTTTCAGTGAACTAATAAAAAATTTATGCCCTTTTATAATACAGTATAAGCTGATGCAGGCTTACAAGGGATTGGAAGTAGGATGTTATTCTTAGTACAGAGCATCTGTGTTTATAAAGCAAATTTTGTCATTATATCAGCAAGTATGGTTTACACTGGTTTATATAGATCAGACATATTATATACTAGTCTTTCAGTATTAAAAATGCAACACAGCAGACTGCTGAATTTTAAGGTGATATTAGAATATAATAACCTAAACATTAATAACTGGTTTTGAAATAAAATAAGAAATTTCAATAAAAAGATTTATTCATATATATATATATATATATGATATATAAGAAATAAAGATAGATATGAAAATCAGTGGGATCTCAGATCTCTTTAACACAGGCAACTGCAAATGGCTTTAAAAATTTTTGAAAAAAATGTAATTATTCTTCCTGCTTGCAGATTTTTTTCCTTTGACATGCATTCTTCCACTATTTCCTATTGCAAGATATTATTCCTGTAAGTTGTTTCTTTCTTCTGTCACCCCTGCTTCCACCTGGACCTCCTAAAAATGCTGCCATTTTTTGTTGTTTGTATGAATCTGCTAGACAATTTTTTTTTTTTTTGTGCTGGCAGTGTAATGCATTGTATCCTTTATTATTTTTACTTAGAGTCTTGTCTAAGATTTTAATTCTGCCTAAAAGACAGTATGTGTAGCGTGGTCTATATAATGTTCTAAGCTGGTGACACAAGAAATCAACATTCTATAAAATATTTCACCATGACTTTCATATCTATATTATTTTTTAGCTCTTATTTCAAATAGATTTAGTGAGTTTTGATTGTAACTTCAACTGGATTAATTAGAAATTATACTCTAGATATTTTTAATTCTCTTACCCATGCTTTCAGTGTGTTGCTGTGAATTGTAATGGTGTAGGCTGCTAACTATAACTCCAGCAGTTGCTACCAAATTATTCTATCCAAATCATTTGTTTGGTTGTCTGCATTCCTCTCCAATTAGTGGATTACAAGTTATGAACTGTATAAAGGCCAAGAAAAGCCACGAATTTATTATTAACATAATTAAAATCTTAACAGTCTAATGAAAGTACTCCAGTCATAGCATATTAACACATATTGTTCACATTAGCTAATTATTATAGCTCACTTGCATTCACTTTCCAATCACAAATAACAGAAATACCTCTGAAGTATCATGACTGTCATGATAATTTCTCCACGGCTTCTAGGTACTGTGGGCAATTATTTCAATGTTGGGGTGTAATGAGTACAATGAACTGCCACTAAGACGTGTCCTTGACTTGAATAAGTTTGATACTAACTTTGGGCTTATGTCTTCTTTCTCTTGGACCCATTTGGGATAATTTTTAAGTTTGTTCTTGCAATCTACTAATTTGGTTGCTCTTTATTAGTCTGTAATTCTCTTTCATATATTGTATTTGCATTATGTGAGTGATTGACTATTTGAATGAACACACATATGGCATGCTTTTCTTAAGCTGGATACTTGGTTTTGTGCATTTTGTTGAATTTAAAACTGTTTTTTCTGATTCCCAGGCTTGTATTTGTTTCATGCTTGCTGATTGATTGATTGTGAGTTGATTATAGCCTGGATCCTTCTCTATTGTCAGGTGCCTGTACTTTCTAAATCTGTGTTAACTGTCCTTGCCTGTACTCTTGTACTCTGCATTTTTATTTTAGGGTGACTTGTAGTTCATCCCACACATAATTCTGCTTGCTATTGCTATCTTATTATTTAGAGATATATAAATGATAATTAGAGTTACATAATACAGCAACACAAAGCTCAGTAAAAGCTAAAACAAAGTGCTTCATAGTCGTCTGGTAGTTAGACAATCCCCAGGAATCAGAATCACAGAACGTTTCAAGTTGGAAGGGACTCACAGGACAGCCCTAAGAATCATATCACGTGACCAAGGGCATTGTTCAAATGATTCTTGAACTCTATCAGGCTTGGTGCTGTGACCACTGCCCTGGGGAGCCCGTTCCATTGCCCAGCCACCCTCTGGGTGAAAGGCCTTTTCCTGATGTCCAACCTAAACCTCACTTGACACAACTTCAGACCATTTCCTCTGGTCCTGTGGCTGATCACCAGAGAGAAGAAATCACTGTCTGCCCCTTCCACTTGCCCTCACAAGGAAGTTGTAGACTGCAATGAGGCCTCTCTTCAGTCTCCTTCAGGCTTAACAGACCAATGGACCTCAGATGCTCAGTGTATGACTTCCTTTCAAGGCCCTTCACCATCTATGTAGCCCTTCTTTGTAATTCTCTAATAGATTAAAATCTTACGTTCTGGTGTCAAAAACTTCATACAGTATTCAAGATGAGGCCATACTAGTACAGAAAACTACAGGCCAGGCAGCCTTACCTCTGTGCCTGGAACGATGATGGAACAATCATGCTGGTTGTCATATGTATGTGGAGGTAAAAAAGTTGTCAGGAGTAGCCAACATGAATACACCAAAGGGACATCATGCTTGACCAGGCTGATTGCCTTCTGTTGATGGCATGGCTGTCAGGGTAGATGAGGAGAGGGCAGTGGATGCTGTCTACCTTGTCTTCAGCAATGCTTTTGACCCTGTCTCCCATAACAAACTCACAGGTAAGCTCAGCAACTGTGGGTTAGAGGAACGGACAGTGAGGCGGATCTGGCTGAATGGCAGAGCTCAGAGGCTGGTTGCAGAGTCCTGTTGGAGGCCCACAGCTAGCAATGTTCTCCAGGGGTCAGTACTGGGTACAGTCTTGTTCAGCTCATTTATCAGTGACCTGAGTGAAGGGACAGAGTCACCCTCACCAAGTTTGCAGATGACACAAAACTGGGAGAAATGGCTGGTATCCCAGAGAGCTATGCTGCCATTCAATGAGACCTGGACTGGATGGAGAGTTGGGCAGAGAGGAACCTAATGCATTTTGACACAGACAAGTGCAGGGTCCTGCACCTGGGGAAGAATAACCCCACACACAAGTATAGGTTGGGGTCTGACCTGCTGGGAAGGAGCTCTGTGGGGAAAGATCTTGGGGCCCGGATGGACAACAAGCTGTCCATGAGCCAGCAGTGTGTCCTTGTGGCCAAGAAGGCCAGTGCTGTCCTGAGGTTCATTAGGAAGAGCACTGCCAGCAGGTTGAGGGAGGAGATCCTGTCCCGTTACTCGTAGTGAGCCTTCACCTGGAACACTGTCTGGTTCTGGTCTGTCCAGTTCAAGAAAGGGAAGAAACTTCTGGAGAGCTACAAAGATTATTGGAGTACTGGACCATCATCTCTTATGAGGAAAGGCTGAAGGCACTGGGCCAGTTTAGCCTGGAGAAGAGGTGACTGAGCAGGAGTCTTATCAAATATCTTAAGGGCAGGTGCCAAGAGTATGGGGACAGTGTCCAGTGGTGTCCAGTGACAGAACAAGGGATAATGGGCACAAACTGAAATACAGTTTGAGGATTATGAAGAAATACTGATAATGAGGAAAAACCTTTTTTTGAAAGTGACCAAACACTGGAACAGGCTGCCCAGAGATAATGTGAAGTTTCTTGTGGATTTATTCAAAACCTGCATGAACTTAATTCTGTGCAACCTGTTTTAGGTTAACCTTCTTTAGCAGGCCTGGTTGGACTTGATTGTCTCCAGAAGTTCCTTTCAACCCTAACCATTCTGTGATTCTGTGAATTTAGGAATTTGTGATTTTTATGATTGAAGCATTTCCACACTCCCTGCTAAAGTAACGGTGTAATGCAATCATTGTTTGAGCCTTTAGTTACACATCTGCTAGTTCATTGCTCTGTAACATTATTTCATGATAAACAGATTAGAAAATTATGCAACCAACATATTAGCATTTCAGCAATCGGGATGTTTTCCCCATTAAAAAGCTTGCATAACTTGATGTTATTTCTGGAAGAAGGAGAGGAAATAGATTTAGAATGTTTCCCTTTCCTTCTGTTATCAACTTTGAGTAATAAGTATCCTGCTGATTTTTTTTTCTTTTAGCTTTTTCTATTTGGTTGCACTTTATTTCACATGAATATAAGCAACTTATAGCATTTCCAAAGAGAGAAACAAGCTTTCAAATATAACTCTGGCAAAGCACTGACCTGAAAACCTTTGGCATTTCTTTCCTTGGCTTTTCGTGCTTTGGTCTCTCCTGAGTAGAAGTTGCCAATCATTCAGAACAGTGGCAAATTTTGTAGTGCTTTTGTGATGTGAAAAAGGATCTACTAAATGCTGGTGGGAGACAACCCAGCTGATTTACTTCATTTTGGTTGCAAACGAAGTAAATGAAGTCACCAGGCATAAATCTAGTTTTTCTCAAGAGCAGAAAGCTACTTCTGTCATATGTTGCTTGCAGCTAGTGAATTTACTGGTTTTTGTAACTAGTTTAATACAAAGATAAATTGCTTCATTTTTTTTTCCTGTATTGTGCTCAAGAAAACTAAGGCAGAAAGGAAAAAACAAAAAAAAAGTAAAAGATCTTTCCTGGTATTCACCAAAAAAGACAAAAAAGAATGAATGCCAAGTCTTGACAGCTAGACTCAGAAAAAAATCAGGCTGACTTTCTGGGAAATTAAAATATCTGAGAATGGACATACGGGGGAAAATGAGAAACTTGAGGTGGAACATGGCATTGGCAAATTTCTCTTAGTTTGGTTTATGGATGAAAAGGAAACCTTGAGCTGAGTTAAAAGAATGCAACCTAATTGCCTTAGAGGAGAATAAATAGTGAATTAAAGATGGAAAACTTTCAGTAAATCAGGATTGAGTTTGTCTGTCATGGCCATGAAAACAAAAGTGGAGGGAAAAGGAGATATAGAAAACATGCTTTGAGATTGTTATTTCAGAGGAGGCTGGCTAAAGGCATAATAGCCAACATAATATAGCCAACAATATATATGCATGCATCAAAGTATTTTAAAGGCTATGAACTCTTTCTGTGTAAAACACCTATAGCTCTAAATCATCTTGAAGCAGCTAGCTAAGAGCCTGTCACCTTTGAAAATTCTGGAATTTACATTTCATACTTGTATTCACCTCTGAATAAAATTTCTTGTTCTCCCAGACGTAATTGATGTAGGAATCAGACAACACAATAGATGAAGGTACCATGACTCTACTAGCTAAATACCCTGATATAGTCTTCTGACCTCTACCTTCAAAACCTGGCTAGGACCTTGGTTGTTGTTCCATTTTAAGTTGGGTAACATGCCTCAGGCAACATCCAGACTTTCATTTTTCCTAGCTCTTCAGCTGTTCAGAGGGTAAAAACTAGCTCCCTGTCCTGTTTTAGGTGACCAAAGTGTAGAGTGGGTAATGGGACTTCACAAGCCTTTAGTATTGATGTTGATGTTGGCATTGCTGGTCCCAGTATGCCTTTTTTTTGGAAAACAAAACATATTATGAACAAAATCCTTACATAATAATGCTTCACAGACCATTTCCTAGTGAAATGCAGTAGCCAATTCGCATGATACCCAGTTGGATGAAGAAGAAGAGGAAAATAACTGGGATAAATATTTGTATTTATTTAGACAGTATTTTTCTGTCGAAGTCCTGGCTTATATGAACATATTTTGAGGGACAAAAAATGTAAGTTCAGTATACACATGCATTATGTTTAAAAGCATAGAAAGACATACAGCTGATGACAGGCCAGACTGTCCTCAGTTGTAGGCAGAACATCCTCTCATTCCACTGAAGTAGAAAAGGTGAGCGAAAAATCTTCTGTCATTATGCATTGTGTGACATAGTTGTTCAGCACAAGTACATCTGGCCAGGATGCATCATTATCCACTGTTTCCCAGTCTTAGAACATATTTGCTTGAACAATGAGAAAACAACTGGGAGAATGTCTCACTTCTGAGCCTGTCTCAAGCTGAAAAAACCTTTTCAGGAGATGTCCATGCCTTTGCCCTTGAAGTCAGAAAATCATTCCAAGAGTTTTAGATATGTTTTGTGTTTGACTAGTGCAAACAGAAAGAGGTAAATTGTGAGTTTCCTTCCTGGGATGACACAAAGCATGGTAACAAATTTTCAAAATAAAGATAAGGTGGATTTAAGGAATGCAGAAATGCCCTTATTCCCATACAGTACCTTAAATGTATATTCCTGCAGGTGTTGTCTCATGTAGACATTATCTGGCATTAAATCAAGGAGGTGTCTTGTTGGCAGCAATTTCTACCAGTCCACCTGTGTTCCTTTTGCTCTACCTTAGCTGAAAAGTTCAAACTTTTTGAGTGTTACTGGTGTGTCAACTTTGAAAATAGCTGGCTGATGTTGAGGTAAGCACTGCTTCAGCACAAAATGAGAGAGTTTGTACTGGTGTCGAATGTCCTGTTATTGCTAAAGAAACCTTTTACAGGCTATCATTCAAATTTTCCAGTTAGTGCTAGATTTGTTTAGACTGAAAAAAAAAAAATAGCTGAAAGAGCTAAAAAATGCAACTAACTTATGAGGTGATTATTAATTCAAACTATAGTATAGGGAATATAATATGAACTAGGGAATATATTTCTTGTTCTTAAATGCAAAATAGCATTAAATTAATTTATGGTGTGGTTCCCTAAAGATATTGGAATGTGGAATTTGGGACATAGTATATTTCAGGTTTTTGTTAGCAAGTATATATATATCGAGTAGGTAAGACATAGACTCACTCATAATTTAAATATCAAATTAACATTGTCCTTAGCTAGATCTTAGTCCAAAATCCTTATTATAATATAATCTCTTTTTCATTAAAATGACATTTTTGCTTTATTCTTGGCTGCAATTTTGAATGAAAATTTGCCTTCTATTGGGGGCTTATTTTATGTTTCTAACTCTTCACATTTTAGAGCTTTTATTTTTGACCATGAAATAACCCTTATAATGAAAGTCGTAAAAATAGTTTAATATATATCCTATTCCTTATTATAGAACTTTTAATTTCAATATGTGCTAAAATTACATGAAAGTTTTTCTGGTTTTTTTTTTCTGCCTACCTTTTAAATGTTTAAATGATCTTATGCTATGATACATTTTATACCGTATTTGTCTCATCATCAATACTATCAGGATTAAATTTAGGTAGTCTGACTATTCTCTCAGTTTCCTATTTTCATGGGTATCCAGAGTGAAATAATTCAATATCTCACTACAGTTTTCACTCTAGATTTATTCTATCTCAAAAGTTCCTCTTACACCACAATGAGAATTTTTTATCTTCTTTACAGAAGAAATATATTGACCTTGTGCACAAGTGACCTGCAAGTGTGCCCCTTTACAAATTTCTCTTTATGTGTAAAATGATAAATAAACCTGTGTGGTCATTTTGTAAAAGTTGATCTTATATTTCCCTATGAAAAACTTACTTGTATGATTCAATCAATCCAATTTTACTTAGAACTTACAAAATCTTAGTAAATATGAGAATAAAATTTTATTGTCTTTGGGAAAGTCAAGGTTTCAGATTCAGAGAGGCAAAGATGCAGAAACAGGCAAAGGCTTAAAAAGTGCTGGCAATTATTATTACAGTGAGCCTACACATGAGTTACTGGCCTATACTATTGTTGAAAATTCAATTTCCTTGGAAGAGCGGCTCGAATAATCCCTCAGCTACAAACCTGGAAGAGTGTGAACAACTGTGTAATGTTTTCAGCAAAGAATGTAATGTGAAGGGAGTTATGCTATTGAAATTTTTCAACATGTGTAAAATATTTTCAGAAGCCTTTCAGAAAAGGATCTTGTGTTATTTGATCATCTCTTAAGTACCTTTGAAAATGATACTTTGGAAGCAAGACTTAACTGACATTAATGTTAGATCTCTGTTTTCATCTGTCAGTATGGATTTTGTGTAATTCTGTGGAGTTACGTTAGCATGAAATTATATTAGAGGGAAGTAACTAGGTTTTAGTTCCAATTTTAAATTTAAAATTATTATGCAAGACTCAACATCTGACTTTACAATTGCAATCAGAATTATGTATTACATGTTGTAGAAAGAAAAAAGGTAAAGGAAATAAAATTATATGTACCCATCTCATTATTGTCAGGGGATGGAGGAAAAGGGTGACTACTTATTGGCTACTTACCAGGTATTTAACAAGGCAATAAAAATGTCTGGATGTACACTGTTTCTTCGCTCTTGAAATACTGTTTTTTCAATATGGGAGTACAGCTGCATTTTTGCCTGCCTATTAGTAGCAAAAATGTGGGGTTTATTATTATAGACTAGCATACATGCAGTCTGCATATGCAGATTTAACAGCATACAAATAAGTAGTACTGATACAGGATAAAAGAGCAACTTCGTCTTTTTCTGATAAACTATGCATAAATCACACAATAGGTTATTTTTACAAGTGGGAAAATAGACATTTAAAAAATTCCAGAATTAACATGATGAAGTGAAGAGAAGCTAGTACAGCCTTTGATTCCCTTGCCTTCTTAACTTGAGCTGATGTGTGGACTGAAATCCAGTATTCAACATTAAAGCAGCAATCTGCAGCAGAGTAGATGAATTTGTGATAAATTGTCCCTTGAGGTTTATAAAACACATTCTCTGTAAAACCAGCCACTGTATGTTTCTCCACATTAGTCAGTTTCTGACATTCAGGCTGCTGAAGCTTCTAGGCCAGTAGTGGTGTCTGCCATCCCAAAGCTGTAAACAACTCTTTGTTTATAGCAGCAGTGCTCATACATCCATTTCAAGGTTTTACAGCGATAAAAGGCTGACTGCCTACATAAACTGGAGTGGGCTGCAATGTTGTTATTTTGTTTATTGCTCTTTTACTGCAGTGGTCAAATAGTTCCTCTGAGACTAGACACTGGTACTCTGCCATCTGTACAGTCAGTGTTAGACAACTTGTGTCAACTAAACAAACCACTATGACAAACAATTATAATGAGCATACTAATTAAATAAAATGTTGCCATATTAAATTGTGGGGGAAATGTGGAAGATTAATAGCAAATTAAGAAGAAGTTGTCAGTTACCTTTTAATGGATAATGACAGTAGCCCCGAGAGAGGTTTTGATTATATCATGCTGCTTCATTCCTTCAGTCTGCACTATTGTTATAATTCATGTCATTTTATTATACCAGAAGAAAATAAGGGTTTGCTGCTTAAGACAGATAGAAGATTTTTGCTATGTCTGCTTAACATTAAGAGCTGTCATTTTAGAACAAAACTATAAAATTTTGAAGTTTATGTGACATTCATTCCCACAAAATTCACTGTTGGAGACACAGTGTTTTCTTCTCTCTTCATAAGGCTCAAAAGTTTCTTCACTTGTTAAGAAAATACACATTGACTTTATTTTTTATTTTCTTGTAGTTGACCTTTCCTTTAAAAATTCATGTTAGTGAGTGGAAGGCCAAGTAAGGGAGGCATTTCACCCACAATTCAAAACAATTTAATAGGGGTACCCCAAATTTAAAAAGCTTAGTCATAAGGTCTGATTTTTTAATGAGAGTTACATGCACTACTGTCATGCTATATTGTGCCAGTATCTTCAAGGAGTTCCCTTAAATGATTATTCCTTATTTACTGATCACATTTCAAGTCACTGAGCACTTTAGCATTAAAAAAAAAGGAAAAAAGAAAAAAGTAGCTTAATTAATTTTAAATAATATCAGGTTCTTGCAACAATGAGGAAGCAGCAAATCACATGGGAATGTTATGAACATCTGCAAATATGTGTTTTTATTGGTCAGTTCAAAATGCATCTTAAGCTTCAGCAGGAAATCTTTAGCCACAACCTATTGTCATTGTTAAGGGGAAATTGGGAGAAAATGGAGAATGGGTTCATCTTTTCCTGTTACTTGAGTAGCTACATTATAAAAATTAAAAACCTGACAGATTATTTCTCCTACTAAGCCTAGGTTTATTGTAGATGAGGTAATTATGGGGATATCCCATGGTTTAATCCTGACTGGTTTTGATAACATGGTGCTAAACTCAAAGCTCCCTGAGCAGCATTTTCTGGTAATAAGGCAAAAGACTGCCTACTTTGAACTCAGCCTTAATGAAGAGCTGTTACAAAACCTGAACTTTTGCTGAGCACATTAAAGGTCTTGCTTAATAAAAATCTTTAGGGAGCATACCCAAGAATTTTAATCTGTTATAAAAACATTGTCGACTGGAGTGTGTTCCTCTTTTCCAAGCACAGAATTCTGATGTAGTTTTTTTTTGAGTAGATAAAAGTAGTGAATACACTTTTTGGTGGTTACTATGCAGGAGATTTTCCTTTTTGATTTAATTAATATGGAAAAGATGCCTAGAAAGGTAGTAGGCATTTGTTGATAATAAATAGTACTTACTACGTACTACAAAGAAATGATACTTAAATATTTTCACTCTTAAATAAATTGTTAACAAAGGATTTGTCTCTTCCCTAGTATAAGAAATATAGGAATAAAGGAATTGGAGGTCTCCAGAGACTGAAATGAACAGCACTACATCTTTCTCCCTAGGGAGACAAAGGTAATATTAAATGAAGTAAAAAACTGTGATATAGTCCTCCAAGAACACACTAGTACATGAAAAAAGTAGGATTCATTATGCTCAAGGTGGATGTGGATTATTTAGATTAAATGAAGATGGCATAAATTTAACCAGAACAGTTTGTATTGCAGTGAAGTTAGGAAGTTGTTTGCAATTAACTAGACAAGGAAAATAATGCTTATGCAGCTGAAGCACTGGATGGGAAATCAGCAGATCTTTCTTCAGCTCTAAATTTCACAAATGTTTCTGTATAATGTGATATAAGGTATGTAAATTCAGCTATGCACACATTGTGCCTCCCACTGAAAACAAATACCCCTTGAATCTGTGACGTTAGATTGCCTGTTTGCATTGTAAGGGTTGGCAGTGGTATCGAAAGAGTCAAACTCATGGCATGCATTTATGGTGTCCAGTAAAATGAGCAAAATGGAGAGTTTTTGTCCATTTTGAATATCTTAGACATTACATTGCTTATAGTTAGAAGCATGACTGAAAGGTAATGCTGGAGCCCTTCTCTGATGACCTCATGAAGTCAAAGTTTTAGCTCTTTTCAACAGTGCAGCCATCCCTGATCGATGCATTATGAAAGAAAAAAGTAAAAAAAAAAAGTCAAAAAGTTTATTAGGTAGTTTCACCAGATGCTCTCTCTAAAAAAAATAGTAAATAGACAAGGGTTTTTTTATATGTGGGAGATCTTGTGTATGCATGACAATCTACCCACTGAACAAAAAAAAAAAGTCTTTTGTAGCATTAATTGTTTTGCTTAGTATCTCTGCTTTTTCTGGATTTAAAGATCCTGCAGTTGACATTTGTATCAAAGGGTTAAGGTCTTTGTTGTCAGGAGGATGGATGACTTCATTATGACTGCAGTGCATGACTGAGAAAACAGAAGGGTTGAGATGGGAGCAGTCACAGAGTTGCTGAGCTAAGAGGCTAAGTACTGCTTGGGACAGCTGATTTGTCATTGATACCTAATATATCACAGCAAGCAGGAAACATGTTTGTTTTCTGGAGAACCCTGGTAAAAAAGGCAGGTGTTAACAAAGTAAATCCAGCTGTTAATATGCAGTGGTAAATCGTCGCAATTACTGCATGATCCATGAGAGTTGATCCAGTTGTTTGATTATAATGACTCGTTCAGTCAGGAAGACTATTGAAGATGTCCAAGCCCATGGCAGTGAGTTGGATTTGACTATCATTAAAGGTTGTTTCCTAACCAAACAATTTTATGATCCTATGAATACAATTTTATATCTGGTATACAACACTTAAAGTGCTAATTCTATCCATAATAAATTAAGTAACAAAACCAATATTTTCTCTTTGTTTCCCTTAAGGTGATATTTTGACAAACTACATTCAATTTTGTTAATTGTTTATAATCTGTAGAGTAGCCATTTCTCACTATGAGGGGTCATTTACTAAAAAAGATCTTATACTTGTTGATGATATGGCATGATATAATTTAAGAACATAAATTAAAGCATTAAAAATATTTTAAAAGTATAAATTCAATTTTTGTCCGTATAAACTACTACACTATGGATGTATGACATTTCAGGTGGTTGCTTTTTTATTATGTGTTTTGTCTTTACAACCATTAACTCTCATTTTATATAACTAGGCTATCTTTACTTACATCATGCAGCTCTTCAAATTGTCCCAAAAACCTTTTCTGTATCTCCTCTGTTCTCTGCAATCTCATGCAAAACAGATATAAAACACTACCATTTTGATTTGGTGGAGAATCATTCTTAACCAATTCAGCAGTTGTAAAAGAGTACAGTAAAATGGAAAAATAGTTATGATATCACTTGTGGTCTTCTTTAACTTGATCTCAACTGCTAAGTGTTTTCTTCTGGATAGTGACAGTTGCTTTCAGTTGCTTTCTGTAGCTGGAAATCTCAAGTAATGCTATGAAGAGTATAAATACTAGTCTAAAATGTATACTATTTCTTTATAAATTTTATGGTTTTGATTTTTCGTTACTAACATTAGACAGCCACAGACAAGGTAGAGACAATCCTGATCTCCTGGGTAGGTTAATGTGTCCTTCATAGCACCTGTTTTTAAACTGATTGAACAGTAAACCAGTTTCTATGGTTACACTGATACTTTTTTGACTCAAGTAGTATAATCTACTATATTGCTGAATATAATAATATTGCTTTTAAAACTTCACTGTTTTTCACAATTAAAAACATAAAATTAACCATCTTCCATCATGTATATATATCTGTGTATGAGCAATAACTCTCTTTTATTTTAGTATGAAGGAAAGGTTTTGGCAGGATGTTTCTCTAGTACTGTGGTAGTACCAAAGGTCCATGCAATGCTCTGCCTGGGACCAGAGTTCAACTGGTTTTTAATTTGGCAGTTTTCAATGTGTTTTCAAATAAGAGTTTGTACAGTAAAGAACATAAGAACTTTTCTCTCAATTATAAAAAATATATGCAAAAAATGCATATAATGGAATCACAGAATAATTTAGGTTTGTAATGACCTCTGAAAATCATCTAGTCCAAAGTATCTTTGTTAGACTGGGTTAGACTGGGTTGCTCATGACGTTGTCTGGTAAGGTTTTAGTATCTCCAGGAACTGAGTTCTCATAATCTCTCTGGGGAGTCTTCCCACCTTCACCATGAAAAAGTATACATAACTTGAATCAAAATTGATTTATTTCAACTTGTAACTTTGCCTGCCATCCTCTAACTGTGAACATCTGAGAAGAGTCTGCATCTATATTTCTTTTCTATTAAGTATCTGTAGATGTCAATAAGACCCTCCAAAGCCATCCCTTCCCAGGCTGAACAGACCGAGCTCCTACAGCCTCTCCTTGACAAGTCATTGCTCCAGCTTCCAGTCACCTTGGTGGTCTATATGCAACTCACACCAGGATACCAGTGTCTGTGCCATACAGGGCGGTCCCAGTTTGGGCAGAGCACCACATGGCTCTCAACTGTGGGAGCAGGATCTGTCTCTGTACCTTCTGATTTCACTCTGCTTGCATAGCTCTGGACATGGGAGGCTCCACTGCTGTCTGGGGGATTCTGCTACCTCCTTGCTACCTGTGTCCCCTGGTGTCTTCAGAGATGTTGCTAACCAGTCACTGCCCAGGCTGTATGAGTGCTTGGGACCACATATGGCATTTTGGATCTTCAATCAAAAACTTTACCTTTTGGTTGGAGTAGAAGGAAGTTTGATTTTTAAAATTTATTTTGGTTCTTGCATGCTGCACTTGTGTGGAAAAAACCCACCAGTTTTGTGCTGGTTATTCATAAGATTGTCAGTGAATGAATGATTGACCTATTAAAGTGGGAAGATATTTAGAATATACATGAAATACAAACTACAATACTTTCAAAAGTAAAAGTAACAAAAACAATCCAGAAAATTCAAAAGTATTAGCAACTAAGATATACTTTGGAATTTCGTTTTTATTAGCTGGACATTGTAATGGAAGGACAGATCATGTGTTCTACTTTAAAGCACAATCTGAGAACAAAGAAAAAAGAGCTAGATGCGGTATTGGAATCTAAGCAACAGCAGAATTCCAAATGCACTGGATAAAAATTCAGAATTCTGAGAAGGCTCATATAGAACTGTTTCTTGTGAGTTTTGTATCTACCTATTTAAGTAAAATACTGCATTTTGAGCATGGATAATTTAAAATTTTGTGCAAACCCCAAAAGGCATGGCCTCCTATAAAAGAGTAATTTTAAGAATGAAGAGATCCCTCAAAGATCCCTGATTTGAAAAGTGTGACTTTTCAACTTATGTCAGGCATTCCTATAAAAAAATCAGTTGACTATAGATCTGCAAACTGCTGAGTAAATCACTTAATTGCATGAGACATATTCTGATTTATCTCCAGAGTACTAGAAAAAAAAATCTTTGCTACTTCTGTGTGGTTTAAAAAAACAGATGTGTATTCACAATAAATTATGAGAGAAACATACACTGGTTTCCTAAGAGTAACTTGCTTTGGTATCAGTCCACAGACCAGAGACATATGTACAGCAACAGTCATGAAAATTGATTTCACCTTGTGGTACATGGTCACTAGACTATACCTTGCTTTTTCAGGGAACTTGAAAGCAAAACCAGGTTCTTACAAGCAAGTAATTTATGCCCTCTTTTAAATAGTTGTTTCAGTTACAAGCACTACTTTTATTTCACACATTTTATTCCCTGAAAAACACTCACAGATGTGATCACAACTGTATGTAAGATAAAATATTTGGTTCTCTCTTACTGCCTACTGCCACTTGAAATGGTTTCTTCACTGTAGGAACTGCGTGGCCCTATAAGATTTATGTCAATTGACAGATTGTCTGAATAATATGGTGTCGGCTGAGTCAATTTTCATCTTCCTGATTTCCACATTTATCCCCTATAAATTTTTGTTTTGTGTTGACATTTAGTTTACAGAGTAAAATAACTTTACCTCTGGTCATTGACTAAGTAGTAAATTCTGTGAAAGTTGAAAATGCAATTGCAAGCCACTGAATCCAAACATTATAAAGTGCTGCTCTTGGTGCATTCATTTTACCTATTTTTTTCCACATATAAGGCAGCTCTCTATCATTTTGGATCCTCATGCACTCAGGCTATTATCTGAGAAAAACATATTATGCAGATTTACTGCATGGAATATGCCTGTCTTCTTAAGTAATCAATCAACCTTACATACCTACAGAAGTCCAAGAGTTTTTTGCAGTTCTAAATATTCTACAGCCACATATAGATAGAGAATCTATATCATAGAATCATAGAATTATTTGAGTTAGAAGGAAATTTTAAGGATCATTTACTACCAACCCCATCCAACCTGGTCTTGAACACTTCTAGGAATGGGGCACCCAACTTCTCTGGGCAGTCTATTCCACCATGTTATCACACTCGCAGTAAAACATTTCTTCCTTATGTCCAATCTAAACCTATGGTCTTTCAGTATAAAA
The DNA here is from genome assembly GCA_013397795.1 of Orthonyx spaldingii. NCBI lineage: Eukaryota > Metazoa > Chordata > Aves > Passeriformes > Orthonychidae > Orthonyx > Orthonyx spaldingii. The sequence goes on from VZTJ01004690.1 coordinate 75,634, forward strand.
CCTTTGCTCCTTATCCTGTCACTACAGGTCCTGGTGAAAAGTTTCCCTCCACCTTTCTTATAACCTCCTTTATCTATTCATAAAACATTAGCTAAATTATTAGAAAAAAAAAAAAAAAAAGTTGCAAAACTACTCTTTGTGACCTTTGCAAACACCAGATGGTAGTTAATACAGCTTGCATAGACCCGCCAAAATTACATGTGATTGTACCAACCAGTTTCTGTCATATAAGAAACCTTACTTTGGAGGAATCCTTTTTTTTGAAGTCAATTCAGCCGTTAATTACTCAATTCTTTTTCCTTTAAGGTGTGAATTCACACCTGTGTTGAGGGGCCCAGGGCTGTGTAGGAGCTGTGTGAGCACCTGTTCACATCTTTTGTATGTGCAAGTGCACTCTAGTGTTTGCATCATAGGAGGATCCTTAAGGTTTGTTGTTTAGTGAAAACATGACAAAAATGGTTTAATTCTTCTTTTTTCTTCCCTCTGGATTACAGTGCCCTCCCATGGCAAAACAATAAGACTTCTTACTTCACCAATCACATAGCTGTGTTTTTTCAGAAGCAAACTCAGCTAATCCTCCCTGTAATATTTTCACTGTTAAAATGGACATGAGTAATCTGAAGTATAGCCCTTCTTAATGATTGTTCTAGCAGTAAGCCATGATGCTTTCATTAATTATCTCCAGTGCTCTCCGAGCAACACAAGGTTCTGAAAACCAGAGCCAGGCAAAATGTCCACAGTTTTAGCTGCATGGATTTCAGTGTGGGAGGACTTTCCAGGTCTACAGGTGATATGACATAGAAATGTGGAAACTAGAGATATCTGAAAGTAGGTAAACAGTTTTGCCATGTATTTATAAAGATGCTTCCCCAAACACATTTGGCACTTTCAAAATCAAAACAAGCTGGTTCACTTTAACTGTATTAAATTTTCAACAGAGTTTTTGACCATACTGATTTTTATCCCATACAACTGGAGCCAATGCAATAAACACCAATGACAGGAATCCTACACAGTTCCTAGAAGCAGATAAAATGGAAATGTAGAATGTTGCAGCTAAAGGTTGAATATCTGAAATATTTGATATCAGTCAACTCTCACCACCTTGCCACCCAAACGAACCTTTGCAATAAGCAATGTTGACTTTTCCTAACCTGGGTCTCCTCTTCTTCATAGTCACGGTCTTGTAGAATTTTAGGCTGTAGAGTTGTCTACACAAGTCTGTATAATACTCCAGGAACAGGGGTACAGTGCTACTTTGTTCAAATTAATAAAGATGACTTTTACGAATTTTTTTTTAATTTTAGTTTTTGGTTTTTGTTGGTGTTGGGGATTTTTTTCCTCCTTAATTTTAGTATCAGTTCAGTCACATTTCACTAATAACTTACATTCCTGATATCTGATGAGAGCTAAAGTTAGAATTCATGAAATCCATGTTATATTAGTTTTATAAATACACTATGCCTATTATGAAACTTAGATATTTTGGATATTTCAGCTGTCTTTATGCTGTACTATTTGCTTTAATTTGGAAAAGAGGTAATTATGTAAATGTTTGTTGAAAAAGATTTAAACAACCATTTCCCCTTTGCTTTCAACTTCATGCACTGTTTTTATTTTCATCATTTATTTCACTCAAAGAAAACATTGTTCCTACTGGTATGAGGTGGTATCCTGTTGCCTGCCCCTCCCCTTTTTGTTTTAGTAGAATAGACAACATGTTGTACTGTATTGCTTACTATTTATTCTGCATTAAAAAGAATATTGAAGCACATATATCCATGGCTTATGCACTTTGGTTTTTCTTCATTTATAATGGTGAACTATTCCATTCTGGAGAAATCAGACATTGCACAATGTCATCTCCAACAATACCAAAGAAGATGAAATTAAGTTCACAAAGATGTTATATATAACGGCTGCAATGTAGTCAAGATCAACTGGGTAGCCTAAGTTAGGAAGTATGTATGTAGCAAGGCAACATGCCACATTTCGAATAACTGAGGTCATGAGCATGCTTTCAAATATTCCTTTAATTGGCAACTATTATCAAAAAAGCTTAGTTATTAACTAATGGACCTAGGGAAGTAGCCAGTCTATACTGCTTGCTGATTCTTAGTATACTTTGAATCTATGTGGATTGTAATGTAAAATCATGCAATCATAGAATCATTTAAGTCGGAAAAGACTCAAGATACTGAGTCCAGCTGTAAGCCAAACTCTGTCAAGTCCAAAATAAGCCTAACAGTCAAAGAAACAGTTCTTAAACTGTTACTTTGCCCAGAGACTTCACTACATAGTGTTAAGTCAAGAAAAACTATGCACAGCAGGTTCTGAATTATGGATTATTTTTTATTAGTATTTCCTTTCCCTCCTGTATGGGTTCATATCTCAAACTCTGACCCTACAACTACTTCCTTGCTTTGATCTTATGGAGAGAACGTTCTGATGGGTTTCAGTATCCTTCTACTGGCAACATAAATTCCAAAGATCCTGCTTCTCTGCCCCATTAAACATTTCAATTCCAATTCATCAAGTGAACACTGTGCTCTGATTCTGTAACCAGTTTTCATAGTGGCTCTATTCATGGTGGTGACTATAACCACAAAGGTTCTGATCTGCCATGAGGTTTTTCTAAGGAGACTATATCAAGTTACTGCCTCTAGCTTCTAGTGAAAAAAAAAAAAGTATATTAATATCTGTGTAATCAGTTTTTCTTAAAGTTATTGGATTTTAGCTATAACAAGGGATCTTTAGTTTTAGTACTAGAAATTACTCATCTTCAAATTAATGATTTTTCCTTTATGGTATTAGTCAGAATACTCCTAGCAGATTAAGGTTATTCAGAAATACAAATCTCTTTTTCAGTGCAGCTATCATTACTTTGCATTACAAACATAAATAAATATTGACCTCCAGTGTTACAAAAAAAAGAAACTCAATGCATGTTTGAGAGGGACAAATACATATACATTTTTAATAAAAGATTGTGTGTGAATATATATATGCACTTGATGTTTATTTTCCTGATGAAACTGCTAGATAAAAATTAATAAATGAAGCAGTTAGAAAAATAATTATTCTTGGTTTTCTTTTTTCTGTTTTTTTGGTTCAGAATTTTTGTTTGTTTGTTTGTTTTTTGGTGGGTTTTTTTTGTTTGTTTGTTTTATTTTGTTTTGGTTTGGGTTTTTTTTTTGTCCTTTAGGTTAGTTGGTTGGTTGGGTTTTGGTGTTTTTTTGTTTGGTTGGTTTGTTTGTTTGTTTGTTTGTTGAGAGTTTGTTGTGCAGGTTTTCCAGAAGTAATAAAAATAACTTGTGGATATGGGGGTTTTTAGGTGAATAAATAATGCTCTGAGTACAATATTGTATCAGTAAGGAAATTTTAATGAAAGTATATTTTGAAAAGAAACATTGGAGGGTAATTTTATGGTGGTGTTCAGGATGAAAAATAATGTTGTTTGCTGTTTTTTCATATTTTTTGTCTTGTGCAACTGATTCAAGTTTTTTTGGTTCTTTTTTTGTTTTTTTTTTATTGAATTACTGAGCTTGGAGCAGAAAATAAAGGTATTTTCAATATTCTTCACGCCCCTTTTTTTTGTGTGTGTGTTTTAAAATTGATGATTTTATTTTATTTTAAAGGCAGCCTGGTTATGGTTGTTAAAGTATTAATTTTCAATAATATTTGATAGCCATGTATGCACACTTTTCATTATAGCATTTCACATTTTCTCTTAAAATTACCTTTAACAATTTTAATTTTCAATAATTTGCAACCCTCATTAATATAGTTGTGCTCTCCCAATATTTCATTCTTTCCTAAAACATACTAAGAATAGATCTAAGATATTGGAGGTAGAATAGACTTAAGATGTGAAGTTACCTTCTTAATAGTCAGTGGAGGTTCCACCCTTAATGGGAGTGTTCACCAGATAGAATGAAACTTAATATCATAAAATATGCTTTAATGTACGTTGACAAAAGTGTTTTTATTGTTTAGATGTAATCAGTTGAGTACAAGACAGAAAGTAGAGTTAGTAGTGATTTGGGGAGTGTAAGAAAAATTGGACTGCAGGGGCAGTCTGCTGCTCCTGCTTTTACCAGGAGAGAAAGAAGAGTAAGGAGAGAAAAAAGAAAGCCTCAGCTATCTTAATTTCCTGAGCAACTCCTACTCTTCTCTACTTTCTGAGTTCTTTCAGAACACCAAACAACCTTTCTCCTCGATATGATCAGTTTGATTTACTGGATGGCCCTGGCAGGTGTTTTGAGGGAGAGAAACAACATTACTGCCCATATGTCCACCACAATTGTGTTGGCTGGAGGACAGAATCACTGAGGTCAGTATCAAGTTCATGCTTGCAGATCTATGCACAAGTGTGCTCTGGTTTACCAGTCTTCTTCAAATGGAGCCTACTTCCTGAAGTGCTTCCAAACAGAATGGGTTAATTCAAAATGAGAAGCAACAAGTGTCAGAAGAAGGTTACAAAATTCAGTTCTGAACCTCTGTTTCCATGTGCAGTATTTCCTGAGAACAGTAACTTCTTTTTTGTCCATCACAATTGGGAGGAATTAAAATTTTCCCTAGGGTTCACTTTTGGGACCTGATTCTGTTTAATCTGTTTATCAGTGATCTGGACAATGCAATTGAGTGTTACCTCAGTCAGTTTACTGGTGACTCCAAGATGGGTGCGAGAGTTTGTCTTCGGGGAGGTAGGAAGGTTTTGAAGAGGGATACTGAGAAGTTCAGTGGAATGAAGACCTATGGGATGAAGTTCAACAACACAAAGGGGCGGGTACCGCACTTGGGCCCCAACAACCCCAGGCATTGTTACAGGCTGGGGCAAGAGTGGCTGGAAAGCTGCCCAGCAAAAAAAGAACCTGGGGATGTTGATTAACAGTGGCTGAACATGAGCCAGCAGCAAGAAGGTCAATGGTATCCTGACCTGTATCCTCAATAGTGTGGCCAGCAGGAGCAGGGCAGGGATTGTCCCACCTGTACTCAGCACTGGTAAGGCCACACCTCTAATTCTGTGTTCAGTTTTGGGCTGTTCACTACACAAAAGACATGAAAGTTCTGGAGTGAGTCCAGAGAAGGGCAACAAAGCTGATGAATGGCCTGGAACACAAGTTCTGTGAGGAGAAGCTGAGAGAGCTGGGTTTATTTAGCCTGGAGAAAAGAAGGCTCAGGGCGACTTTTTCAACTACCTGAAAAGAGGTTGTAGCAAGATCAGGCTCAATCTCTTCTCCCAATTAGCAAGCAATGAGACAAAAGGACAGAGCCTCAAGTTGCACCAGGGGAGGTTTAGATTGCATACAATGAAAAATTTCTTCACTGAAAGGGTTATCAAGCATTGGAACAAACTTCCCATTGCAGTAGTAGAGTCAGGATCCCTGGAATTTAAAAAATTTGTAGATGTCAGGTTAGTACCATGGTTTAGTGTTTGACTTGGCAGAGCTGGATTTCTGGTTGGATATGTCGGTTTTAAGGGTCCTTTTCAGTCTGAAGGATTATATGATTCTATGACTGTAGAATGTATTTTTGTTCTGAAAAAAATTGATTATAGGTGTTTTACAGTAACTGCTACTATGAAAGAGAAGCTTAAACCATTCTTTAATTTGGTTTTAACTCTTTCTGTGGAATTTATTTCTAAATATGTATGGAGAGTTTATGATCTCTCCTTACATTGAACAGATTATGTAAATGCATTGAAAGGAAGTTGGAAGCATAAATCACAGATGTCGGTTTGATAGAAAGTTTGTAACCAGAAAAATCTACAGCTCCCAAATCCCAATGTGTTAATTACAAGGCGACATCTGGTATACAAATTTATGCCGAGCTAAGAAATGTTCAGACTAAAATAGAGTATGCCTAAGAGGGCTTAGTGTCTAAAACCTACATTCATCATAGGGAAACTTAAAATCATGTGATCGTGAAGTGTCTGTGATCTAAACTGTCTGCAGAGGGAAAAGTGGTATAAACTGGAAGGGAAGGCAGTTAAAGACAGCTGAGACAGGTTAGACAAGCTAGTCATGTACACCTGGCCAATGTAATATTTTCTCTTTATGTAGTATGCTTACATATGGGCTGGATAGAAAAACTAAAAAATTCCTTAGCTTGATAGCATATAATGTCTCTGACCTTTAATCCTAACAAAGGAGATGTGTTTTCACTGGTTTTGTGTTAAAAGCATAAAGAGTGGAGCCAGTTGTATTTGTTGGAGTGTATGTGGTTACAAAAGACTGTTATGCTGTAATGGATTTTATGGATAATATGAAAATATTTGAAAATGGGGAAATTCAAACAGAGTTATCCAAGTTACTGCCCTGTCAAACTTTGAGGTAGGACACCATACATTAAAAAAAAAAAAAAGTTTTAGTTCAAACTTGGGCTCTTACATTTTAAAACTGAAATACTTTCAGTGGCTATTGAATGTCTAATTCTGTTTTAAGTTGCCTATAGAGTCAATGAGGACCCCCATGATATAACACACTCCCATTTTTTCCCTTCAGAGCAACTATATTAATTAATAGCTAGGAAGAAAGAGATTGCAGGGGTTTCTTTGTCTGAGGACCAAAATGATAATTTTGCTACTTCAGACTGTGTCATCCATATGACAGAAATCATCACAAAAAATGGTCTAACTTTGGAAGCCTGGGAGATTATTCATATTGTACCTCTTCAACTGGGAAGGGGATCGTTGTATAAACTCAGGACTTCATGGTGACTAACAATGAAGGAAAAGTAACACTCGATAAATTTGACTTCGAATGACTCTCGGCTGTGTATGACATCAAACAAGGATAATACTGGCCCTTACAAATTTTTATTTTGAGTAGTCTAAATGAACCCTGATTTAAAATTAAATTTTTCACTGAAAATGTGCAATGCATTCACTTCAAAATCGTATATAATTGGAAAAACACTACAGAATAGAATTAGAAGGTCAACATATCTTGCATTTCTTTAACAAAAAAGAGTGCAATGTAACATTAGATTTCTGATCACCAGTGTTTTAATCTGAACACATCTGTGTGTATAAACCATAGAAAAGCTATGTAATCTGGATAGATTTAGTTACACTGAGTTAGCAATCTTTCTGAGAACTAGTTGGTGGTCTGTTTGGCTCAGCCTGGGAAAATGCAGTAACTCGGTTACAGGGAAGGAGTTCAGTGTCTGTCCTGAGCACTCCCTTAGACTTAAAGCCTCTCTGCTGTCTGCATTCATGCATTTCTGTGTGTTTGGAAGTAGAGGTGGTTGCAAAGGATTATGGAAAAACTGTCAGTTCAGTCTCAGACTAGAAGTATTCAGCATTCCTGAGAGATTGAGAATAGATATGTAAAGCAGAAAGCAAAGATCAGTGCATGCTATAGCAATATAACCAAACTCAAATATTGCAGATGACATCCTGCAGGCACTAGGAGAAGAAGATTATATTGTTGCAGGGAATCAAGATGCCTGCCGTGCTGATTCAAATAATAGTCACTGAACTAATAATACAAGAGGCCTTATCCGGTGGCTGCGGTACAAAACACAAACTTAAATGACAATGTGGGAAATTTCTTAATAGGGAAGAGCATCTGGATATTTTCTGAAGATACTATCTTCTCGAGAAGGTTACATCACAGAAGTTTGGGAATGCTTTCACTATACAGTGAGACAAGTTTCCTGAAAGAATAGCAACCAAGAACTGTGGCTTTCCACAGAATACTTGTCAAACATTTAAAGATTCAGTTAATACTGATTTTGGAGTAGACCATTTATCTGTCTATAATGGTAATGTCTCTAGTGAATACCAAAATAGCCATTATTCAGAAAAATATAGAAATAGATTGTCATTAATGTTAATAAGATTTTGTACTGATATTGGTGACAACTTTGATTTACAGGTCTGAATGTAAATTATAGAAGTAGTATTGTTGTTATGTTTTTGTTTTAGTTCCTCCTCTGTAGCGAGAGTAGTTTATAGATTACTTATTGTCACTTAGGAATTTTAACTTAGAGGTAGATTCAAATATAAAACCAGATAGATATGCTGTCAATCCTTTTCTTAAATGTTTGGTTCTACTTACAGATGTTGAGTTGTTAGCTATTAATCCAAGAAAAGCAAGTAAGCAAAAACAGAATTTCCAGTCACTTTGTACTGGCTCTGTAAAAAATGAACTGTAGGCAAGATCCTTAGCTGAAAATTAAATTTTCAAAATAAAAAATACTTGCAGTCTATTTCTACTTGACAGCTGGTTTGCTTTTCCTTGACTGTGATGATTTTATCAGGTTTTATGAGAATGTTATTTTATTCAGTGAACATTAAGCATTGTCCATTTTCAGGACAGTGCTTGCTACATATGGCATCTCTTACACTGAAGACATATAAAGCAGGGACTAATGGTCATGAGTTTGCCATAAATAAAGACAACACATCAACAGAATTAAATTGCAGGTGCTTACGGTGTGTACTGACTAGCATTGTGCCTTCCTGATGATATTTTAAGCAGGAATATGAATACATGGATTTAGTTTTGTACAGGCAATACTGGATTTTATTGTTTAAGTGTAAATACAAAAGTTATTGTAGAGGACCTAAAATGTGCTGCACCAGAAAGACATGGTTCCCCTGTAGGTTTATGTCATAGGTCTCTCAGATAACCTACAGCATGCAGCATGATGTTACATAACCATGTTCAGTCCCACCCACAGGTTCAGTTGGTTGGTGCTTAGAGCTCCAATTAATACATGAAAGTCTTGGTTGGTGAAGCTACTTTTGGTATACATTTTTTAATCTGTATTTTTCTCTAGTGTAATTGAGCTAGTTTGTACATGCTGTTTAATAAAAAGTCATGCAAAAATTATAGTGTACTAAAAACAATTAGGAAGTCTATCTTCAGACATTTCTGTTTGGATTGAAAGATACAAAATACCCAACAAAACAAAACAAGGGGCTCCCTGCAATTCTTTAATTTGGTCTTCTTGTTTGTATGAACTATGTCATCATTTAATTGTCTAATTACATGCTGTGGGTTTTTTTTCCACAAGATCCTGCCTCATTTGATTCATGGAATTGGCAGTATTTGCTTAATGAGTGGTTGTTTGATATGTTCTCCATTTATTATTATTCAAAGAATCCACCCCCTGCTGCTGTACTTCCTGCATTCTTGTTAAACCCTGTTCTGAAGACAGAATTACTAGTTTTTTTCTTAGACTGCACATTAAATGATCATTGCAGTTGTACTTGTGTTCTTTATAAGAAGAACGTGGAAATCTTTTTTCTTGTGAGTTATTTTTTGGTCATCTTAAAGTATATTGTTGCTAAATGCAAAAGCATTTGCCACAACCTAACAGAGCTGGTGGAAGATAAGGGCAGTGACACAGAGTGACTGCATTGCTATATAGCAAAGGAGAAGGGGACAAAGATACCCAAGTAGTTATCTAAGAAGAGTCCTCTATATATCCACTCAGATAATACTAATACATAACACATTGCACAATTTTTTTATTCTCCTAAATATTAAAAACAGTAAACAAAAAAAAGAACAGCCAAGTTAGAAATGTCATGACAGATATGAAGAAAAATGTCAATGAGCAAATTAACTCATTGTTTTTCCTCAGTTGGGAAAGGTAGTTGTGATGGGTAACAGAAACATTGTTTCTGTAGTGTTTTATGAAAAGTAAGAACAGTTACATAATGAGGCTTTCTTCTTTTTCTTTGGGAAACAAAATGACACCTTTTCTAACCTTACTAGGGGTTCTGATCTTTTAAATATAGCCTTAAAACCTTCAAGCTTCCAGCTTCCCTATTGTTCTTTTGAACCGGTACTGTTTTTTCAACTAAAGTCCTTTGATTCATTTTGGAAGACAGTGCAAGCTGCTTGATTGGATAGTCCTGTCCCTGAAGTAGTCATTCACCTCTTACAACAAATACAGACATGAATTCAAGGTCCGCGGGATGTTGCAGGTGAGAAGGAATTCCTTAAATAACAAAATCTAAAGGAAGGTCATTTGGTTTCATTTTATTTTAGTAACTGTGCTCTTGAAAACTGAAAATTTTCTGGAAGATACTTGTTTCTTAGACCTAGAAGAGGGATGGCATTCATCTCTCAGATCAAGTCAACCAAATAAGAACCCAGACTCTTCTTCTCTCACACATTTTTCCATTCATTTTACTGGTGATTGTCTTAATAATTTAGTTTTATTTTCCCTTAGCATCCTACTCCTTTTCTACTAAGGTCTGTGAGGTTTTGATATGACCGAAGTGGCACCTGAATATAAAAACCAGTGAAGATGATATCCAGTAACATTATCTGGGATAGTACATAAGGAAAAGCCAAGATTTTGCTATCATCTCTTAAGAATATCCCCTGATTTTTTCACTACTTGCAGGTCAATTTCCTCATCGAGCAGGTGGCTTTATAGGAATACTGATTTCTTCCATAGAGTCAGAATGGTTTGGGTTAGATAGGACTTTGAAGATTACCAAATTCCAACCCCCTGCTATAGGCAGGGACACCTTCCACTACACCAGGTTGTTCAAAGCCCCATATCTAGGCCCTGGACATTTCCAGGGTTGGGGCATCCACAACTTCTCTGAACAATCCCTTCCAGTGCCTTACCACCCTCACAGTAAAGAATTTCTTCCTAATATTTGATTTAAACCTACTGTCTTTCAGTTTAAAGCCGTTCCCCCCTGTCCTGTCACTACATGGCCTTGCAAAAGGTCCCTTACCAACTTTCTTGTAGGCTCCCTTAGATACTGAAAACCCACAATAAGTTCACCCTGAAACGTTCTCTTCTCCAGGCTGAGCAATCCCAACTATCTCAGCCTTTTCACATAGGAGACATGAAGTAGAGGACAACTTACTATTGGCTCTTTAGTTCTAGAGGTATTTGTTGTGCACCAGAGCTTGTAGCTACATTGACATAGCCACATGTATTCTAATGAAAAATGCAGATATTCCTTGATGTTCTTCTCTCAAGCTGTCAGGGCTTGGCTGTGCAGCACTTTTCATGATTCTTGGTAATTTAAGCCATCTTCCTTATATTTTCAGTAGGTTTCTAGATTCTTCATCTGGTAGATTCTACTGTGAAATACATGTCGCTAACTTTTGGAACATATGGAAGAGTTCTTTTTTCACTAGGCAGAGTACATATTCCTTCTTAATTTTCAGGGTTACATGTAACTTTTAACCTGCAGAGCCTTCCTCCCTGCTAGGTGGTCTTACTTTTGAAGTCCTGTTCTACATTTTTGTTTATTGTTAAAAAGCCATCCACCTCATTTGGTATCTTTGCCACCATGCTCTGTACCTTTCTGAGGTTAATTGCAGTCTTTTTGGAAAGGCTGAGATGGAAATTGAACATTAATTCAGAAGGGTGAATAGCATAACTTTTTAAAGTTGTATATTTTGTTCAGTGTTCTTTCCTTCATAATTCTTCCTGTTTGGTCTGCACTCATGATGACTACTGAGCAGTGAGCTTATATTTTCACTGAAAATTTTAGGGTGGTATTAGTTAGTTTCTTGTTTGCTTATCTGTACCACATGTGTCATTTTACGCTTACATATGTTGTATTTAATTTCTTGGCTTTTTTTATTGGTTGCTTACGCCTCTTCTGCAACTCATGCTCAAATGTACTACTCTGCATACAAATACAGTCATCAAATGTCATCATTGGACAATTCAACCTCTTTTGTGACTCATTTGTGAAACTATTAAACTCAACAGTGTTAATAAAGTCATCAATGGCAACAGTTAAAAGTTATCATTTATGATTTATACTTGTATAACAGGAACATCCAGGGCATCACACCCAGCCAGCAAGGATTTAGGAAAGGCAGGTCCTGCTTGATCGACCTGATCTCCTTTTATGACCAGGTGATTTGCCTAGTGGATGAAGGGAAGTCTGTGGGTGTTGTCTACTAGATTTCAGTTAAGCCTTTGATACTTTATCTCCCACAATATTCTCCCAGAAAAGCTGGCTTCCCATGACTTGGACATCTGCACTGTTTGCTGGATTAAAAACTGGCCAGATGGCCAGGCTTAGATAGTGATGGGTAATGCAGGTACCTTCAGCTGTTGGCTGGTCACTAGAAGGGTGCACTAGGGCTTGATATTGGAGCCAGTTGTGTTTAATATCTTGATCAGTGATTTGGACAAGGGAATTGAGTGCACCCTCAGTAAGTTCAGATGACACCAAGTTTGTTAGGAGTGTTGATCTGTTGATGGGTAGAAAGGGACATGGAGGGATCCTGAGAGGTTGAATTGAGGTGCTGAGGCCAATGGTATGAGGTTCAACAAGGCCAAGTGCCAAATTTTGCAATTGTGTCACAACAACCCTGGAAAGTGCTGCAGATTAAAGGAAGAGTGCCTGGAAGCCCTAGGGAAAACAACCTTGGGTTGTTGTTTGACAGTGGCTGAACATGACCTAGTGTGTGCCCAGGTGGTCAAGAAGGCCAATGGCATCCTGGCCTGTACCAGCAATAGTGTGGCCAGCAGGACCAGGGCAGGGATTGTCTCCCTGTACTTGGCACTTGTGAGGCCACAACTCAAACCCTGTGTCAGTTTTGGGCGCCTTACTAGAAGAAAGATATGAAAGTGCTGGAGTGAGTTCAAATGAGGGCAACAAAGCTGGAGAAGGGTCTTGAGCACAAATGCCATGAGAAATGGCTGCAGGAGTTGGCATTGTTTAGCCTGGAGGAGTATCAGAGGAGAGCATGCTCTCCTGAAACGGGGATGTGGGGGAAAGCCAGGTAGGGATTAGTCTCTTCTCCTTGTCAGCTAGCAGCAGGAAAAGAGGAAATGGACTCAAGGGGAGGTTCAGGTTGGACATGAGGATGAATTTTTTCACTGGAAGAATTGATAAGCGTAGGAATGGGCTGTTGAGGAAGGTGACAGAGTAACCATCCCTCGTATTTAAAGCAACTGAACATGACACTTAGTGCTATGGTTTAGTTGGCATGGTCTTGTTTGGCCAAAGGTTGGACATAATGGTCTTGGAGGTGCTTTCCAACCTTAATGATTCCATGATTATATGATTCTATGTCTCCTGTTCCCTAACTGGTTATTTATTTACATAAGGGTCTTCCATCTTTTTATGACAACTCGCTTTCTCCAAGACTTGTTAATTAAAGATCACGTTGAATAATTCTTGGAAGCCTAAACAGGTTTTATTGACTGGATCTCTATCTGATATATGCGTTTATTGAGTCTTTCAGAGAAGTCTATTAAATTTATGAGACATGTATTTCCTTTACAGAAACTGTCTTGTCTTTTCTTCATTTTATCACATATAACTTCAATAGGGTGTTTAAAACTGCCACTTTCAGTGATACTGGACCAGTCCCTTTATTATTTTTTCAGTCATTTGAGAATACATTTATAACTGTCATTTATGTTGTTTTCCACAGGGATATCTGATATGTTGTTTCATTATAACTGCTCCAAAGGTGTTCATTTTATACCCAGTGGTAAATTACATTTCAGATAACAATTAGAAATTCCTCTTCTTTGTACACATCAGAAAATCACTTCAATAGACTGCATCATATTACACTAACAGTGTTATTAACTGTGTACAAGAGAGAACATACTGCCTTTATTTTTTTAAATATAACTGCTTGCAGACTGATGTATACAATATTTCTTTGATTTTTTTTATATCAAGGAATTGCACAGTCTAATACTGATTAATGCTCTTATGCTAAATGTGACTTATCCAAAGCCACAATTGTTTGCTGTGTGGCTTTTGCTTTGGTTAGGTTTGGTTTTGTGAATTCAAACCAGGAAACTCTTCCTTATTCTGTCTGAAACACGTTCTTCAGATCTGTGTTGTATTTTTCATTACAGAGTCTCAATATGAAAACATTTCACAGCTCAAAATGTGGAAAAAGTCATTAAACTAGCTTTCTCATCAGCAAGGTGTAAAAGTGTAATTAAGATGATAGAAGACTGACTTAATTATTTAAAAATATATTACAGCACATACATATGCTCTTAGTCTTTTATTTCATATAAGACTTTTGCATTACTTTAAGTTAATATTTGATTCATAGCAATAGAAATAATACCAATATTAAGAACTATTATAATTAACATAAAGAACATTCATACAAAAATTCATGAAAGCACTGATACTGCACTGTGAGCCTCTCTTATTTTCCTGACATCATGTGAGGAGCCCCTTGATATCTCCCAATGAAACCACTGCTTTTCAAACTCCCCAAAGCCAGAGAGACTTGTTCAGGATTCATAACAGGAAATTAGTTGTGAAGCTAAACTCAATTTAAATCCAGAGTAACTTGCTTTTCATTTAAAAAATCTGTCATACAACCATGTTGTTGAATGGCTTTCTTAGCAAGATAAAACTCCCCACGTTCCATTATTTAGGGGTTATATATGAAAAATTAACAAGTATAATAAAATCATACGTTTGGCACATTCTGACTGAGAAAAGAGAACAAATTATAATGTTATAGTTCCACAAAAATGTAGTTACATACCATTAGCGAGTCACTATTCAGAACTTTCTACTACAAATGACCGTGGTTTGTCATTTGTAGTATCTTCATTAATCAAGTGGCTAAGACCTGTTTATGTTTCTGTTATTTAAGATTCTTTCTTATATTTCCTTTGACCTCTGACTACCATTAGAAGTAATCCATCCACAAATATCCTTGTTCCAGCAAATGCTTGGCTTTTGGAAAACTACAGAAGAATCCTTTTGTAACTAGGAGTTTTATGGACTAGTCCTGGGCTATCCTTAATAAGGAAGTTGAAATGAGCTGTGGAGGCTCTCCCATGCATTGCTGCTAATTGTTGGTTGGTGAAAGCTGAGCTCCTGGGATTATGGCCACCCTTACTGAAGTTGGACATATGAAAGAAACTGTCTGAGAGACATGAAAGAGTCAGTCCATTAGGAATGAATGAATTAAAAGATCAAAAGTAGTACTTGATCCTCAGGGATTTAAAGTACTTAAAGACAATTAAAACATTTAAGGCCTTAAAAATTTTAAGTCCAGTGTTTAACAGATGAGTTAGACCACATTGCTGAACACTAGTGATATGTCCTCCCAGTTCTTTTCCAATAAGAAGCCTCAGAACAAAAGTCCTTCTCACAGATTTACCTCAGACATACTGTTTCAGTGCTATGATTTAATTTAAAATGATCTTCATTTCTCTAAATTCTTTTGCCATCTTTGTATCTGAAAAGCAATAACTGATTATGACTAAAGGGGTTTTTTTGGTTTTGTTGGGGTTTTTTTGTTTGTTTGTTTGGTTGGGTTTTTTGTTGGTTTTTTGTTTGTTTGTTTGTTTTTTTCTCGCTAACAAACAGAACCATATATATTTGGGGGTTTTTAAAGTTCATTTATTTGAACAAAAAGTTTATTTTCTATAAGTAACATTTTTTAGAGAATTTCCTTTTCTTTTTATGTCATTGTAGCGTATCCTTGTAAGAAATTTAGTGTTGTTTGGCTTGGGATTTTTTTTAGACAGTGTTTCTGATATCAGACAGTAAAGTGCAGCAAATGGAATTAAAAATAAATTATCCTCCTGCTTAGCAAAACTTGTTTCTGTACAACAAATGATAAACCGTGTGAAAGAAGTCCATGAAAATAAAAAAAGTTGTATTTCAAATATAATGTTTAATTAAGATATCAACCAATAACTCTGACTACTACAAATTAATATGCATTGCATGTGATATCAAGAATACGTTATAAATGTCATGGCTAGAGCAAGAGCAGATTAAAATCATTAACTACATCATGTTGCTTATAAGAAAACAGGATCACAGTTATGGGAGAGGGTAACTCCTTAATTTCATATTTTTAATTGACTGCTTCTGTAGTTAATTAAAGCTTTAGTGTAGGTTTTGGTTACAGACTTAATGAAAATTATTTTAAACAGCTATTAAATTGCAACTCTTTCATAAGAACATTTTTAGAGCTCATTCCAGTTAAAAGGTTGTATTGGAGCTGAACTTAATTTTATTATTTAAGAAGTAAATTAGTATTAAATGTTCCACCATAATTTTTTGAAATTTCTATTCTTTTGTGCATCCATATGACATTATCAATTGATATGATTATGTGTCACCTTCCACTTATTGCATTATTTCATTCTAGAACACCTTTTTTTAAAAAACAACAAAAAGCACTTTCCATGTCATCCTGGTTGCAACTTATTTCTTCAAAATAAATAGCATAAAAATGTTCTCTATTGCAGCTAGCCTAACTGCTTCTTCCTGAACGTCATTTTAAAGATACAATTAATAAGAGGTATAAATTACATAAAAATAATCAAAACCATCAATTTAAAATCTCTGCACAAGTTTTTTAGAAGATGTTATAGGCTGGCCCGAGTATTATACTTTTAATTCTTTAAGATTCTGATAGGTCATCAATCTTTCTCTGAATGGTCTGGTAAAATTGCAACAGTTTTATCTCTAGTTATCACATTTGTTTTTGAAGATTCCTTTCGAATAACATGAGCAGAACAGAAGGGAAGAGTCACTTCCCTGAACCTGGTGGTTCATGCTTCTTTTGATGCATTTTAAGATGTACGTGGCTTTCTGGACTGCATGTGCACAATGCCAGCTCGTGGCCAGGTTTTAATCCATGAGAAGCCCAAAGTCTTTCTATGTCTGTCTGCTCTCAATGATTTCTTCTCCCAGTCTGTAACCATGTCTGGAATTTCCCCAAACCAGGTGCAGCACCTTACACTTGGCCTTGTTGATCTTCATGAGATTCTTGTGGGTCTACTTCCGAAGCTTATTCATTCCCTCTGGGTGGCATCCCTTCCTTCTGTCTTGTCAGCTTCTCATCCTGTCACTTGTTACATGGGAGGAGAGACCAACCCCACCTGGCTACAGCTTCCTTTCGCAGGCAGTTGTAAAGAACAATAAGGTCTCCCCTCAGCCCTGTTTTCTTCAGGCTAAACAATCTCAGTTCCCTCAGCTGCTCCTACGAGACTTCTGCTTGAAACACCTCACCAGATGTATTGCCCTTCTCTGGACACACTCCAGCACCTCAATCTTTTTTATAGTTAGGGGTCCAAAACCAAACACACGATTTGAGATTAATATAATTTCAGTCATTTAATACCTTTAATGAAATTTTACTTCTTCACAATTTATTGTTTCTGAAATAGCTCTCTTCCGGAAACAAATATTTTCACTTTAAAAAGAAATGCTAGTTAACTCTAATTTTTTTGGTAAGTAGAAAAATTAGATTGACAGGCTAAGATTTGTTACAAGATATGTTAGTCTGTGAATATTGTACATGCTATTACATGCTATTGCAACTACGAAAGTGATTATTTGACTGAATTATTATGTTGTCACTGTGATTCATAGAACTGGGAAAGATATCACCATTAGTTTAAAGTACCTGTTTTGTTTCCACAGAGATAATACTATCACTCCTGAGAATTCATGCTTCTGCAATTTTCTTTTCCTTTTCAAAACTCAAAATGTGTGCTTGCCATTTTTTAACAGGAAACATAATCCTAAAAGGGATAGAATTATTAAGTATCTGTGTATTTTAAAAGGCCAAAATATTTAACTACTTGCCTCAAGAATGGCAACACTTGGTTCCATTCATTGCTGATGAAATAAAATAGTTCATCTTTTTTCATAGGTCCCATTATGATAATGAAGGTCATCTAAACAATTGAAACTTACTGGAACTTCCTTTATTTATCAGTGTATATAATTCATACACTGATCTGCAGAAGTATTGGTTTAATTCAGTAGCATGAAGGATGCTTTTGCCAAGTGTATCCTTTCCTGCCTAGTACAGTCCAAGCCTTAAACTAAGAAGTATGATGGTCGTGCAAATATTTAAGTTTTATGATTTTCCAAGAAGCTGGGGTTTTTATTAGAACATTGTGTTGAGCAAATTTAACTGGAGGATCTTCTTTTTTTGGCTATACAAAGCAAGCCTAACATTCTAGCCCTGCTATGAAGTTGAAAAACTTTTTCTGGGGGTATATGACCCTGGTTTCCTTGCTTACATGGAACATTGAAACCTTCACTTCTCACCTGATTTCTATATCTTTTTTTTTTTAAACTTGTTCATATTAGAGTATCAAAAATCATCAAAATGGATTGGCTTTTCTAGATAAATGCCTTTAAGTTTTCAGAGTAGTTGTATAATATCGCTAAGAGCAGTTTTTGTAAATGGTCTGTCATCCAAAGTTTGAGACATCCGTTGCATCTTTAAAGTATAAGACAGCTATTACTCTAGACAGCTTTTGAAATTGATGGGCGTCTTGTGAAAGAAAAATACACTAGCTGCAGACCTTAGACAGATAGTATTACAGGCTCGTATATATTCTGCCCTTTACTTCTCATGTACTCATCTGACTTGAGAAGAAAATAGTCTTGTCAGTGCTTGAAATTAGATATACTAGTCTAAGAAAAGTGTTTCTTCTGTTGCTGATGGCATCCCTGTGTACTTGCCCTCTGAAATCAACAATGAGCTATGTAAGGTTTTGTGGCTTCAAAAGTTGTCCTCATCTACTGCAAATAAATCCTATTAAACCAATCAAATTTCCCTGGGAACACTTGTCCATTGCTGATATAATTTGAAAATTTAGAAAAGATAATGTTCCCACCAGAGGAAGTGACATTATGGGTGGATTAACTAGGTTTTGAAATCTGGAAGTATTGTGTTGTTGTACTACACTACATTACTGACAAAAAGTCAAACATTTGTTTTTCAGATTTCTGTTGACTAAAATCTAGTAATTGTCTCCCATTATGTTAAATTTCATGAAAACCAGTGAGGTAAGACTTAAAAACCACAAAACCAAGTAGGACCCCAGAAAAACATGCATATGTGCAAAGAAGAATTAATTGTTCTAATGTCACTTGCACTTTGGTGCAACTAGTAGTCACCCATAGCTAGAGAAACTTATGCAACCTTTCCAATTCACTAAATCAAATACATGAATAGTGCCCGAGAAATGTGTAAAGTTCTTTCTTTTCCCTTTGCCTCATTGCTGAGAGTGAAAGGAACAATGAGGGATATTTTCCTTTAGGTGTTCCTAGACAAGCAGGGACAGATAAGTTGCTTGCCCTCTCTAGTCTCCTCTGCTGACCTTTAAAAGCCATTAAGTCAACACATATGGAGAAAGGGGGTAAGACAAAAACCGTGATACTATTTTTCCTTGATTCAGGAAAAAAGGGGTAGGTAAAAGCATAATGTTTCTCTCTTTTCACTTGCTGACTGAGGGATTCAAATGTAGCCTAGAGGTTAGCAATATGCAATCTAGAGAAGACTGAAAGCAAAAGTAAAAAAAAACAAAAAAAACCAAACAACTAACAACAAAAAAAAAAACTAAACAGAAAACACTTTTTCATGTAAGAAAGGAAGAGAAAGCTATTTGAAAAATCTTGAAGTTTGGCAGTATTGTCTGAGGAATATTGAGGCTTGGGGTTTTCGTGGAACCAAAAGAATGTGTTGTGCAAAGAGAGTAAGCTTAGGAACAGCAACTATCTGTAATTCTTACACGGCTGATTTGTATTTCTTCTTTACATCAACAGTGTTGTGGGAAAAATGTAATTTTTTTTCTAATCTGTTTATCAGGAGTCTGAGAATGCCTGATTTATTTACTGTAAGGCTGATATTTAATGAGGGGATTTGTTTATATACTTAAGTTTACATTGTGCTTTAATATGGCTATCCTGGGCAGTGTGTACTGTACTATATGAGAGAAAGTAGTAGTGAATTTTTGGATGTTTTGGCCAAACATTCTTATTTTGAGTTTATAGGCCTACAAACTAGAATAAAATTACTATTTTAATTTTTATTTTATGTGAGAGAAAAGATGAGGGGTTCCAATTTGAAAACTGTCAGTATCTGAATAAATAACAACCTAAATATTCTAAATAACATCCATAGGATAATTTTTTTTATGGATAGGTTTAACTTTCATATCAGAGTAAAATGTGATTTACACAGGAATTGAATATAATATTTATAATATATAAAGTAAATGGAAATTGGACTCATGATCCATAAATCCTAGTGTAATTCCTCAGGCACAAGACCATTCACCAATATAATTTAATTGCTTGTTTGGTAAAACTAATATTTGCCCTGCTTTACCATGACTTGTGTCCTAAAAGCAACATATAGGATGTGGAATGGGGAGCTCCTTCCCTGCTCTCTGCTTCATATAAGTACTCTCAATATCTTACTTATGCTCTTACATATAATTCTACACTCTTAGTGCAATATAATTATACACATGATCGTTTGTATTAGTGGTTGTAGAGCAGGAAGATTATATGAAGGCCTGAAAAGTATTATTTAGGGAGTCATAAGAACTGGAAAGAGAATAGCAAACATTTGACAGATATATAAATCAGATTCTTGTTCTTAATGACAATTATGTTAATGCTTTTAACTGACTCATAACAAAAATAATAGTCTACTATAATGATTAGTGTTGTCCAAATTGATACAATCTGATTTCTTGAAATAAGTGTGCTGTAATATATATGCATTATATATGGAGAGCGCTTATGCATACTGCACTTATCTGAACAGTCAAAAAACGTTATAGTGATAGACAGTTGTTTTCTGATGGTAGGAAGCCTGTGCAAGTGAGGGCAAAGAAAATAACCTTGATTCAAACGTTGCTCAAGATTAATATCTTCTGAAAAAAGCCCCTTGATTTTCATGTTTTTGTTCAGGAGAGAGAAAATTGCCAACATCTCTAGTGTGATTCAGACACATACTTTGCAAAATATACTTGGGCCAAAGTATTGGCTTTTAATTTTCACTAAATTTATGTTACTATACTTCCTTTTAAAAACCTTTCATCACAGGCACCTTACTTCTATCTATTTTATGAAAAACTATATGGTTACAGGGCCCTAATTCTGTGTTGTAACACAGATGTAATAGATGCATTTGACGTGAAAAGTGTATGTCAAACGTATTTTTCCTACTGAGCAAAGTGATGAGTTCACATAATAACTTATATTGATCTGTAGTATCTTTGACTTCAGATGTTCACTGATAATTATGACCTATGAAAAGCCAGATGGTCTCAGTTTAGAAGAAAACACATATATTTTACAAACTGAGTGCATATTGCTGTTTTGGTCATTAGGGAAAATTTTATATAACACCTAAAGAAAAAAATCCCAACATATATGTTTTTTGCACACTGATGAATAGACTTGCATGATTATCTCTGCTGGTGACATGCTTTTAAAATTTGGAAAAATAATGCTATCACCTATTTGGTTAAAGTTTATAACTGAAGAAACAGTTCTCAGTTATACTCTTTGCTAGCTAAGAACCAGATGAGATGGTTTTGAATACTTAGAAGAAATTTATGGATTATGTGAGAGTAATCAAATATATTTTATATTGAAGAGGATAGTTTGAAGTAGATGCTTAATGGCCAGACAGTTTGGGGTGAGATTTTTATAGAAGCACCCAAATTCCATTGCATTGCATGCAAAAACAATTTAAAATGCATTCTTGTTTCAGAATACTCAGGAGGTGTGTTACTGGTGGCTGTGAAAGATTCTTGAATGCTTAATTTCTGCGACCAAGTTTTGACTTGGAATTAGAGACAGTAAAGACCTACATTTATTGTTTAGTAGTACAACAGATTTTCAAGAATCTCCAACATCTACTAACTATAGACAAGCAAAAGAAAAACCCCTTATATAATTAACAAATAAATTCGTAGCAGTAATCTCCCCTCCGAATTTCATATATATTTTAACCAATCAGTGTGCAAATATTCTGAAAATATACTACACTTTTATAAAGAAATAAATAAATATGTTGATTTTCAACACCTGTTGGGTGTTCTGAAATGTGTCTGTGGACGTTTTGGAACTAAACAGGTTAAACTACCTTAAAGTACTATCAGATGGGATCCCATACTCTGAGGCATTTTCTTTCTGTAAGTTCTTTATATTCTGTGTACAATGGAAACAGCTTGGTTAATTTGTTAGGGGCAGAGGGTGAAATTGAAGCAAATCACAGAGAATTAGAGTACTGGGAGAACTCCAAAGTCTGGTCCGGAGTTTTACTGAAGGAGTTTACCCAACACAAAGGGTTGGTTAATCAGACAAGTCATCCTAGGGCCATAGATATCATGAATAAAGTATTTAAATATGCAATTATTTCTGGTGCTGTGTTTGATTCGTAGACTAAGTAATTCAACAAACGACTTTAAAAATTCTTGAAACATATGTAATACTCTGTCATTTTCTCTTATAATGAAAACTTGCCCTTGAATTAATGCGATGGGGAAATAAAGTTGCTGTATTAGGCAAGAAACTTCACAGGTAGAACTGCTTTAGGATGCCATTTCTGCCATTTTTAAGAGTTATAGGCACATGTTCGTGTGAACTGTAGGTAATAAAGTCAGACCATGGTGTAATGTTCATGTTGAAGCCATATATCATTAGAATAGAGCCACATTCACGAAAGAATTAATGAAACCTTCTCTGTATTTTTCTCTACCGTGTGCAACTATCTGATAAGGTAATGTCCGATGATAAATGGAGTTTACAGTGAACTGCTAGATTCAATCTTTGACTGTAAATCTTCAAAGCTAGCTTCTTTCAACAAAGAAGTTAAAATCACTGCAGTGCACACCAACTGTTGCTGGAATCAAATTCATCCTGACAAGGAGAGTATCTCTTGCAAAATCTTCCTTAAATGGGGTCACAAAGAGTTCATGATGAAAAGGATGAATGGAAAAATTTCTTCTACAATGGTAGAAATTTTTATTCAAATATATGTTATAAATAATTTTTACATCTGAAAATGTGTGATTTTATATATAGTTTAATATTACCAAATTAAATTTTTTTCATATCCAATTTCTGAAGAAATGTTGTGACCTCCTTTGAGAATTCTTTTCAGTTTCAGCCCTCTTGAGTGCTTAACCCTATTTGCTCTTTCATGAATATTTGTTTGATAATGATATAAATGAAAATTAAAATTGTCATGATTGATTCATTATGGCCTTAAGCTCTTACTAAGAAGATTCCTGTATATTTTAATGTAGGATTTATAAAGCAGACATCTGTTAAGCATTCTTCTCATTTTCTTTTCACATACGAATTCTGATTTAGGGTTAGAATCATGTCAGTTTTTCCTCACTAAAATCTACTGCTGAATCAATAGGATTCTGTGCTAATAAAGAAGTGATAACTACAGATTTTGGCTGCAAATAGGTAAAGCTACTGCAATAATTGAGCTGCTATGACAGCTGAAAAAGACATAGAAATGTTTTAGATTTGCTTCAGTGATAGCATCATTAATCATAGATCAAAGCCTATAGGAAAAGATGGGTCATTTAAAAAATATTTTGTAAAGTGTAAACAAAGTACACATTGGCATATTTTGGGGGCAAAGCATAGAATTTATTTTTCAGTTGTATATTCCTTGTGAATTTGGATTAAAACAACAGAATAAGGAAATGTAATTAACAAAATTAAGCTTAATTTTAAATTTCCTAAGCATGAGCCTTAAATTAAAATAGATTTTTCAGTGTTTCAGTAAATAATTTTGCTATTGAGAAAATGTCAAAGACAAAAATCAGAATCATATTACTCTTCCTGTTGAGATATCAATGGATGAATGGGTTGAAATACTTGTGCTCTTTTCTAGTAATCAGAGATCAAAATTAACAATAATTAAATATTTAATTTGAACAGAAATTAAAAGACATATAGAAAGGTTTAAAATACTAAACTGTCTCAGAAGGAAGTAGAAGGTGTAAGTTTAGAAACCAATGAACAAGTAAGAGAAGGTAGATGGGATCTTAATGTCCAGGTTTTTTTGTGCTAGCAGAATTGAAAGAGTATATGCAAAATGCTCAAGTACAACACTGTTTTTAAAAGTGTTGTAATTAAATCATGGGACTGAGTGCTGGAAGGCTGGCAAGTTAGCATAGACTGAGCACTGATTAGATATTTTAACGGATTCAGGCAACATCCAAAATTTCTGTAGACTGCTGCTTTTTAGAGGAGGGGAAGGAGTTAAGCAAAAAGTGATCGGAGGCCTTAAGACATGAGATAACAACTAAGAGCTTTTGTTGTCAGCTACTGTATTCATCTTCTCTCAAACTGTTTCTTCCGGGACAGTGTCAGAAACATAGTGGTGAAATAAATGAATTATTAATGTCCAATAGTGCTGAAAATCTGATGATCCACCTTAATAAAAAATGAGAAGGGTTACTTTTGACAGCCTCAGTGTAGACCTTCATCTGTATGTACTGATTCAGGGAAGGTGCCAGGGGGTGAATAAACAGGAAAACAGGAGAAGGACTGTGAAGGTCTGTGAAGGGAGGGCAGAGACTTGCCCTAGGTCGTAGGACTGTCTCCAAACCACACAGTTACACCAAGAGACCTTTGATTTAGAGAACAAGTTGAACCTGTAACCTCCTATCAATTAGCTACACTTACAGATGGAAGGGAATTTTGCAAATTGATTTTTTCCTCTGGATCTCCACTGTATTTTCTTGCTAGTGTTGCCATAAATGTTTTATTGAGAAGGCTGATAATAATTAATTGCTTTGTGAAAGCCAACAACAGATTTGTTTGTATATGCTGTAATCTGCAACAATTATGTTAGAAAGTGTAAGCCTGGAAGGTCCTGAGTACCTCTTACTCCTGTTGTGACTTCTTCACCTTTCCATTTTGAAATTTTATTGATACATGAATGAGACAGAATTTAAAAATTTGATTAATAAAAGCAAACAAAATATACACAAATTACAGACCTTATTAAAGATATGTGAAATCTTTATATACATTACATATGGGTACGTATACCCGTTTTATATACAACCACAGAGAAGTCTGAAGAAAAAAACCTACAAAAGATAACAAAAACAAACGAACAGGAAACACCTATAGAAACAAAGAAGCTTTTCTTAAGAGTTAGCTTGTAACACTTTATGCTTTTATTGGGCTGGCCAAATGGTAGAATAACTTAATTTGTTAGTCTTTCAAGTCTATTGCAAACTACATTTCTCTGAGGTTTGTGTTTCCTTTGGTCTAACAAAGAAATGTATGAACTGTAAACTCCCACCTAATGAGAACTGTATCTTTCTGCCAAGAGTGATTATATAGGAGGACATGGGAAGTTTGCATCTGCAATAGGGAAACTGTGCAAGCGACATTGTCAGAAAAAGGTTAGTAAGCCACCATCAATAGTCTGTTAATATTTAATGTGGGTAATTGGATGAGAATATGTGTTTAGATGCGAGACGTTGTTTTTTTAAGAGAGTGATGCAGGACTTGAAGTGAAATACATTAAGGATATACTTAGACATATAGAAAACTATATGGCATAATTGTTTAAAGGAGGAAAATGCATCTCCACCCATAGGTACACAAGGTAAAAGCTATAAATTGATTTTGATGAATTCCATTTCAGTGGCAAATAATGATGAAATATTGATCTAAATTCAGTTTTGACAAGATGTATAAAACTGAAGTCCACTGAAATTCCTAAACTTACTTTTTGAAAGTACTTTCTTTAGTAAGTCTGTTGATTTCTGCCACATAAAAAAATAAGTGAAAATAGGAAGCTTTTCGTTTGGGAATGCAGAATCTTTAGACATACTTAAACACGTTAAGTTATTAGCTGTACAGTCTTGTAGGTGTAGAAGCCACTTTATTTCATCCTATTATGGTAAAGAAAAATGCCACCTAATCAGTCTGGTATTTATATATTCAGATAGCATCTCTTTTTAGTTACATCCTGAGTTAGAGTAAAAATATATCAGCAGAATATTACAGTTATAAAATGGTTTAAATTAAGTAATCTCCTGCTAATGATAGCATTCAGCTACATAAAATATTTTTATATGATACATGAAAAATTTCATACCAAGTTCAAACTCTGACACTAAAGGGGTTCTTTGAGTTATGTAGCATATTCACACATGAATAGTAATTTTGCATAAAATACGTTAATGTTCACAGTTTAGCTGTTGTATCTATTTTAGGTATTTTGAAATATCATGAATCTTTTAAAAATATTTTTGCTGCAGCATATAAAAGTCGTCTAAAAGACAAATGGCAAACCTGTCATCAAGATTTGACTCCATTTTATTATTAGTTATGTAATGCATATCTTAAAATGCCTGAAGTTTTACTGGGTTAGACTGTTGTGAGTAATTTCTGAAAACTGGTTTTAGCCATTGTTTTAAATGCACTTTAATAACTGTTCAACAAATCTGCTTGTCTTTTGGTACTGACTCTGCATCATGAAACAGTTTCTGGTCTGTAAGATTTATTATAATAAAATCTGATGCTGAAAAAATCCTCTCGTGCATATGATATTGATACTGAAGTACTAAGTAGGTTTTTGTGATTTTTGTCAAATTACTTGATGTGATTTCAAAAGCAATTTAAATAGCAATTTATTTAATTATATTGTTAATAGTTAAAGGGCTGAAATATCAATCCACTGTGTATGTATTTAGGTTGCCTTCTCCTGAAGCATTATTCTATTTCAGTTCATTATTTTCTTTAAAAATGCATATGACGCTCTCAAAAATTTTTATTAAAGTATTTACATGAGTTTCTTCCTTTAAAAATAATTTTAAAATATTAAATTTTTAAAAATTAAAATAAATTGAAAAGGACAAATCCACAGAATTTTATAATTTTGTGAATTTTGGATATCAAAAGTTATCACAGATTTATTTTCCTCTTTCAAAGAACTGCTGTTTCAAAATGTAAAACTCCACAGGACAGGAAAATTGCTTTATTCCTACCCTTAATCCTATTTCAGACTATGTAGTCTCATGTATAATCTCAGGTATGTTATGGTTTTGTTACAATAAAGAGTAAAATGTGGAATCTTTTTCAGGTGTTTTTGCAATTTCAGTAAATTTTGTCTCAAAATACAATTAATCCAGTTACATGTATTCCACAGCCAAGTAAATTTTGCCTATATTAATGTTTTCTTGCATCACAGACTATAACACATTCCTTACTTTATGTGGATACGTATTAAAGATTGTGAACTGAATATGAGTAGACTAATCTCTCCTTTAAAAGTAGAAAATTTTAAAAAATCCAATAAAAATGCTTATTAAAAAGGCCTAATTAGAAAATTAAGAGAATTTGAATTCCTCAGCTCTCTTATTTAAAAAAAAATGAAAAACTAAATGTGAAGATTACAAAAATGGTACAGTAATGTAAATGTGGTGAATGTAATTGGATTTATTCTTCTGTACTTCTGGCAGTTTTAGAATATTACAGTTTTCTTACAGTTAACTTCAGTTGACTGAAACTTAGCAATTCAGTTTAAGGCAGAACATTTAAATTTATTTAGGATGCTTTATAAAATAGCTGAGACAGCAATAAAAATGGAAGATATAGCATATAATTGATTCTCCTCACCAGACGTGAATATCATCCATAGTTTCAAATTTTTTTACACTTAGTAAATACTGAGTTGTATTTGCTCAAGTTGCCTAATTTATCAGGTGTCTGTGATGAATTTTGGGAGGAGGTTTATGATATCTGCTTCTGTGGAGCTGGTGGTGTATTCGTGCACATTTTTCTCTCTATGTTTAACACGAACTCTGTGCTTTCATGGTGACTATGTAATGAAAACAATATTATGTAATTGTCTTATACTAGCAACATGGATTTAGCAAAATTAGGAAAGTCTTATTTGAATTTGTTAGCTTTAAAATTCTTCTGGATTTCTACATGTTTGGAAGCTGGAATTATATAGCAATGTCTGTATGGAATAATACTATCAGTATTTGGGGCTATCAGTAAAGTTTGGTCATAAGTGTTTATGACCTAAAAATAAATAAAATACACTACATGACCTGTGCATCAATTCTTAATGTTCATCCACAGAGCTCTCTTTTACACTAGATGCAAAAGTATATGAAGTGATATATTCATTGGCATGTCTATATAACTACTGCAATGCATAACAGGGGTTAATTCTTACTACCATAGACAGTATACAGTATGGATGAAATTCTGGGTTTGGAGTTCCAAAGTGAAGCACATGGACTTTATCCAGGGGTAAAATTGAAGCAATGCACTGGCTACTCTTTCTTTTCCATTTTATTTTTCCCTCGTCTTGCCATTGGTACTGATTTAGATGACTAATAAGCAAGAAAGCAACAGTAAGAATTTCTCAACAAGCAAAAAAGAACTAAAAGTGCAAACACCATGTCTACATCTGAAAGCAGAATGAAGAGTAAAATACTCAAGTTTCTGGTTTTAGTTTTGGAGTCAGCCTTTTGAAACCAGGAGAACAAGATAATTCATTTGGTTACAGTACTGACATTCAGACTTCTTCAGTGACACCTCTAGGTCTAACTCAGTGAAGGCAGAGTCTAAAATGAACAGTAAAAAAGTCATAACATTTACTCATGGGAGAAAGAAATCTGAGTTCAGCAATGTTCAATACCTTTTCCTCTCTTCATCAACTTTCCTTCTCCTCCCAAATGCTTATATAACCAAGTGACATTTAAGTTAAATACATCAATTTTTTTTCTAATTTTTTCTATGAACCTGATTTTGTTCTTGTTCACTAAGACGTGCCACTAACAATACCATTTAAAAATATTTAATGTGGGGTTTTTTTTTTCATTTTTACACTCTCAAGAGTGTCTAGAGATTAGTTATGACAACAGTGAATGTTCCTGTGCTTGACTTTCTTCCTTAGATATGTGTCTTGGGGCAGCTCTATATTGCTAATAGGGCACAAATAAAGGAGTTCTGTCAAGGTCTGCTAGGGTTTTAATGTCTATGTGACTCAGTACAAAACCATATAGCAATACATGCCCAGGTCCCAAATGCAGTATAGCTACATTTGAGAAGTAATAGCCATGACTAATTCAATCAAACTTAGAGCTGCACTGAGGCAGCTCTCTGTGTCTAGTTCAAAAGCTAGCTTGGACACCAGGAACTTGAGTACTGTGGCTCCACAGCACATAGCTATTACAAAGAACACGTTTACCAAGTGGCATTTATCTCGCTGGCATGTGAGTAAACCAAGTAAAATTCCAGCAGTGTCAGTTATTAGAAGAATTCTCTCCTTCAGTTGCTTCCTTTGAAGGTCAATGAAAGAAACTGCTGAAATGAAGAAAATAAATTTTTCAGATTCAAGAAAACATATTTCATTACATCTATGAAATGCATCAGGTCAGGATATGTCCCAAATGCCCCAGTTATGTATAAGATGTATGGGCTGATTTGTTGGTGAAAATGTTATAAAAATAATATAACTGTTAGCATTTCACACTGAGCTGTAAACTTGATGAAGCTGAAATGTGTCCTAAATTTGAGTAGCACTGGGTAAAAAGGGTGTCTAGAAATGTTTTCCTTCAGTTTCTCTCTCCTCTCCTGTCAATGCAGAGTTCAATCTACTTTAAACTTTCTAGCCCAGATTTTGGTTGCTCATTTTTTGTCTGTTTGGTTTTGGGTGGTGTTTTTTTGTTTGGTTTGGTTTGTTGGGGTTTTTTTAACAGAAAATTAAAGCCAGATTGTCTCCTCCCCAGCCTGCCCCTGCAACGTATGACCTATACACAAATAGCAGCTACTTTTTTTTGCTACTGTATTTTTGGTGTCCTACCTAGGGATGTGTGGTTATTAAGGGGAAGAAGATACCTAGCAACAGAAAGTGTAAAAAATTGTCTCCTTTACCTCCTTCCTAAGGAGCCCAATGAAACAAGATGCTGAAGCAAAGAGCAATAAAAGGTGATCTGAGTGTTCCTATTGCAGAAGACACATGACTGCTCAGAGGCTACAGCAGTTGACATAAATTACAGCATCTTTCAAACTGCTGTAATGTGGCTGAGACAGCCGCATCATAACTGGCTTGGCTGCATCCTGTTCAGCCCTTTAAACAGAATGTGGATGTCACAAAAAGTCATTTTGTATGAGTGCATTAACAATCTCTGTAGCCCTATATAGATTAGAAAAACTACCTATATACTTTCTGCATTACTTGAAAACATGGAAACTGGATATTAAATATGCAGAAAGAAGATGAAAGAATAACTTTTTTTATTAAAAAGAATGAAAAATTCTTCAGAGGAAATAGTAATGTTATGAAAAATTTCAGACTATCTTCAGGGAGATTAGTTAAAATAGCTGTTAGCTGGATGCTATTCATAAGCATTTCAAAGAAGATAATAATGAGGACAGAAAATTAATTTTTAGATGGAACAATAAAAGATCAATTGTAACAATCACAGAAAAGCATCCAAGGCTCCAGTGATATCATTCATTCCTAATTATTAATTAAAGATAATCAATTACTATGATATTTAATTTGTTGTAAGTTAATTTGTATTTTCTATCCTTAAAAAAATACTAGTGTGAAAGTATGAAATATTGTCATATGCTATATGAAATGTAGCTCAATTTTGCACTGGTGTAGCCTCATCATTTGGGTACTGTGTGCAGTTTTGGGCAATGCAATATAAAAAACATATTAAGATATCAGAGAGTGCCCAAAGGAGGGCAAAGAAGATGGTGAAGGGCCATGAGGGGAAGCCATATGAGGAGTGGGTGATGTCACCATTCCACCTGGAGGAGACTGAGGACAGACCTCATTGCAGTCTGCAACTTCCTCGTAAGGAGAAGAGGAGAGTCAGGCACTGATCTCTTCTCAGTGGTGACAGTCACAGGACCTGAGGAAATGACCTGAAGTTGAGTGGTTTAGGTTGGATATCAGGAAAAGGTTCTTCACGCAGAGGGTGATGGGGCACTGGAACAGATCCCCAGGAAAGTGGTCACAGCACTAGGTCTGACAGAGTTCAAGAAGCATTTAGACAACACTCTTAGACACATGGTGTGACTCTTGGGGTCCTGTGCAGGGTCAGGATTTGGACTTCGATAATCCTTGTGGCTCCCTTTCAACTCATGATATTCAATAACTCCATAATTCTATGAAATATTGTGTTTGAAATCTAATTCTTCAGCAGTGAACATGCTGCTATTAAATTTGTATTTTAGTCTGTAATATGGGTGTCCTTTGGCCAGAAGAAATAACAGTCTATATAAAGAATTACATTAATAAATAACTGTATTTCAGAAAACAAATGGACAGCAAAACTCCTTAAATGTAATACAATTACCAAGATTTTAAATGGACAAAACATGATTGTTTGGGAAAAGTAAAATTCAGACCTATGTCAAGCATAACCCTTTGGCAGAAATGAGCCAGGTAGTGGTATGTGGGTGGAGATGTTTAAATCATAACTGGGACTCCGGGAACCTGTTCTTCAGTGAGCTGCCAAATTCTCAAGCATATTCCAAACATGAGAATTAAGCATTTGAAGGGCTTTGCCATGAATTCCTGTACTCGAGTGAATCCCATCTAAAAGAAGTTTTAATCCTCAAAAATATAGTCTTTTGCTTAAATACTTAAAAACGATGGCACCAGTAAATCATTACTGCCTTGCTCTTCAAGGTGCTGAGCAAAGTGTCACTTATGCAGCAAAGTTTTAAAGCATGTGCTTAGCCACATAACACCCTAGGGAACAGAGCCTTAAGTGACCTTTTCCCTTTCTACTTTAGAAGATCACCACCCACGGTGGCTGGTTTCTATTTCGGCAAATAGAAGCAGCACTCAAAAAGTACTTAGCAAAAAACTTTTTTGCAACATTCAACATTTTGATTTCCAGTTTAAGCAAAAAAAAAAAAAGGAGAAATGAAAACACTGAAAAGAGTACCTGGCTTCATTTCAGCCTGTGAATCTGCCTAAAACTGCTCTAAGATGTTAAAAGAAAGAGGAAAAAGATTTTTGTGGGGTTTTTCCCCCCATTCATTATGCATATTAAAGACTTTATTCAAAGAAACAGTAGTGTAGACTGTGAGCCAGGAGAACAGTTGCTGGACTCACAAGTTCTAATTTCTCTGTGACCTTGATTACAGCTCCTAGTCAGACTCCATTTACCAGGCGATACAATAAGAACATGCAGTTATATCTACAGGTTCAGCAGCAGCAAAAGGAAGAATAGGAGCAAGACCTGCTGGCAAAGGCCTTAAAAAAGACTGAGTTATTGAGTGCCTTCTTCATTCCTGTCTTCATTGGGAAGATCTGTGTCCACCAAACACAGGTGTCAGTGGAAAAATCTGAAATAAGAAAGACTTGATGGAAGAGGATAAGGTTCAGGTACATTTATATTAACCAGATACACGCAAGTCACTGAGACCTGACAAGATTAATCCATGAGTGCTGAGGGCACAAAGTGAATCACAGGAAATTCTGACTAAATATGAGAAGTAACAAATTTTTGTTTATTTTATGTGTGTGGGAGTTTTCTTTTTTTGTGTTGGTTTTTTGGTGTTTTGGGGGGTTTTTTTGGTTTTTTTTTTTGTACAGTAGTGGAATAACTTGCCCAGAAAGCTTGAGGAATATCTGTCCCTGGAGTTAACTAACTTTATTTGGACAATCTTCTGTATCTGACCCTCCTCTGTACTTGGAGATCTCCAGAAATGTGAGTTCGCTGGGATTGGGTGATTTATCTTTCAAAGGCAAAAACATGTTGGTATGGGAGGCAAATACAAGACTTACAATTTATGTTCCCAAACCTGGGATTGTTTTTCGTATTAACTATTTGTATTTGACCTGTAGTAGAACAGAGTTTTGGAGATGTGCATTGTAGGTATTAATTATTCAATGACTAAACAGGGTTCTGAAAATATAACTACTAATTATATACTGTCTTTTTCTGAACCTGAGTTTGTATTACTAGTTGTAATGCTTTGGCTGGTAAAAGACCTGCAAACTTGCAAGTATGCCATTATTAGGCACTTCTCACATACTGTATCATGAAAGTTGTATAAAACAGATAATGCACTGTATTCTACTTTGTTTCATAATTTGAGTGAAAAACAACACTATTACTTAATCATCTCTCCTTTTCTCCTTTAGAAGATGTCATTAACAAATCTCTTCAACTCCATGAATAAGTAAAATTATATATTCAGAGTGTAAATGTTTTAAGACTCTAAAAATGTATCTAGAATAGTTTAATTGAATCCTGAAGATATGTGGAAAATGAAAACCGCTCCCGGCAAATTAATAGTAGCTCTGAATATTCAAGTAGCAGAGTGAAAAGTGCTCTCGTAATTAGGATTCAATGAAAGCAGGCTGCATTTATAGATGTTATTCTTAGCTTTTTATGATACTTCTAGGGCTATGGTTTTTGGGTTCTTACTGTATTTTTCTAATGAATGAGTGCAGCTGTACCATTTAATTCAAAGGATACATTATTTTAACATTAAGATTGACAGCAACTATGCAAATATTATATCTTTAAAATCTAGTTTATAAAACACATAACCTTATTCTATCAGCCATTGCTCTTTTTCTTTTCTCTTACTGAGCTTTTGTTTATGTTTTGATACCAAGCATAGATGTAGCTGCAAGCATATGAACTGATATAGGTATTTTGATTATTTTTTTCTGAGAAGTATTAACAAGTGCTACACAAAAAGAATAACTAACAAATTATACTTTGTCAAGACTATAAAATGAGTTATTAAAAGAACGGAAATTATATAATTCCAGGACAATCTAGAATTCACAGGGCTTTTAATAATTAAATGAAAACCAGCAGAATTTAAGGCAGAAGGGGGTACACTCCTGTTTAGAGTCACAAAAAACCATAGAATTTTCTTCTTATTGATTTGAGTAATATTCATACTTTAGTAGTGGATTTGGGTGCATTTGCTAATAGATTTGTATAAGACTGTCAGTTCTAAAAATATTCTTATACAGTAGTGACTTAGCTACTGAATATCCTGAAAGACTTAATCACAGTTTTCATATCAAGTCGTTATGCCAAACCTATCATTTCTACATTGAAGAGAAGGCCAAGTTGAAATAGCTTTGTCTTTTTGTAAAACTGATTGTCGTTGTATACAATTGAAATGTTCAGTGTTTAATTCATGTTTTGTTTCTGAATTCAGTTAATCATTTTAGGCAGCTCATGATACAGTGAACTGTCAACAACATTTACAAAAGGGGACCTCCACTTCACACAGTACTAAATCCTTTTTTCTTGTTCTTTTTTTTCTTCAAAAACCATCACATTGACAGCACAACATTGCCAGATGAGTGCTTTGTTTTAGTTTATTTCTGGGTGTTGAATGAATTAAAGTATCTAAATAGTTTATTTTTTTAATAGAAAATTATTTTAAGTTCTAAGAAAAATTGTTGAAAATAATAATGAGCACTGAAGAAAAAGCTTATTTATTGACGTAGAGATAAATACATAAAAATATTCCTACCAAATACGTTATTGTTTAAGCAACCTTAATCATAACTCATAAGACCATATCCACATTCAAAAAATTATAGTCTAATTTACTGTATTTATTGTTATATGTTAAGAATAACATCTACTCCTTTTCTCTCTGTCTGTCTCTGTGTCTGTCTCCATCTCTCTCTTCATGTCTTTGTCTTTTTCACTGCTTCTCTCTGTGTCTCTGTCCCTCCCCCTGCCCCCTTTCTCATATATAAGCATCTATTGATTTGAGAATTTCAATTGGCAAGAAGCCTGGATGTGATTCAGAAACTGAGGGTTTGTCCTTATACTGTTAGATAGGGCTCCAAGATCTTTTGCATTATTAGGGAAATACATTTGCTTTCACCCCTAGCAACACTGTTTCACCATAAAACAAGAATAGAACTTCCAAATATGTATTGCAATCTTTACTGAAGTCATCTTAAAATCTCTGTCCAGAGAATATGAAACCGCATGTGACAATGATTCAAATCATAAAAAGTAGAAGAGACTTTTGTCTATTTTATAGACTCACATAATCACAGAACAGCTGAGGCTGAACGGAACCTCTGAGATCTTCTGGTCCAATTCCCCTGCTCAAGTAGTCACCTAGAGCCTATAACTCAGGATTCATCTCCAGGTGGGTTTTGACTATCTCCAAGGATGGAGACTACATAAGATCTCTGGGAAGCCTGTGCTGGTGCTCTGTCTCCCTCACCATTTACAAAGTGTTTTCTGGTGTTCAGATGGACCCTCCTGTGTTTCAGGCTGTGCCCATTGCCTCTCGTCAGGTCACTGGGCACCCCTGAAAACAGCCTAGTTTTGTTTTCTTTACACTTTCCCTTCAGGTATTTATATACACCCACAAGATCACCCTCTGAACTTTCTCTTCTCTATGCTGAAGAGTCCTAGCTTTCTCAACCCTTCCTCATAGATCTTCCAGTCTCTGCATCATCTTAGTGACCCATTGCTGGACTTTCTCAGTAGCTTTGTATCTCTCTTGTGTTGAGAAGCTCAGAACTGGACACAGCACTTCAGGTGTGGCCTCACCAGTGCTTAGTAGAGAGGAAGGATCACCTGTCCAAACTGCTGGCAGTACTTTGTCTAATGTAACACGGGATCCTGTTTGCCTTCTTTGTGGCAAGGTCCCATTGTTGGTTTATGTTCAATTTGGTGACCACCAGGTCCTTTTCTTTAAGGTTACTTTCCAGCTGCATGAGCCTGAGAATATGTTGGTTCCTAGGGCTGTTCCTACCCAGATGAAGGACTTTGTGTGTCTCTTTGTTGAACTTCATGATGTTTCTTTATTCTTTAAGTTACTGAAAACAATGGTAATAAAGTTGTATCCATATGTGGAGTATTTTAATGAGATCTTGTTTATGCTATGTTATTGACTCTTCTCTGAAAAAGAGTTGGAAATACCTTTTCCACCTGAAGTTTGTACACGTTCATCATTCCCAAAATTCTTTCCAGAGTTTCATTGCAAGTTTTCTAGAGATTTGAAGAATCATTGTGTTCATTGAATGTATGTTAAAGTTATAAACAAATTTGATAGCTATACAGTTATTATTTTGAGCATTTCTTTTCATATGCTTAAACACCTCTTTAAATAAGAATACAAAAATAACATTAAAAATAACCAATGTAGGGCAAGTGCAATAGTAGCAACAAGAAAATTCCCATTTCCCACCACCCTCTTGGCATTTTATTTTTCCTCAGCATAGTTTCTAAACTGAAAACTTTGCATCATACGCATAAAGCCAATAAATCTGCATAATTACAAAATAAGGGTGACAAAAACTTTTTAAGGAAAAAATGTATACGATTTTAGCATGTCACTTCTAACTGGGGAAGTCCATTTGGGATCATGTTATTGTGTGAGACAGGAAGATAGAAGCATTTGGCTATTTAAAGAAATGAGATAGATGTTAAATTTTAGTTTAAAATCTTCTAGTCTATTTTTTCTAAATGGTATAAATTAGACACAACATAGAAAAAACCGTTACAAGCCAGAAAGAAAAGATAAAAAGACATTCTTCTCTTTAATTTTCCCTGTTACAGATATTTTATAGTTCTTTTCTAGATTGTTTTAAGTTAAGTTTGTGTTCTTTAATGATTACTAATTTTTAGCAGTATAACAGCAAGTTTTCAGTTCCTTCACCAATATATTCATTTGATCTTTAGCTTCCATTTTACACAAAGCAAACTCCAGTTGGAATGAAAGCTCATGGATGACATGGGAAATGAATTTCCTCTTAAAGTAGTATGTTAGCTAAACTTAGCATGCTAGGAGTTGTTAAAACTTTTTTACTAAGCTTGTATTGTTGTTGAATTCACTGTTTTAGAAGTTCAATTTCAGCAATATCTGTTCGTCATTAAATGAGAGTGTATGCTGAACATGAAAAGAAACAATCTTGACATACTGAGGAACTTCTTGAGGCAAGTGTATTCTATTCCACAGGAGTTACAGTTTTCTGGTATATTTGAAACTGTAAAAAAAATTATACTACTTAGGCATAGTGTGATATATTGTAGTGCGAGAGTATTATATTATGATAGTGAAGCCTTTTTTGAAAAGTCTGGCTGATACATCTAAGAAAACTGGCATCTCTTAAACAATTTCAGGAAGAGGAAAAGAAGAAAGTAAATAAAAGAGTCAAGACTGAACAGAAAATAGACCACAGAGAGAGACAAATAACCATTCATTTGGTCAAAACACAAAAAATCATTATATAGGAAACTCCATTAGGGATAGCATAGTACTTCACTCAATAAAGGTCTTCAAAGAAGTGGGTAGTTGCTAAACACAAGAACTGAAGATAAAGAGAAGGATTTTTTAAGTTACTGAGTAACAGATTTCAAATCCAACAATGAAAATCTGCCATAGCTGCAAGTCCAGGTGGGGAAAAAACTAATGACAAGAATATAGTTTTTGAGGAGCAAAATTTCAGTCTGTTACTTCCTTTTTGCGAGAATTAGGGCAGTTTCTGTTTTCTCAGTGAAAGAGCTAAGTCAACTACACAGTTTATTTTTCCTTTAGATTGTTTTTATCATCGAAATGTAAAGTAAACAGTTCAGAAGAACAAGTTTCTGAACAGGCTAATTGACATACAAATACAGTAATACATAGATGAATATTTGGAAGCATTTTTAGTGCATACTTTTTATTTGTTTTAATAAAACAATACTTCTTTCAAGAATCTGGTTCTGAGTAGCCCTGCTATTGTCATTTTTGAAACTGCTGAAGTATAATTTGCAAATTCCAAATATTCATCCAAAGAGATCATATTAATCATTAAAGCACTGTGTACAGTATGGTTTGACTAAAGATATTTGCCCCTTCATTTTGCTTTAAACTTTGAAAAGTTCTGTCTGAAGCAGAGAAAAAGTTGAACATAACATTTCAGATGTTTTCCTAGCTAGAATAAGCTGTCAAATCTTGTTCTAAGTACAATTATGACCAAATGTTTGTGTGGATTAGAATGTCAGGAACACAGATTTTCTAATTACACAGAAGTTTTAATACTCAGCTGTTTTGGTGTATAAGCTGATTTGTGGTTGTTGATAATTGGAAGAAGGTTAATGGAATAGCCATATTTAGAAACAGGAAGGAAATCCATGGAGCTCCAAGTCATTCAGCCTCATCTCAGGCCTCAAGAAAACTATAGGGAAAACATTTCAAAGACATCAAGAACAAGTGGAAGAAGCTGGTAGGGATTTACCAAGGACAAATTATACCTATCTGAATCCATTGCCTTCTGGGATGAGTTCAATAGTTTGGTTGTTATGAGTGTGAGAAATGGATCTCATTTGCATGCAAGATTTTTGGCATAGTCCCTTATAGTCAAATTGTTGAAATATGGAGTGGATAGAGGACCATAAGTATTGTTCAATGTTTTTGTTAACATCTGGAATTACAACATATAGTGCACTCTAAGTAAATTTGTGGTCCACATCAGACATGATGTCAAAATTAATTTGGAGGATGTGGTTAATATGCTGGAAGGCAGGCTCAAATAACCATTTAAAGGAATGTGGAAAAGCTCGAGAAATGGGCAAAAGGTTCATAATAAAATTCAATAAAGGCAAATGCCAAGTTATGCACCTGTAGATTATAAATGCCTTCCATAAGTACAGATTTGGGGTTCACCAACTGGAATGGAGCGTGACAGAGAAAATCCTGGGTGTCATTTTTAACAACTACTAAACAGGAACTAGCAGTGCACCCCTTGTGGCAAATTAGCCCACCACTTCCTGGGCTAGTTTAGCAAGGTTGCAGCCAGGAATATCAGGGAATGGATCCTGTCTTCTATTGAAAATATGTGAGACTCTGCCTGGAGTTCTGTATTCAGTTCTGGCCTCCCCAGTGCAAGAAGCCTTGGCTGTGGAAAGACTGTCGAAAACTGTGGACAGATTTGAGACACCTGAGCAGGTTAGAGATGAAAGGTTCTGTGCCCTGTTAGTATAGGCCAGAGTCTCTTCTTTGGGAGTAAGTACCCTCACTACTCAAGAAAGAATGTACCACAAGGTAACATGTGGTTTTACTTGCATGACTGTAGAGGGGACATAAGAAAATGGGATGGAAAACCCACCTCTGCACTAGTAGCACATGTGTGTGAATTGAGAGGAAGAACAACCACCACAGGAAATTCTTCAAAGATAAATACCGCTCCAGTTTCCAGTGGACATCCTCAGACAGAATAGGAGGGCTGATGTTACGTCTGATTCTCTTGGAGGGATCTCCAGTTCATACTTACAAGAAGTGAGGAATGAGTACTATGACTAGGAATAGAGGGGTCCTGCCTTCAGCCAGGTGAGGAAAAAGATGACTGGATCTATTGGACCGCGTGGATCCAACAGATCTGATGGCCTGGCACATCAGACTCACAAGAGGATAAGGCTTTAGTTGATACTGGCACACAATGAACCCTGAAGCCATCAAGATATGTAGTGGCAGAATCCATCCGTATCGCTGAGTGACAGGGGGATCCTAACAGCTGACTGTACTGGAATCTGAACTGAGCCTGACTGGAAATGAATGGCAAAAATACCTCATAGTGACTGGCCCAGAGGTCCCGTGTATCCTTAGCACAGATTACCTCAGGAGGGGGTATTTCACAGACCCAAATGGGAATCATTGGGCTTTTGGGATAGCTGCTGTAGAGACAGAGGAAATTAGACATAATTGAATACCTTGGCTGTTTTCTTGGAGGACCCTCTTGCTGTGGGACTGATGAGGGTCAAAGAACAGCAGGTACCTAGCATTGCCACTACAGTGTGCCACCAACAATACTGCACCAACTGGGACTCCGTGATCGCCATCCATGAGATAATTCATGAATTGGACAGTCAGGGAGTGGTAAGCAAGTCTCACTCACCCTTTAATAGTCCTATAAGGCCAGCACTTAAGTACAGTGGAGATGAAGACTGACAGTAAACTATCGTGTCCTGAATGAAGTCACACCACCACTGAATGCCACTGTGCCAGACATGATGGAACTTCAGTACACACAGGAATCCAAGGACGCAAAGTAGTGCCACCATCAACACTGCTAATGCATTGTTCTCCATTCCTCTGGCAGCAGAGTGCAGGCCACAGTTTGCTTTCACCTGGATGGGTGTTCAGCACACCTGGAATTGCCTGGCCCAAGGGTGGAAACACAGACCCACTATTTGTCATGACTGATCCAGACTGCACTGGAAAAGGTGGAGGCTCCAGAACACTTGCAGTACATTGATGACATCATCACGTCATATCATTGGGGCAACACAGAAGGGGAAGTTTTTGGGAAAGGGGAGAAGATGATGCAGATCCTCTTGAAGGCTGGTTTCCTGACCAAGAAATTCAATTTTTAAGAGTAGAATAGCAAGATGAACACTGTCAGACTCCAATGGATGTCGTCCACAAAACAGCAGCTATGTCCCCACCAACCATCAAGAAGGAGACTCAGGCTTTCCTACGCACTGTGTATTTTTGGAAGATGTATATTCCAGATTACAGTCAGACTGTAAGCCCTCTCTATCACGTGACACAGAAGAAGAGTGATTTCATGGTCCTGAACAACAACAAGCTTTTGAACAAATTAAACGGGGGATTGTTCATGCAGTAGCTTTTGGGCCAGTCAGGACAGGACATGATGTGAAAGACTGG
The DNA here is from genome assembly GCA_013397795.1 of Orthonyx spaldingii. NCBI lineage: Eukaryota > Metazoa > Chordata > Aves > Passeriformes > Orthonychidae > Orthonyx > Orthonyx spaldingii. The sequence continues at coordinate 116,048 of VZTJ01004690.1, forward strand.
GGAGGGTGGTTCTTCCTGGAGTCTATTACAAAAAGTACCTGAGAAGACTCGAGGATGACCCCTGGATTTCTGGAGTGGGAGATACAAAGGTTCTCTGGCCTGCTACACCCCAACTGAAAAAGAGATACTGCTAGCTGTGGGAGTTGGAGCTGCTTCAGAAGTGATTGGCACTGAAGCACGTCTTCCTCTCCCTCCCCAACTGCCAGTGCCAGGCTGGATGTTCAAAGGGAAAGTCTACTGATTGCTGCTTGGAGTAAGCGGATCACGCTGATCACAGAGAGCGTCAATAGGAATCCCTAATCACGCAGGGGTCTTGTAAGTCATCACAGACTGGCCTGAAGGTGGACATTTTGCATGATTATCATCATTGGAGGAGAATGAGAAGGTGACATATGCTGAGGAGGACCCACCATATAATCAGTTATCAGAAAATGAAGTTATATGCTGTCTTTAAGGTAGTTCCTACTGTATTGTAGGGATGCCTTGAAAACGAAAAACTGCTGTATGGCATTCTATGTGGCAAGTCACAGAAGTTATTGAGGGACAAGGTGGATCAAGTCAAATTTCAGAGCTCATAGCTGTCAAGCTGGATTTAGATATCACTGAACAAGAGAAATGGCCAGCATTTCTCCACACTGACTGATGGTAGAAAATACTCTATAGGGCTGTCTAGACCAAAGCAAAAGGAGTAATTGTCAGCACAGAGGTAAGCTTATCTGGGCTGCTGAATTGTGACAGGAGGTCACTGCCCAGGTAGAGAAGTTGACTGCAAAGTATGTCATGTAGGCTCACACATACCAAAGTTGGGCTCCTGAAGAACATTGCAACAATGCACAGGTGCATCAAGCTGCCAAAATCAAAGTGTCAGTTTGTTATCATCCATATAAATGCCAGAAGAGCAAAGAAAGATAAGCCTCTGTATATAAAATGGACTGTACCCCAAAAGGTTCAAAATATTCCCAAAAATGAGATAAAAAACAAATAAGATTAAATGTTGATGCCAAAAACATGGTGTATTTTTTATTTAATAAGAGAGGCAAGGAGAAAGAAAGGGAAATGCAGAGAAAATTTAGAAAAAAGAAGTCGAGGTTACTTTAAAAAGCACAGGATAGGTCACCACCATACTATAGCTACCTTTGTTGCTGCTGAGAGGTGGGCGGGGG